>CM032451.1:118938049-119174008 GCA_019049505.1 Pachyrhynchus sulphureomaculatus
GGTGCTCCAGAAATGAAGTAGCGGTTTAGGCATTTACGATTGGTATGTTTTCTAAACATAAAGGTACAACTGCATTCGCTATTCACGGTAGAATTGATAATACTAATCAAAACAGGCGATAGGATTTGGAGGGACTAATAATTGTTTGTTTGATTGATTGTGTTAATTCCGTAAAATGCTCGTTGCCATAAACATCTTCCTCGAGCTCTTTTGTTTACAGTGTTGTAAAATGGCGTTTTTTCTTAGCTACAAACGCCCATATAAAAACGATGAATTTGTTAGTTCCAAAATTCAGATAATTTCACATTAGTGCGAACCGGTGCGTGACTATATTACGTTTAAAACGTCGTACGTGATTCGACATTAGACCTTCTACGTTATGATAGTCAAGAGAAACAAGAATAAGAACATTACCAACGATACTCGACGTTCGATTAGAATGGAATCCCCATTAATAGTAATATACCATCGTTTCGTTCGGTTTTATATCTAGTCGTTACGGGGTTCCAAATTATTCAACAGTTGTCACCGCCATACCAAACATACCAAGTGGCTAAATTTAAATATATAAGCTGTATTATATTATATGATATTAACCTTGGGAGTGGAACTAATTACATCCGGATCATTAGTTCTGGTCGAGTAACCGGTATACAGAAATGTATGGAATAGGTCCTAGGCCGGTATTTAGACTATTATTATTCAATGTATGCCATTAATAATTTCCTGTTACATATAATTTTTTTTAAATTATATGTTACAGTATTATCTTGTTCTAGAATATGTTCGGCAATACTTGATTTTTCAGATTTATCAGACCTTAAATAAGCTAAATGTTCTTTAAATCTTGTTTTATGGATCTTCATGTTTGCCCAATATATTTGTTGTTACAGTCATTACAAGTTAACACGTAGGTTGAAAAGTTTTCGGTCTGGCTACTTAAAACACATTTTTTTTTGCAAAATTCAACTTTATTCATCAATATAGTCTCCTTCAAAAGTGATACAATCAGTTCAACGTTTTTATAACATTTCTATCCTTTTATAGTAGAGGTTTGGCTTGCCTTCAAAAATAGGCCTCAGTTTCGCCGATAACTTCTTCATTTGAGGTCTACGAAATAGATAATAGTTGCTAGAAGCAATTCTAGAGAATACGATAGATGAGAAATTGAACTTCAATTCATGCAATTTTGCCATCGTAACCATTGTCTTGATGAAAGAGCACTTTTTTCTTGTTGATTTGGGGCCGTCCCTTACGATTTCTGCTATCCAAACGCCACCAATATCTTTATATTATTATTTCGCTATTGATAATTTTTTCCCTTCTTAGCCAGAGGCCCAAAATCTTCCCAGCCCGACTGTTTGGCTGTCCAACTCAGTTGACTACCGATTTGATGTCGCTAATGAAGTGATGGATCAATGTTTCCAATCCGTTATTGGTCATTATATAGCATAAAAATAAAAAAAAAAATCCTTTTTATTGCGCTTTAAAAACAGATCCAAACATCAGCGCTCAGAAATCATCAACCCGTTGGTTGTTGTATTTTGTTTTCCACTGCTAAGCAAACGCGGTACCGATTTCGAATAGAGTTTTCTCATGCCCAATTGTGCATGAAAAATAACACGTTCTTTTGGTATCTTAGAGTGTCAGCTATCCTCACTCAATTTCAACTTTAATACGGTCATCCAAAACAATTTTGTGGATTTTTTTGATGATTATTTGTTTGTATATGTAAGACCGCGCTTAAGTTCAGCATATCAGTAAATGATGAGTAATTTTCCAGGGAACAGAGTCCCCGTAACACTTCTCAAGCCCACTGCTTTACCTGAAACGGGTTATCTTTACACCATCAAAAACAGTATTTAATTACACAACGAAATTTTGAGATTTTTTAACGTTTTGACTATTCCCCCCCCTCCCAAAAGTTAGCGTCACTAAAACCCACTGTAGAACTTGGTATAACGAATCGTGTCCCGAAATCTCATGAAATATACTAACTCCGAATTGGTTTCGAAGGTTGGGTACTTCTAAAATTCAGATGTATTTTTTGAAAACGGCGGGGGCGACAACCTATGTGTCCGGCACCGAAAAAAAAAAACCTTTCTGCCTACGTGGTTACTTCGTACATTCCACTTCTAACAACGTTCATTAGTTTTTATCCTTCGGATGTTTCCTAAGGTATTTTTTTAAGTTGTCTGGTGAACTTATATATAGACTAAATGTGAGGCCGGTCCAAATTATTAAATATCTTTATTTTAAGTCCTCTGGTATATTTTGGATTATATGGTAATGCAACTTATTTTGTCAAATACCTGCACACGAGTAATGTGCTATTCATGTTTGTAGTCGAGGGGATCATTTCACAACACTGTAAGCAAAAAACCGAGCGTAGAAGATGCGTATAATCGAGGAATGGAGGGAATTCGAGAAAAGGCATGGATGAGTGTTCATCTTAATTTTATTATGATGTCTAGTACATCAAAAATGACGCTATTTTCAAGAATTTGTTGGTTCCAAAGTTCGGGCCAAAATATTGATCAAGTAATTTGACATTAGTCTGATCTCCTCCCTTGATATATTACATATACGTCGGAAGCCATCCGGAATCAGCCTTTCTTCGTCACGAAAACGTCAACATTTCAATTTCACCGGAATTTTTATATAGTAGATGTCCTTGTAAACTTATATTTTATTGAAAACTACATCGAGTGCTTTTAAACATTTCAACTTCACTTTTTATGTCATCATAATCGATGTAGATTTAAACTGCTTTTACGTTTTGTTTGAAAATTAGAATGGACACATTTAAACATATCTCTTTTTTTTTAACTGCTTTATTTGTTTTAAAGAGTAAACTGTTATAAACAAGCTTCAATATCATTAAAAGAATAATCCAGAGATAAATACAAGACTACCAAGAATGAAATGTAAAAACAATTAAGTCAGCTAAAAATAATAAAATCGTATTCAATCTACACAAATTATTGAAAAATGAATAAAATGACACTAAATAATAAACAAATTACAATTAGTTGAACAAACACAGGTTGCACTCATAAAATTCTTGCAAAGAAAAAATACATTTTCCACTAAATTTTTCTTTTAAAGTTCCTAAATAATTTCATGTTTACTATGTGTTTTATACATGGTGGAATGTGATTATGCAACTTAAGGCCATCATAAAACAATGGACTTTTGGTAAGTCTTAGCTTTGGAATAGCTAAAGTTCCATTATAAAAGTTTCTTGTTTCATGCTGATGGACTATTTCAGTGCCCCAGAATCGCTCGTGAATAAGAGATGCAGTTGTCAATATTAGCAAGTAAGATAAAGTTAGAATTTTTTGTTGGTAAAATAATGATCTACGATGGCCTATAAACCTTTTCTTTACACATGCAGTGAATTGCTCTTTTTTGAAAATAAATACAGAATAAAATTGATATTGAACTCCAAATCACCCAATAACAGTACCATATCTATGACGATGGATTGAAAAGTTTGCGACCTAGTCAAGAAAAGGAAATAAAATACGTACAAAAATATTTTTATTTCTCGACGTAATCTCCACCTAGCTCGTATACACTTCCGCCATCTGCTTTCCAAAGCTTCTACACCTGTTTCAAATCAAAAAAAGATTCCTCAAGGTCTTCAAAATACTGATTAACTGCAGGTTTGACTTTTTTCATTTGATGGAAAATTCTGGCCCCGTTTTTTTTAGGTTTGGAAACAGAATGAAAAGTTCGAAGGTCCCAAATCAGGAGTATAAATAATAAACTACAATCACGAAATTTGAGTCATAGACTCAACAGAAGTGTGCACGCGGAGTCCTGATGGAAACAACACTTTCTTTCTCAGTAATCCTGGGCTGGGCGTTTCTTTTTAAACGACGCAAAAGGTGCAGTAATAAGTCGAGTTTATTGTTTCGCCTTTCGGCAGTAGTTCCACCATAATAATATCTTTAGTATCCACCGAAAAACTGACGCCATCAACTTTTCCCCGCGGGACAGAATTGGCCTTCGCTTTCTTTGGGATCGGTTCACCAGATTTTTTCCACTGCTTTGTATTGTTGTTTTGACTCTGGAGTATAGTGGTGAACTCAGGTTTCGTCCATTGAAACAAACCTGTTATGAAAATCTTGCGGATCAGCCTCAAACATCTCCAAACAGTCGCGAGAAATCGTGAGTCGAATTCGTTTTTGTTCAACTGAAAGCAATCTAGGGACCCACCTAGCGAAACCTTAGAAACGCCCCGAGTTCGTTGGCAATGATGTTTTGTGTTCGCCGATGCCTATAGTGTCTGCAATCTCCCTGATAGTTAATCTACGGTCTTTCAATATGAAATCACACACTTTGTCGATGTTTTCTTCAGGTCGTAGAGGTCGAAAGCCGGCCAGAGCGAGGGTCATCTTCGATGCTCTCTCGTCCACGTTTAAATTCTGCAACCCGATTTTTTTCACAGTGTATATGACGTGAGGCAGATTCCCCTAGTGTTGTTTTCATATCATCGTGTGATTTCCTTTGGTGTAATCTATCTGTTTTTTTTTTAAATAGGTACTTGATGATCGCACGTTGTTCAAATTTTTTCCATTTTCCCCCAAAAACGCTGCATTTGGTCGCACACTAAAACTCGTTCTAACCTAAAAAACCACAAATTCTACAGCAACAAAATTTTACGCTGTGACAACCAAAGAAAGTATGAACTTATTGAGGGTACTATAATAAAAATATTATAATTATTTTTTTGGTGAGGTCGCGAACTTTCCAATCTATCCTCGTAAAATGGGCTTTCACCAACCAACATAAAAGTAAACATTTCTTGCCATGCACTTTCAGAGTTCATTTGAAACCACTCGGACTGCATAGCAACCAGAAGACAATTTCGCATTTAGGACTTGAATAGGGTCAATAAATTTTAGTTTGTAATCAATCTTAACACCCAAGAACTTGGTTGAAATCTTGTTATAATAGAATATTCATAACACATGGTTTATATTTTGTTTGAGAAATACAATAATGCATTTAAACATTTCAATTTCTAAGTACTAATAGATGTCGATTTAAACTTTTCTTATGCCTTGTTTGAAAAAAATAATAAGTAAATTTAAACATTTCAATTTAACTGGTATATGTATGTACTAATTAATAGATGTTGATTTAAATCACCTTTATGTTTCGATACATAATTATTTATTTATTTTAGCGGACAAGCCAATTACAATAGTAATATAAAAACAAAATAATGTTAAAACACAATAAACATATACAATTCATAACGTGAAAAAGGAGAAAAAGGAGGAAAAAAAAAACGAGCATTACAACAGTTTAACACCTAAGATCCCGATCGCGCTTACAAGCGTTTTAAATTCGCTAACACTACAACTGAAGGGATCAAGGCTGTATGTATTAAGTAATCGACACCATTCCCGTGAGAGGACTGTAATAGCCATAATTAGCACTGTGAAATGAAATACTGAGCAGTACACTGCCACGAGTCCTATGAATAGTATTAAGTTGAGCGCTCTCCAAAAGTGGTGGACAGGAAACAAAGCCATTGAGGAGCTTATCTATAATATATATAAAATGCAACGTATTCTGTCTGTCCGTTAGTGCGCTTATCACTGGAGAACCACTTATCCGATTTTCGTATTTTTTTTTTTAAAACATACATATGTTCTCCGGCCAGGTTATAGGCTATATTTTCTTACGATAGGTAGCATAAGGAATGAGCAGTGACATAATAGTAAATGAAGTCAGACAAAGTTTGCCGCTAGCGCGTTCTCTTGCAATACACAGTCCAAACCATTAAATATGGAACAATATTATGTAGCAAGAATATCTATAATATATATCAAATGCAATGTCTCTCTGTCCGTCTGTCTGTCCGTCTCCGTCCGTTAGTGTGCTTATCACTGGAGAACTACTTATCCGATTTACGGGTGCTTTTTTTTTAAACATACGTTATGTTCTTTGGCCAGGTTATAGGATATATTTTTATTAGGTGGCATAAGGAATAAGCAGTGACGATAATAGTGAATTAAGTCGGAGAAAAGATTGCCGCTAGCGCGTTCTCTTGCAATACACTCCCTAAAGCATTAAATATGGAACAGTATCATGTAGCAAAGAATACAATATATATAAAATACGTCTCTGTCTGTCTGTCTGTCCGTTAGTGCGCTTATAACTCGAGAACCACTTATCCGATTTACGTGTTTTTTTATAAATTTATATACATAAGTTCTATATAATTCGATATAAGCCTAGATAATGGGAGATAAGGTGAGATTATGGGAGATAAGGAGAAATAATGGGAGATAAGTCGAGGATAAGCCTCGATAATGGGAGATAAGGTGAGATAATGGAGATAAGCCCCCCCTATAAATAATGGGAGATAAGGAGAGATAATGGGAGATAAGCAGAGATAAGTCTAGATTAATGTGGAGTTATGGGTGAGATAATGGGAGATAAGGAGAAATAATGGGGAGATAAGGAGAAATAATGGGAGATAGGTCGAGATAAGCCTAGATAATGGGAATAAGATGAGATAATGGGAGATAAGAAGAAATAATGGGAAATAAGGAGAAATAATGGGAGATGAGCAAGATAAGCCTAGATAATGGAAATTATGTAGAGATAATGGGAAATAAGGAGAAATATTGGGAGACAAAGGAGGAAAAAAAAGGGAAGAGGGGTATATTTTATTACGTTGGGTAACATAAGGAATCAGCAGTGACGATAGTAGTGAATCAAGTCCACGCGAGCGGAGGCCGCGGGCCCGGCTAGTATAGGAATAAAACATCTGCAAGATCCCTACGCCTCTCCAAAGGAGCCACACCAAAAGCGTTCATAATCACCCCATAGTCAATTGAAAACTTGCAATCCTTATATTTACTCCAGCTTTAAAAGCTAAAGTCCGGTAGAATCTACGCTGCACTGACTCAATCTCAGAAATATGGGCACTGGTAAGATGGTGACCCACACTACCGAAGCATACTGCAAATAAACCAGAAGCGGGAACCATTGTAAAAATACAACACTCTAAACGTGCTAGCCGACAATTGCTTAACTATAATCTGGTAACAAAACCAAGACTCAGTCTCAGAATATTATTAATATGAGCCACGAAAATTAAGTTGACTAGTCCCAAACGCACACCCAAGTCACGAATCTCCGACACCGACCTCAACCAGGGCGGCCGTTCAAACTATACCAATGACGCTAAATATTTCCGCTTCCTACCCAAGGAAATGCAGAAAACACTTTTTAACATTTAGACCTTAAGCCATTTCTTTCTGACTCAGTGATAGAGTCGATTCAGATCTTCCTGCCGACGCGTAACATCTTTTACTTTTCTATTCCTCCTGTACAATTTGAGGTCATCCCCAAATAAAAGATATTCAGAATGGTTGAACATCTCACCAATATCATTAATGAACAAATTAAAAAGGAGAGGCCCACAGTGAATAGAAATCCTGCTGGACACCTGAACATACTGATATGTTTCTTGAAATATGAGTTAATATACGTGTACACTGCTACGTTCAGTCAAAAAAACTCTTGATCCACCTAATGACGCTCGTGCCGAATCCCAGGCTCGAAGCTTTCCCACCAAAAGCTCATGATTAACCCTGTCAAACGCCTTCGAAAATCAGTGTATACAGCATCAACATGCATACCTCTCTCAAAACGCGCCCAACAGATACGTAACTTAGTAAGTCTGTAGGACCGCGGATCTTCCCCGAGAAAAGCCGTGCTGCTCGTATCTCACAAGTTCCTATAAAATTCCATGAAAGTTTGATCCCGCGACAAGCTTATCAAAGAGCTTCGGTATAGCCGACTGAATACAAATACCCCTGTAATTGGTTATAATCCTCACGATTTCCCGATTACAATGAGCACATTTAAACATTTTGATTTCACTGGAATTTTGTATGTACCAATAGATGTTCCTTCAAACTCTTCTTACGTTTGGTTTGAAAATGACAATGAAAGCATCTAAACATTTCAATTTCACTGGGATTTTGATGTACTAATAGATGTTTATTTAAATCATATTTATGTTTTGACTCATAATTACAATGGACACATTTAAACATGATGATTTCACTGGAATTTTATGTACTAATAGATGTGTATTTACACTACTTTTTTATATTTTTTCTTGGTAAGCCAATTACAATACTCACATTTAAAACATTTTTATTCAACTGGAATTTTTAGTCGGCGCTATCTCTCTCTGATCGCGCGCGTACCCTAAAGATGTTTATGTAAATTAAACTGTTATACTTTGTTTGAAAAGAACAATAAGTACATTTAAACATTTCAAATTTCACCGGAATTTTTATGTACCAATAGATGTAGATTTAAACCACCTCTACGTTTTTGATTCAAAATTACAATGAACACATTTAAACATTCTGAGTTCACGGGAACTTGTATGTACTAGTAATAGATTTCCTTTCCTTTAAACTCTTCTTACGTTTTGGTTTGAAAATTGCAACGAACGCATTTAAAACATTTCAATTTCATTAGAAATTTTTATGTACTAATAGAATTTTAGTTAACTCACTTTTATGTTTTGACTCATAATTACAATGGACACATTTAAACATTACAATTTCACTGGAACTTTTATTGTACTATTAGATGTGTATTTAAACTACTTTTATATTTTGTTTGATAATTACAGTGCCTCACATTTAAAAACAATTTTATTTCACTGGAATTTTTATGTGTACTAATAGATGTTGATTTAAACTACATTTTATATTTTGCTTGATAATTTACAATGCTCACATTTAAACGTTTTGATTTCGCTGGAAATTTTTATGTACTAATAGATGAGTATTTAAGCTCTTCTTATGTTTTGTTTGAAAATGACAATAAGTGCATTTAACACATTTTAACTTCACCGGAACTTTTATGTACTAACAGATGTCGATTTAAACGACTTTTATCTTTTGATTGATAATTACAATGCCCACATTTAATCATTTCAGTTTCACTGGAACTTTTATGTACTAGTAGATGTCGATTTAAATGACCTTTATTTTTTGATTGATAATTACAGTGCACACATTTAAACATTTTAGTTTCACTGGAATTTTTATGTACTAAGAGGTGTCGATTTAAATTGATTTCATGTTTAGTTTGATAATTACAATGAGCGTATTTAAATTTGTCATCTCGGGATTTTTATGCACAAAATTATTTTGTCATTGTTATTTGATAACCACTTTGACCAAATTTAAAAAAATACGATCTTGTATAGACTTCCGTATCATCAAGATCAATTTTTAATAGTTTCGTCCCATATTATATTATCGTCGTCATCTTTGGGGATTGTAGACCTTTCCTGATTTTCTCGGATAAAATAACTTGAAGACGCACTAAAAAATAAAAAGGAAGTTCAAAATAAGACGATGTTCGTATAACTAAAATTATATTTCATTGCTAAGAAACAATTTATTAAACAAAAGACTATCTTTTCCACTTCAAAAAGAGGTTTCATCACTTGTTAACACTTTTAACCTAGAACATCACTTGAATAATGATTTAAAGAACCAAGAGTTTTCGTTGAACTGTTATTGAGTAAAAAGGAAACGTTTTCCTTTATATTAATATAGGAAAAGTATATAAACAGGTTTTTCATAGTATATTGAATACAAACTGGCACTACTGTGAAAGTAACGTTCTTAAACATGTAATACAACGACGGGAAGATTGAAAAATCGCGGTGTTTAGAACTCGAATGTGTGTGACATTCCAACGTTTTGTCTTTCGATTGATTCAATACACTTTCGTTTATAAAAGTTGAAAATAGAAACAAGAACTTTGGTTCCTCTTAAATTGAAGTTATGACCTGAGGAGTGTTTGATGTTCACGTACAGCAGATTGCATAATTTGCTTCTTTTTAATACGTCGTTTTTAAAAAAATCAAATCCGAACCTCTCGCCTCTCTTATTCTGTGGCTGGTGCCTCTAATTCGGATCATAAGGTCACCGGCCGGCCGTGGTATCACGTTAGAAGCAAAAGTAATATTGCCGACTAGTTAATAGAATGTGCGCGAAATGCGCATTTTATTTGGGCACGACTGTACAATTTGTATGTTGTCAGAAATACAAGTAATATTGCTGACTAGTTAATAGAGTGCTCCCGAAATATACATTTTATTTGGCCACGACTATATAACCTGTATGTTTGTCAAAAGTACAAGAAAAGGGTCTTCCATTTGGGACTTGACAACTTTGAAATTTCACTGTGAACGCACCCTTAAGCCAATCACCGAACTGTCAACGTCAAAACATTCAGTAAAGTCAACATCTTCATCATGGTGAAGTACACGAACGAACAACGTTTAACAAATAATTAAAATTTACTACCAAAATTTGGAGTCGGTGACGCAACTTTAAGAGCGTTAACGCCAATTTTTTTGGTCGTAATTCTCGTAATCCCAATACGCAATAACAAGCAATTCATAGTCTAGTGAAAAAATTTGAGTTAACATATTCGCTGCTGGATTGTTCCCGTGCCAGTGAGACAAACGGGTTGGTCGAAGTGGCCAGAATATTGCTGCCGTTCAAGCGTCCATCTCAAACGAACCAAAACAGTCGATTTCACGGCGTTCTCAAGAATTGGGCATCGCTCAAGACCACACTATGGCGAAATTTTGCGAAAGGGTCTTGGCCTGCACCCTTATAAGTTAAAGTTAACTCAAGAACTAAAGCCACTCGATCATATGAAGCGACGTACGTTCTCGAATTGGGCTCTAGAAATGTTTGGAAGAAGATGACCAATTTCAATCGCAAAATCATCTTTAGTGATGAAGCGCATTTTTGGATAAACGGCTTCGTCAACAAACAAAAATATGCGTTATTGGTCAGGTTGAAACCCTCATGTGCTTGAAGAAACATCACTTCATCCACAAAAAAATTTACTGTTTGGGTGCGGTTTTCATGCCGGTGGTGTCATTGGGGGCCGTTCTTTTTCGTTGATGAAAATAACCGTCACGTTACAGTCAATGGAGATCGCCACAGAGGCATGTTGCAACGTTATTTCTTTGATCAATTGCATGGGCTAGACATTAATGATATGTGGTTTCAACAAGACGGCGCCACAAGCCACACAGCGGGTGTAACAATCGACTTACTGCAATCTAAATTCGGTGAACGTGTTATATCGAGAAATGGTCCCGTCGAATGGCCGCCTAGATCGTGTGATTTAACACCTTTTAGACTTCTTTTTATGGGGGTACGTTAAATCATTGGTCTATGCTAACAAGCCTGCGTCGTTAGAGGAGCTCAGAGCCAATATTGAAAGAGAGATAGCGGCCGTTTCCGTCGAAATGTGTGGCCGAGTCATCGAAAATTGGGTTCAACGAATCGACCGCTGCAAACGGGCCCGTGGTGGACATATGAATGAAGTCGAATTCCATACATAAATGTTTTAATTGTACTTCAAGCCGATAGTAAAATTTTCGAAATGTCTGAAATGGGTTGCGTTTTATTTCAAAAAAAAAAGTTGTCAAGTCCTTAATGGAAGACCCGATAGTATTGCCGATTAATTAATAAAATGTGCCCGAAATGCACATTTTACTTGGCCACGACTGTACGTAGAACTTATACGTTGTCAGAAGTACAAGTAATATTGCCGATTAGTTACTAGAATGTGCCCCAATGCACTTTTTACTTGGCCACGACTGCATGTACACCCTGTGCGTTGTCAGAAGTACAAGTAATATTGTCGATTGGATAATAGAATGTGCTCGAAATATACATTTTATTTAGCGACGACTGTACAACCTGTACGTTATCAGAAGTACACGTAATTAGTGTCGATTAGTTAATAGAATGTGCCCGAAATGTACATTTTATTTGGCCACGACTGTACAACCTCTACGTTGTCAGAAGTACACGTAATTAGTGTCGATTAGTTAATAGAATGTGCCCGAAATATACATATTTTATTTGGTCATGATGGATCTTAAAAAAATACGTCCAATGCGGAGACTGTGATGTCTTCTCTGCCGTCTTTGAATCGTTTTACCCACTAGCAAGACTTGAGTTCATAATAAGCAATAATCACCATACACTTCTTGCAGAAAATTTAATATTTCTGTGGCAGATTTTCCAAATTTAACGTTAACTTATTGCTCAACATTGACATTAAACATTTTTCCGACGCAGAGCAAATACACGAGCCGTTTTAAAATAGCGCTGCAGCCGAACTGGAAATTCCACGGTCATCAAGATCGTGGAACAGGTAGAGGAGCTACTCAAGCTCAACCCTCCACCAAGGTCTACTGCGCTGCACTATTATTATCGGCGTAACAAAATCAGTCCGGTTATTTTGTAGCCACGCCTTGTAAGTAAATGTGTCCAATAAGTTTAAAAAAGAAAACACTTCTATCATGGAACGGAAGCTTTCTCGGCCTTGGTTACATAAGAATTCGTGGTTCTTAGGATTAGGCCGTGTTAAATTAGAATAACATCTGATCTATATGTTTATTCCATTGTTTTTCCTCTAGTTCTGGTCCATTTGGATATCTCTTGGATCTTACTTAGTTCTTATAGATCTTCGTAGAGGATTTTGTTGTGAATAGTTTTTCCAGTAGAAGAAACAATGCCATCTCTATGAGGTAGACATGAGCATATGCTCTTGAAAAATATGTCGAATGAAGTTTCTGGCACCAGTTTTGGTGCAATGCCTGCTGAATTAAAGCAATATTTAGATTTACCGAATATTTTGAGGTCATCTAATGCCGTAAAATTCTAGATAGAAAGTAGGCACTTTATTCCCATTCTGTAGCATCTGAACGAACAGCAGAACATATACAACAACGAGTATTTTTAAAAACTCTTGCTGAAAAATATTAGTGCACATAATTTTATCTTTTTTTTTTAATAATTACTAAGAGCAAAGTGACTTAAAAAACTGTGTAACTCATTTTTGGACTGGCCTATACATTTTTTTTTAAATAAAGCCAATATATCTATATTTTTTTTTTATATACTGAGTTCCGATATTGATACATTTACAAATATCAACATATTGAAAATCTGATATTTTTAAAAAAGCAGACATTTTCAGATATATACTCCAATATTAGTCCAACCAAATAAAAAAAGGTCTCTCATTGGAATAAAAAAGGTAGAAACAGAGCTCAGTTCTTATTTAAGATTGTCACTGATAAACTGTAAAGGAATTCCGTTTTTATGGTGGTAGATTAACTTTAAGAATTTTCCTAGGTTAGGAGAACAAGCTCTTAAGTTTTTTTTCAGCACTAGCTTTTTTCAATATATAGTAAAAGGCTATTTTTTGGAAACTATAAATATATATGAAGACAAAATTAACAGATGATGAAATACAAAAAAACTTGGTAGGGTACCCGACTGTATAATAAAGTAACTGGCCAAATCAGCCAGGTAGAGTGCATGTAAATTTAGGTTAGTTCTCGTTCTGTCATCTGTTTTTACAATTTCAAACTTATGTAAAGAAATTGAACTTCTAGTCTTGTATTAAATATACCTTTAGATTACACTGATTTTGGAAGTTAATTTTGTTACTATAAAACCAAAACTAATGTTGTTATTAGGTTTTATAAATTGTAAATAAACTAACTAGAACTTTGTTTTTAATATCTCTTTTAATTCCAAGTCAACTTTTTATACTTTCATTATACTTACATTTCTTCATTTCTTTATGTCCAACGTTTCTGATTTTAGTAAATCAGACTCCTCATAAACTGTGTCACTACTTGTTCTCTTACGATTCACTTCACTAAAAATATACAAATTGTTATGTGTAACTTGCAACAGAAATACAAATTACATTAAAAGGCCACGAAAGAAATAGGCAAATCATATGAACCAAAACTAAAAGTGTAGTTTCACTGGTTCAGGCACACAGCAAAAACCTACATTCATACATTTGTCCATCTGAAAATGATACAGTATTTGCTCCTTTGATAATAAATAATGTGTTGTGGAACAGCATGTAAAGTTTAATACCATGACAGTATGTAGGTACCATATAAAATTACATATATTTTGAGAACAACTCATATTTTCAACATGATTTGAGAAGCCATCATGTCATTATGCCCAAAAGATTGCCATTTTGATATTGTTTTGTTTAGAAGTAACAAGTCTGGGTGTCTTTTTTATAGAACTAAGCAGATTTTAACCCAATTTGTTTCATATTGTGACAACTGACTACTTGAAGTACCTTTACTAAGTATTGCATAATTATGTTTTTCAATAACTCTTTTTATCGAAATATTTGATTCTTTAGAATTAAGTGTCAGGATCTATGTTATAACTTATGAATTAAACCTTATACATAACTTGTATGATTTATAAAAAAACCTACTTCTTATCTACAAATTTCCAGCAATCCTCCATCTGACCCATTAGGTTAATTTCTTGCATGTTATATTCATAAGTATTTGCTATTGTAACATCTAAAGGAACATTTTCAATTTCTGGTTCAACTTTTATTAATTCAGCATTATTGTCATTTTCCACCAACATGGTACAAGGTATATTTTTGCTTTCTTTTACACTTGAGGTAATAAACAGCTTGTTATCCAAATGAGCCGTTTCTTTTTTAGTCCCACATAATTCCATTACGTTTTCCCTTGAACCAACACCAATACTGGTTTCAGTTCCTTTAAAACCAAATTTTCAAGCATTAAACTGACCATATCCGTGGACATTTCTGTTTGTTTTTTGGTAAAATCACTTTTTTCACGACAGTTTATTTTCGATTTTTTGTTTTGAAAATAATACTAAAATTGTATAATTTCCATACAAACGGGTAGTACAAGAAGTTGTTGGAAATCATAGGTTAGGAAATCGGACGCACTCTGAAATGAAAGCGACAGGTTTAGGCCTTTACGACTGAAATATTTTCTTAACTTAAGGGTCTAATTACAATGAAGCCAGCCGATATCGTCCCAGCAACTCTAGTAAAGACCTAAGGAATTCGAGAATGAGTATGAACGAGTACGCATCCTAATTTTAATAGAATACCTCACATATAGAAACGACGGCCATTCTCGACTACTTTGTTAGTTCCAAACATTGGATAATCTCACATTAATGTGAATTCACCCTTAGATGGATTACGTCAAGAACGTCGTTTGCCACCCGGCATCAACCTTACTTCGTCATGATAGTCAAGAGAAATAAGATAGGAATGTTACCAACAATACCTGACGTTTGATCAGAGGGAATTCCCCTTTATGATAATAACCGTTCATTGGTGTCAGTTTTATATGTTGTTACAGCGTTAGTAATTTTTTGATTATTTTATTTTTTTGATCTGAATTATAACAAAGTTTTGATTGGACTTTACATATTTCCTCTTTTTAACCATTGCATAATAAAGGACACAAAAAACGTAAAAAGTGATTGAGATCAATTAAGGAAGTAACAAATCTAGTTTTAACACATGTTTTTATCACATGAAAAATGGAAATAAAGAACGAGCCTTCCCTTGCGCGTATTGTAGTAATAGGGGACCCTGGAAATTCCACCCTGAAAATTATAAAGGTTAGAGAAAAGTTGCAAGTATATTCTGTGCGAAACAGCGATTACCTTTGAACCACCTGCCTTATTAATTTAGAAATATTCGATGTGTATGGATACACAGAAATGACTATATGTACGAGTATCGATATCGTTTTTATCGATCCAAGAACATTTGAATTATACATCAAAATGTAGAGTAATTTTATATATTAGATTCTAAAAAAAAGGTATAAAAGTTAGTCCACGATGAGCATTTTTAATAATACTGGTAAAACTCATAGTTATTAAATGAAATAAGGTACAAATGCACGAAGTATGTCCGGTGGTAAATGGTGACAGTGCACAGTTGCACAAACTTTTATAAGAATAACTCTTTAGAAAATGATAAAAAAACGTTTTTCCAGCATAACTTATATTTCCGATGGCCACTGCTTCAGGTCGAAATTCTAATTTATTAAATTTATATGAATATAAAATATATAATAATAACACAAACACTAACCAAATAAGTATCTCGACAAACTAAGACAGATTTCTTTTTTACCTTTTCAGTAGCAATAACCAGGTAAATATTACTTGGAAAGAAAAAGAGAAACCAAAGTAGAATTATAATCACCACAACTTATGTTAAAGACATCTCTAAAAATACGTATTCAATTAAAATGAAAAATAACTGTTATACACACTCACACATAAAATCATGATGGTATGTGTCGCCTGGAAACATTACAACCACAAGTCAAGGTCGTTATTACACATTTACACTGTCATCGTAAATCCGCCGTTAGGTTCTTGGGACCATAAACTGCTTTCAACATCAAGTATCCTACTGATTAGTGACAGAGAGGCGCCTAAACCGCGCGAGATTTGGCACTACAAATCTGCTAAATGGAACGAATTCATGGAATATTTTCGAATTTTCTCTTGGTTAGACGTTTGTTTTAGAAAACACGACAAGATCTGACTGCGCTAAGGAGGTTTCTGATGTCATTTCGGCTGGTATAGAAGCTTACATCCCTTTTTTCGAAGAAATGCCCTTCTAACGGCAATCTTGGTTTGACCGAAAACACAAAGAAGCTGTTGCTTCTAAACATCTAACCAATCGACAATAGCGTGAGACTCCTAACATCATAAATTGAAACATCTCTGTTCGTACTTACAACGGATGCAAAGAAATTGTCGACGGAAAAGAAGAATTAAAACCAAATTTCTTACCCACCCCAACAATGCCACGTGCTTTTGGTGAGTCGTTAAGGCCATTAGTTAAATTTCACTAAATCCACTAGATCACCACTATCACGGCCAGAAAATGAGATTGCAACTGCACCAGTTGAGAACTTATTAGCTAAACTTTTTTCTTCAAGGATTCCCGATATTGCCTTCCGACAGCATATCATAAAACGTATTTTAATGGCACTGACGGAATACCTGCCATAGTACTCAAAAAATGCCCGAGAGAACTAACACTAGTTTTCTGTAGACTTTTCAAGCTATCTTGCAAAAAAGGAATATTTCCTTCCTGCTGGAAATACACTACAGTTTATCTAGTACCCAAAAAAAGGCAAGAAGACCTTGCCAAACAACTACCGACCAGTGATACTGTTTTCAATAGTATCGAAAGTCGTATAAAATGATATCAGTCTGCATCTTCTAAAATATCTTGAAGTATTAAATATTATTAGCGATCATCAGTATGGCTTTCGTACGCAAAGATGAACAAGAGATTGTGGTGTTGGTTCTTTACTTTTAAATAAATACATTATTTATTACATAAGTACCTCCATTACGTCCCTTGTGTATATTTTTATTTTTGAAACTGTATTAAATGGATATTAATAATGAGTTTGTTTAAAGAACGAAAATAACGATATCAGCTAGTTCGTTTTTTTTTCTGGCAAAGCTATGGGTAAGAGTTAATTTTTGTACGCCTTTGAAGATGATCTCTATACCTGTTTAAAACTTAGTTAGGTAGTAGGTAGATAATTAAATAAAATACAACTTATACGTACTGTTACATAGAACGGGAGTTCAGTGAAACACTACACTAAAACAGAGTAAAGTTTATTAACAAACATAAAGAGACATTTTTACATTAAATCCAGCCTTATGATATAAATAATATATAAATAAATAACCTTTTAGGTGATGAAAATGTACACGTTCACAGACAGTCTCTGATTTAAAAGGTTGAAAGTTGGTGTATAGTTTCTCGTATACCACTTATTTTGGTTTAGAGAACGGTTTTAAGATGGTATTGTGTGAAAAGTTGGTCTTAGATTCACTCCTGGTGAAACTAGTTTCAGGGACACACGCGTAAAATAGTTTGCAGGAACACACGTGTAAGATAGTTTTCAGGAACACGCGTGTAAATTAGTTTTCAGGAGCACACGTGGAAAACAATTTCAGAAACACACGTGGAAACTAGTTTTCAGGAACACTCGTTGTGAGAAGGAACTAAGTTAGTTATACTTGCCGATTTTCAGCTTGGCCTTTTCCCGTGGGTTTTTTTTATCACAATACGACCTCATACGTACTATTTTCTCCAGTGAGATGTTTCTTGAAAAAATATAAATAACTGAAATCACAGTAGTTGACTCGAACGTTAAAATACAACATACTTAAAGGCAATAACGCGGGTTGGCCCGGTCAATTAAAGCAAAAATTTCGATTAATCCGGTCTAATTATGGTTGCTATTCATGCGTATAGTCGAGAGGATCATTTCACAACACTGTAAGCAAAAAAAGTGCGTAGAAGATGCTTGTAGCCCAGAACGGAGCATTGAGATTTAGAATAGAGAAGGTAGGTTCTCGCGACAAGCGTGAGAATAGAGGAGGTAAAGTATAGAGCCTGCTGTAAGTGAAAGCGTATAGTCGTTAACACGAGAAGGGAATAATATGAGTCATTCTGTCTCTTTTACTCGGCGCACCCCCACAATACTCTCGCACGGGTACGCACGCCCACGACACTAAGTCAGAGTGCGTACCCGTACGAGAGTATTGCGGGCGTGAGCAGAGTAAGAGAGACAGTATGATTCATATTATTTCTTTCTCTTTTTACGAACGCCACGCTTCTCGCGAGAACTTACTTCCTCTATTCACTATTCTAATATTTCTATGTTACATCCTCTAATTTAATATCTCTGTGGAATGGAAGGATTCGAGAAAGGGCATGGATGAGTGCGCATCTTAATTTGAATATGATGTACAGGGTGAGTCAACGATAGAGTCGAGTTCATTATCTCATTTGTTTGGAGAACGAGGAAAAAATGTTAAATACAATAGTTTTAGAGAATGTTAAGGTGCACAGTTTAAAATTATTTTTGAGTATACAGGATACTTCAAAAAAGTGTGGCCGATATAACATATGTTTTTTTAAATCCTATTTTCTAATTTATTTTTAAATTCTGAGTAAAATTTTACATACCTAAACCTAGTAGTTTTTCTAATATTTCAATTTTTTTAAAAAAATATTAGTTTTCAGTTTTGTAAAAAAGGGCCAGTAGCGCCATTGTTTCTGAACGTAGAATACTCATAATTGGTACGAGCGTTCTACAGAGATGAAAAGAATATATATGTAAAGAAATTTAAGTCAGATGCTACAGGTTGTTCAAAATAAATTTATACATTTCTACTATTTTAAATTGAAAAATCTCAAATTTTTTAAATGGTACACCTGTATATTATTATTTTTTCTGATAGATTTTACGAAACCCTCCAACTTTTATTAAGTATGTCATATACCTATTTCTAATAGTTTTCGATTTATTTTGAAATTTTTCAATTTTTTACCCCGCACTTGATACATTTTTGTTTATAATTTCGATTATTTTCGTCTCAAGTAGCCTCTTCCAAGTTTACGACAAACAAAAATAACTATAAACCCCTCTTCCCAGCGCATTCCGCGTTGCACAAATAGCTTTTGTTTCAGTCACAGCGTAGGCGTCGAAAAGACTACACGCGCCCGTCGTCGAAAAGGTTACGCGCGACTCTGCGAAAATATTTTTTCTTGCTTTTTCAACTAGGTTGGTATTTTATTAGTATTTTTTTATAAAAAGTGGCTCGTAGACCTATTAGTGATTCTGAGATAATTGCGCAAATACAAGAAGATATAGAGAGTGAATCAATGCTCAGTGACGAAGGTTCAGGAGTTTCCGACCCCCTTTCTAATGTAGAAAGTAATGAAGAAATTCAGTCTGTAGAAGAAGCAAGCAGCTCGAGTCAGTCGAAGATGTGTCCTTATCAGGGATAAGTGGTTTTTTTTTATGGGACGTGATAAGGCGACAGAATCGCAAAAATCTAATAACAACAGGGTTAGACGTTAAATACAAAATAGTCTCACGCAAGATTCTGGTGTTCGTAGGAACGGAGTAGGGGTGACATCGTTTGCAAAAGCTTGGAATTTATTCATAAGTGAAGATATGATTAAAGAACTCGTCATTCGTACTAATGAATTTATACAAAAAAAGGCTCCATCGTACAACCGACCCCGTGAGTGCAAAACCACTAATGCAGCATTATTCGGTTTATTATACATCGCAGGAACAATGCGAAAGTCACATGCTAATTTAGAAGACTTATATGCTACTGATGGCACAGGTGTGTCTATATTCCCAACAACTATGTCGCTAAAAAGAACAAATTTTGTTCTTCTCATTGCGGTTTGATGCTGCAACTACACGAGCATCTCGTCGTGCTCAGGACAAAGCTGCACCAATAAGGATAAGTTTACTGAGAACTGCTTACTACCTTATTCAGTGGGAGAAGACGTTGTAATTGATGAAATGATGACAGGCTATTGAGAAAAATGTCCTTTCAGACAATATATGAAATCAAAATCTAGTAAATACAGCACCAAACTCTATTTGCTAGTGGATGCGATTACTTTTTATATTTTAAATATAAAACTTTATGCTGGTAAGCAGCCGGATGGCCTGTATCTGTTGAGTAACGCTGCAATGGACGTTGTGAAGAGATTGATTACACCAACTTCTGGCAGAGGGCGACAATTGACGATTGTTACACCAGTATGCCCGTGGTAGAAGACTTAGCCCAAAATCATAAGATATGAGTTGTGGCCATCTTGCGCAAACAGAAGAAAGAAATCCCCCCATGCTTCATACATAAAGGTAGACCTGAATATTCAAGTCAGTTCGGATTTTCTGACAGAGCAACACTTGTGTCGTACGTGTCAAAATAAAACAGGCCTGCGGTACTAATATCATCACTTTATTGTGCAGCTGAAATTGAGGAGAGTACTAATAAAAAGCGGAAGCCAAACATCGCAATTTTCTACAACAAAACGAAAGGTGGTGTCGATGAAGTCGATAAAAAAGCTAAGATGTATTCGACTTCTAGGAAAAATAATGGATGGCCATTGACACTCTTCTTCCGTCTGTTGAATATTGCTTGAATAAACGCCATGATAATCTTGAGGGGAAACGGAGTGGTTATAGAAAAAAGGCTAATGTACCTACGAGCATTAGGGTTAGAACTGACAAAAGAGTACGTACAGAGAAAAGGATTTACTTGCCAAATTGTTTTATAATGCAAACATTTGAGGAAGTTTTTTGTTTGTATAATTTTGATTTTGTTTTCTAATTATAAAGTTTTATCTTGCCAAATAGTTTTATGATCCAAAGAGATTTATGTCAGTTTTTTAATTTTTATTTTATCTTAATGAATAGACACCGGATTATATTCATTTGCATATTTTCATATGCATTTGCATATTTAGACCATTCTCACCGATTATTGCATATTTTACCCAAAATCTAGTAATGATGATTATTTTCCCTATATTTACAACATTTCTCGGTATTACTAGGCAGTTGAATTGCTCAGGGTATTGTTAATGTCGCCGTCTGGAACCGATCTTATCGCCGGAACATTACCTGCAATAGTCTAAACATCGATTAGGTTATAGTGCCAAGGGAATACCCAAAATTACGACGGTATTTTATTCCTTTGTTTTCTCGGTCGAGATATTAAGTGATAAGTAGTTAGTTTCTAAGAATATTTGTTTGAGCGTGGATCAAATAAAGAATTTTCTCGAAGACGTATTTTTATTTTAGAAGAAGATATCAGTTTTAACATTATTGTTGACGCGCTTGCATCAGTGTAGTTTTTTTGCAATTTTTAACGTGTTGTGTTAAAGTTTAACGTGTACCATGCCACCCGCAAAAAAAATGTCTCTTCGTGAGTAGCAGATTATCCTGGAACATTTACACACGACGGAAATGTTTTATATTGTCGAGTTTGCGAGAAAAATGTTTTATGCACAAAAAAGTTTCAAATTGACCAGCATGTCAAGACAATATCGCAGGATTGCAAAAAAAGGCCCACGACAACAGCTTATAACAGCAGCAAGTAGTAGTGATTCCACTTCTATAGGCAAACAACAAAACCACTTTAGCATGGATTTATGTGAAGCATTGCTTGCAAGTAATATTCCTCTCCACAAACTTACAAATCCTACATTCAAAGATTTTCTGCGAAAATATTGCTTGAAACAAAAAATACCAGACGAATCAACACTGCGTAAAAATTACATACCAACATGTTCTGAAAGAAATACGTAATGAACTTAAGGATGACATTATTTGGATTTCAGCTGATGAAACTACCGACAGTTGTGGTCGCTATATTGCGAATTTAATTGTGGGTGCGTTAAGATTAGAGCCTTTTTCTTCTTATTTGGTGGCCTGCAAAGAACTTGACAAGACAAATCATTCTACGATCGCCAGATTTGTGAACGAGGGTATTAAAAAAACATTTCCTGAATCTTCTGCAGAAGAAAGAGTGTTTTATATTTCTCTCAGATGCTGCTCCCTATATGATCAAGGCAGCCAAAGTCCTCCAAGTATTTTATCCAAATTTAATTCATGTGACATGCTTTGCTCACGGAGTCCATCGACTCGCTGAAGAAGTACGATCCACGTTTGGAAATGTAAATAAACTGATTTCATCAGCAAAGAAAGTGTTTCTTAAAAACCGCCAAACGAAATTATTATCATTTGAGAATATTGAATGCAAAAAATAGATCTAGGGAAACCTGGAAAATCATTAATAAACGTAGAGGCGGCTCTGGTATCGAAACGGTTTCTTCTTGCACTCTTGATGCCGGTCAAATTAATGATTACTACTGTAATATTGCACATAACTTATCAACAAAAATTGTTAATTCAGGGGATCCCATAAAATATCTCAGTCATGTCTCAGTGTCTGATACCTTTTTTTTGTCCCCAACTTCCACCATTGAAATAAGTGAGGTTTTAGGGGAAATGAGAAATAAGAATTCCTTTGACTGGGACGGTGTCTCTCTGAGGGTCCTCCTGGCAATGCCGCAGAGAGGCGTAGGGGCCCTGGCAGATGCTGTTAATGGCTTGTTTTCCAGTGGTACTTTTCCGGCATATTTGAAGAGGGCTCTGATTGTGCCATTGCATAAAGGTGGAGATTGTAATATCCCTTCAAATTTTAGACCCATTTCTTTACTCCCGACATTGGCGAAAGTGGTGGAGAGGTTGGTCGGGAAGAGGATGATTGATTTTTTGAACAAACATGATCTTCTTAGTGCGCAGCAATTCGGATTCCGAGCCTCGAGGAGCACGAACGATGCAATTTTCAATCTGCTCGAACGACTTTATCTCGAATTGAATTCTGGTGAACATGCTGCGGCGGTGTTTTGTGATTTGACAAAAGCTTTCGATTGTGTTGATCATGGGATCTTGCTGTCAAAGCTGGACATTTATGGGTTCAGGGGGTTAGCTTGGGATTGGTTTCGGTCGTATTTACCGGGCCGAGTCCAGGCAGTGACTTTTAAGGGTCAGTGCTCGGAAGGGGTTGGGATCAGTGTGGATATCCCTCAAGGCTCTGTACTTGGACCACTATTGTTTTTGATCTGTGTTAATGACCTGCCCCGTTTGACAGTGGCTGGCAGATTTACCATCTTTGCTGATGACACCACAATTTTGTGGCATAATAACGATGTGGGGAGACTTCGTGCTGATGTTCAGGCAGATTTATCTAAGATGAAGGCTTGGTGTGATGATAACAAACTGTCCTTCAATATAGCCAAGACAAGGATTCTGAGCTTTAGATGCAATATAGAGAATGAGATCATCTCTTCAGCTGATAAGAATTCATTTCTCGGTCTAATAATTGACTCATCGCTGCGGTTTGAGGATCACATTGGCAACATCTGCAGCAAAATTTCTTCAGGCTGCTATGCCCTTAGGGTTATTGCAAGTAGCCTGGGGCTGAGTGTAGCTAGAACCTCTTATTTTTCACTAGTTGAGGCTCATTTGAGGTATGGGATCTGTTTCTGGGCTTGCTGCTCCCGAGTTCACTTTAGTTCTGTTTTTGTATTGCAGAAGAGAGCTATCAGATATATTTCGGGAGCTGGGTTGCGAGAGTCATGTCGACCATTGTTTCCGAGGTTAGGGATTCTTACTCTTTGTGCCCTATTTATCCTGGAAACTGCTATCATGATCTTTAAAAAACATCGTCTTGAGGCAATGCCAGTCAGCCGGCACGGCACTAGGCGAGCGTTCGTCCTGCCGTTGCCGGCCCCGAAAACGGAGCTGATCAAATCTGTAATTGTTTATAATGGCAAAAAATATATAATCATCTGCCTCTCAAATTGAGAGGATTGAATTGCGAGAGTCTTTAGACGAAAGACTAGGGCCCTACTTATAAAAAAGGCGTACTATGTACTTGAGGAATTCTACAATGATAGACTGGAACAAGCATATAACAGTAGTTGAGTGGTTGGCATTTGGGTTGACATATATGCGATTTTTATTTCTTTTATTTTGTATTTACTGCATTGACTACTAATCTTGTTCTGTTTCCTTATTTTTTCTTTCTTTGAATTTGTGTTTATTGATATAATTTAAGTTAAGCTTGCTTTGTCAACAAATACGTTGTATTTTAGGACAATATTTCTATTCTATTCTATTCTAAGGCACCTGCTCGCAATAACGCCTATAAAGAAAAACTGCCAAATGTGCCTTTACCTCCCGAACCAGTGGTAACTCGATGGGGAACATGAATTGAAACTACTATTTTACAATGAACATTTCGAGGCCATCAAAGGTGTAGTAAATGGCTTCGATAGTGCAGAGGCTATGGCAGTTCGTCAATCCAAGGAAGCATTTAACGATTAGCTTTGTTTAGCACTCACTTTTCCCACATACCTGTGGTATTAAAAAGCTTGAAACTCGAGGTTTGGCGTTGAACGAATCAATTCAGTTAATGAATAAAATCCGTCAAATAAACTCCACGTTGCCAGATGTATTCCCGCGTAGAGTTAAAGAAAAGTTTGAAAACATTTTGTGCAATAACCCAGGCTTTGAACCTTTGCGTCAAATTGATAGTTTTATTGATGGGACGGGTGAACTTTTGCCAGAAACAATAGTGCTAACATAGCACCCAAATTCACATACTGCCCAGTTACCTCAGTGGATGCGGAACGGTCTTGTTCCACTTATAAAAATATTTTAAGTGATCGAAGACACAATCTTACTACCCAACATTATGTTGGGTGTAAGAAAATTAACAAAAACTATATGTTTTCATTAATTTTGGCAAATGCGTTACTGTTATTGGCTGTGTGTATATACCACCTAGATCACCTCCTGAAACTTACCAAATATTTAGTGATACCCTTGATAGCATCTCTGAGGTATATCCAGACTCTAAGTTTTGTGTGACTGGTGACTTTAATATTCCTAAAATGGCCTGGATCGAGGAGGCATTGAGTTCAACACCGTTTCCCCTGGATTCACCCGCTGGCCGTGAACTGGAGATATGTGGAATAGTGTCAAATATGTGTGCCTTTCATAATTTATTTCAAGTGAATAATGTAATTAATAAAACTGGTTCTGTTCTTGATCTGGTTCTAAGCCATGTAAATGGTCTATCCCTGGGGATGGCTGATGATCCTCTGATCCTACCGGATGATTTCCATCCACCTCTTGAATTTAAGCTAATATTTATAACTAATAAGAAGTTATTTTACCCCAATGTACTGAATTCTATTAAGATTTTAAGTCTGCGGATTATATTTCGATAAATCATTTTCTGGGTTCGGTATCGTGGGATCATCTGCTTTCGAACCGGGGAGTTAACCAGATGTTGAATATTTTTTATGATGTGCTTTATGGGGCCATAGATTTGTATGTTCCGTTAAAGAAGGTATCTAGTAGAAAATTCCCTAGGAGGTTTTCTCCTGAGTTGAAAAACTTAATAATTCGTAAAAAAGAAGCACACAAGAGGTTTAGATCATCTAGGGAACCTCAGGACTATTATTACTTCTCTGCTTTAAGATCACAGTGTAAGAATTTATCACGTAGATGCCATGTTGATTATATCTCCAACATTGAACTCTCTATTAGAGATAACGTGAAAAGCTTTTGGGACTTTGTTGGCGCACAGCGTGGCTCAAATGACCTTCCTCCTAGGATGTTTTATAATGAGCAATCTATGGACATGGGCATTGATGTGGCTAATCTTTTTGCAAGTTACTTCGGCTCTGTTTACTCTGATGAGTTACTAAATTATCCAGCCTTACCCTCTACTAATATTCATAATATCTTCAAATTTAAGATTTCAATCTCTGAAATTTACGAGGGGCTCTCGAGGTTGGATCACAGAAAGGGGTCTGGTCCTGATGGTTTACCTCCTGGATTACTAAAGTAATGTAGCTTCGTATTATCGCGACCATTATGCATGTTGTTTAACCGGTCATTGGAGGAGGGTTACTTTCCTGACTATTGGAAGACCAGTTTTGTCACCCCAGTATTCAAGTCAGATATCGCAAACTATAGGCCAATAAGTATTTTGAGTATTGTTCCTAAATTATTTGAAAACCTAGTAACTAAAGTATTGGCATCTAACTTGGGACCATCTATAATAGATGAACAGTTTGGTTTTCAGAGAGGCAAGTTTGCTGAATTGAACTTGATTTCCTATACGGACTACCTGTCGAGGACCTTGGAGAGTGGATCTGTGGTACATTCCATCTATACCGATTTCTCTAAGGCCTTTGATAAGGTCAACCATGGTGTTCTTCTTAAGAAGCTTAATAACCGTGGCATATCGGGTCCACTGTTGGGCTGGATTAGGAGTTATTTGTGTGGCAGAGTTCAAGTGGTTCGAGCTAATAATTTTAAGTCTGTCAACATTGCTGTGCCCTCAGGAGTGCCTCAAGGCTTCCATATGGGGCCTCTGCTGTTCTTGAATGATGTGGCCGACTGCTTTCGGTCTTCCAGGTTCTTGCTTTTTGCTGATGATTTGAAGTTGTATACGGCGGTTGGATCGATTGAGGATTGTGTGGGATTGCAGAGTGATTTGGATAGACTTAGTGTCTGGTGTCAGTTAAACGGTATGGCTTTAAATACTTCTAAATGCTTCTCTATGTCTTTCTCGAGATCGCGCAATTCATTGTTTTTTGATTATAGCATAAATGGGACTTCCCTCGTGTCCGCGGTTAATGTTAAGGATCTGGGGGTTAAGTTTGATTCGGCACCGAGTTTTATTCCTCATATAACCGAAGTAACGTCTAGGTCTCTGTGGATGCTTGGGTTCATTAGGCGTTGCTCATCAGAATTTTCATCCATTACCTCTATAAAAATGCTGTACTGCTTGTTGGTTAGGCCTCTCTTGGAATATTGCTCATGTGTGTGGAACCCACCTTTTGCTTGCCATGCTAGGAGCTTGGAGCTTGTTCAGAGTAAATTTCTACGTCATATTAATTTTAAATTCTTTAACAATGATTCTTTTAGTTATTCAAAACTGACATCTGCATTAAACTTGAATACCCTGTCTAACCGGAGAGTTCAGCGTGATCTTGTAATCTTCTTTAAAATTTTAAATTCCATTGTAAATTGTCCAGAACTTTTATCTCAGATTAATTTGTATGCACCCTCTAGACATACTAGATCTACATTGTCCTTCAAACCTTATCATAAGACAACCTTCGGAGCTAATACCTTCATAACAAGATCTATGGGCATTGTAAACAACTGCCCATCACTGGAATTGTTCTCCAGCTCCTTGTCACTTTTTAAGAGGCAGATCGGGGTTCTTTTCTGAATTTCTTAGTTTTAGCCTTTAGTTTTAAGTGTCATTTATATTGTAAACTTTTGTATTTTGTCTTTATTAGTTAATGGGCCTGCCCCGTAAATAAATAAATAAATAAATAAATAAAAAAAACATTTGGAACAATACATTATTGTTTTTTAAATAATTTTAAAAAATGCTAAATAATTGTTAATTAAATTTAAACATCGTCGATAACTTGTTAATTTTATGGTGATTTTGAAATAAAAAACTAAAAATTACTACTTTTATTATTATTTGATATTGCATATTTTGACCCTTTTCGTGCATAGTTTAAGCATTTTTCATGCATATTTGCATGCATATTTCAAAATATGTTACATATAATCCGGTCTCTATTAATGAATAAGTAAGATTTAAGTTATCAAACTGTGACCCAATCCAAAGAAAATACAGTAATACCCCGCTTAGCGCGACCCCGTTACGCGCGGTTTCACTATAACGCGAATTTCAAATTTCGCGCTCATGTAGTCATTAACTTCTCTATGGTCGCGGGGGGATCCCCGCTTTCTCTGAATATTCTCTTTGAAGAATTGGGAATTCCCTGTCCTTCGACTTTGTTCTATGGGGATTTCCTCGTTCGTTTCGTGTGTTCATTTGTTCCGTAATGTTAGTTCGGTCGGCTGGCAGTTTTGTTTTAATATTTATTGGAGATACATACATACATAATTTAACCCTACGTTAAAAATGCCGCCTGTAAAGAAAAAAGAGCGTAAAAGCGTCACTTTGGAATTGAAGATGAAAGTGTTAAGAAGAATGGAAAATGGAGGCAAAGCAACAATTGTTGGGAGAGATTTTGGACTCTCAGAATCGACTGTGAGAACGATTTATAAAAAATCGGGAAAAAATTAAAATCTCCAGCGAAGGTTCAACACCTATAAGTGCAACAAAACCTTCTCGTTCGAGATCATCTATCTTAGAAAGAATGGAGAAATTACTGTCAGTCTGGATCGAAGATTTGAATAAGAAGAACACACCACTAAGTCAAGATCTCATATGCACAAAAGCAAAATCTTTGTATGAGATGCTGAAAACAAAAGAAGGAGAAGGGAGTGCCACTCCGACTTTTGCTGCCAGCAGAGGCTGGTTCCATCGGTTCAAGCAGCGTTCTAATCTTCACAATATCCACATAACAGGCGAGGCGGCCAGCGCGGACATTCAAGCTGCAGCTGAGTTTCCAGACAAGTTTTCAAGACTTCGTTAGAGACGAGAGAAAATTCCTGCTTGTCTCATCTTCAATGTTGATGAGACCGCACTTTACTGGAAAAAAATGCCATCTCGAACATTCATTTCTAAGGAAGAACGTCAAGCCAGTGGTTTCAAAGCTGCGAAAGATCGACTAACACTTCTGCTGGGTGGTAATGCCACTGGTGATTTCAAACTGAAACCTTTACTAGTGTACCATTCAGAAACACCCCGTGCAATGCGAGGCACAGACAAGACAAGTCTACCAGTTGTGTGGCGATCAAACAGAAAGGCGTGGGTTACACGGGAAATTTTTCAAGAATGGTATTCTAATAGTTTTTGCCCATCAGTCAAATCATACTGTGACAGAAATGGGCTTGAACCTAAAGTTATATTACTCTTAGACAATGCCCCAGGACATCCAACCTCACTTGATACGCCCAGAGACTTAAAAGTGTACGTAAAGTTCCTTCCACCAAACACTACGTCAATATTACAACCTATGGACCAGGGAGCAATAGCAAACTTCAAAGCTTATTACCATCGCCGCACTTTTAGCCAACTAATTCATGAAACTGACGGGGAAGGAAGACAGTCTATGCGAGAGTGGTGGAAGTCATACAACATTATGAAGTCTATTCACAACATAGAAGAGGCTTGGAAGGAAGTTAAAATGAGTTGTATGAATGGGGTGTGGCGTAATCTTTGGCCAGATGTAGTGGAAGCACCTAGAAGAATTGTCCAGATGCAGAGACAAGTGCTTGAAGACATTGCTGCAATGATTGAGGGGTCTGAACTTGAAGATGTCACGGTAGAAGATCTCGTAGAACTTGTAGCAACGCACGACGATCCTATTAGCAATGAAGATCTGATCGAGTTACAGAATAATCCTATCTACGATGAGGAAGAACAAGTAGAAGAGAAAGTTTTATCTTCAGGGGAAATACAAAATGCACTTTCAAAAATTTATTCAGGTTTGGACATATTGCAGAGTATAGACAATAATGATGACCGTGTCTTGACCGTGTGTCAAACAATTAAAAACAGTGTTGGGTGTTATGAACGTATTTTACAAGAACGTAAACAAAACGTTACCCAAAAGACAAAAGATGTATTTTTCCGTAAAAAATAAGAGTATGTATTGCATAAAGTGTTCTTAGAATTAAAGTGATTGATTAAAATGATTTGTATTTTTTTGTATTAAATTTTGACTATGTTTAATCATAAACCTCGATATACGCGAATTTCAGTTAACGCGATTTTTTTCGGAACGTAATCCCTCGCGTAAAGCGGGGTATTACTGTATAACTAATTTTTAAATTATCATTTTAATTGCAATTACTTAGATTAAAATATCTTTTTATAACTAAATTGTTTCCTAAATGAAAGATAATTGTTTTAATTATAAAAAAATAAATGATTATTTAATTATTTGCTATTTTAAATCTCTAAAATCTCCAGTAGGTCTTTTAGGTTACACGCGATAGCTGCCGTTCCAAATGACCACGCGCCTGCTTGAAAGTTAAATTATTTCACTGGAATTTTTATGTACTAATAGATGTTTATGTAAATTACTGTTATACTTTGTTTGAAAAGAACAATAAGTACATTTCAACATTTTAATTTCACTGGAATCTTTATGTACTAACTGGTGAGTATTTACACTACTTTTATATTTTGCTTGGTAATTACAATACTCACATTTTAAACATTTTTATTTCACTGGAATTTTTATGTACTAACAGATGTTTATTTAAATTACTGTTATACTTCGTTTGAAAAGAACAATAAGTACATTTATACTTTTCAATTTTACTGGAATTTTTATGTACCAATAGATGTAGACTTAAACCACCTCTACGTTTTGATTCAAAATTACAATGGGCACATTTAAACATTGTGATTTCACTGGAACTTTTATGTACTAATAGATGTGTATTTAAACTCTTCTTATGTTTTGTTTGAAAAAGACAGAAAGTGCATTTAAACATTTTAACTTCACTGGAACTTTTATGTACTATTAGATGTCGATTTAGATGACTTTTATATTTTGCTTGATAATTACAATCCCCACATTTAAATATTTCAATTTCACTGGAACGTTTATGTGTTAATTGATGTCGATTTACATGACCTTTATTTTTTTGATTGATAATTACAATGCACACATTTAAACATTTTAGTTCCACTGGAATTTTTATATACTAAGAGGTGTTGATTTAAATTCATTTCATCATGTTTAGTTTGATAATTACAATAAGCGTATTTAAACTTGTCATCTTCGGGATTTTTTTATGCACAAAATTATTTGTCACTGTTATTTGATAACTACTTTGACCAAATTTAAATATAGGCTTTGTATCATCAGGATAATTTTTAATAGTTTCCTCCCATATTATTTTATCGTCGTCATCTTTGGGAATTGTAGAACTTTCCTGGTTTTCCCGGATAAAATAACTTGAAGACCCACTAAAAAAATAAAAAGAAAGGTTAAAATAAGACTATGTTCGTATACCTACAATTATATTTTGTTTCTAAGAAACAAGCTGCGAATGTGGAATCTTTGGCACAATGATACTACTCAGTATATATCACCACTACACCAAACACTTTATTTTTGCTCTCGACGCGCGTTTCGCTAACCATGTTAGCTTCATCAGGAGCGATGATTGACTAAAGCTAAACTACAAATCTATCCTATTTATACTTAGCCTAACCCTTGAATTACTCAGGCGGAACTAATGACATAGGCAAGGCCATCAGTTCCGGTCAAGTAACCAGTAGAGGGGACTATAAGGAATAGGCCCTCTGTCTTTATTTAAACTACTTTTATATTTTATAATTTCCGTACTTTCGTATGCGTTCAACAGTCTCTTATCAGATACATTTTTTATTAATCTTAGATTATCTAATGTTACAATATGATCAGCTTCAAGGGCATGTTCGGTAATGCTAGACTTTTCTGTTCTACTGTATTTTAAGTGTGCTAGATGTTCTTTAGATCGTGTTTTTAATTGACCTTTTGGTTTGCCCAACATACTTTTTGTCACAAAGAAGGAACAGCTATGGGTAATTGCTTATCACCTTTCATAGCCAATTTATTCATGAGTAAGTTTGAAACCAATGCCAGTCAATAATTTGAATATTTCCCAAGGGTGTGGTATAGGTATGTGGATGTTATTTTCGCGATTTTTGATACAAAGAAAGCAAATATTGATGATTTTGTTTCTAAATTAAATAGCCGGTATGATTCCATTAAATTAACTTACGAAGTTGAGAACAAAGGACAATTGCCTTTTCTAGATATTTTAATTATTAAAAATAATAATAGATTAGAATTTGATATCTATAGGAAGGACATAGTAACAGATAGATATATTCCTAATGATTCATTTCATTGCAAACAACACAAATTAGCCTCATTACATTTTTTAGTTCATCGTTTGGTCACTTTCCCTTTGAATAGAGTAAACTTTAATAAAGAAATGAATCATATTAGAAATATAACTAGAGTTAATGGTTATGATGATGACTTAGTAAATATGCGAATAAATAGATATAAGTTTAGATTTAATATTCAGAATTCCACCTTTTTTACACGCGAAGAAAATAACACCAAGTATGTCTCCATACCATATAATCTGAGATACAGCAAGGGACTCAATAAGGTATTTAATAAGGTAGGCCTCACCTTAGTCTATAAGTCATCAGACAATCTGAGGAATATCTTAGAAAATCCCAAAGATAAGATTCCTAATTATGAGAAAAGTGGAATTTATGAAATTAGTTGTAATAATTGTGACAAAAAGTATGTTGGGCAAACCAAAAGGTCAATTAAAACGCAAAGATTACAATGCATTTTCCGGGATATAAAACGCCCGCCCCGAATATTGTTCAGGTAATAGATTGTCAGAGAGTTAAAACAGGTGGTTTCTATAAAAAAAACATTTAATCGAAAGATTAAATAGAAATGTAAACTAGGCCCTTATTGTGCTGGCAACTCTTAAACATACAAATTGAGGATTCTTTCCTACTTCTTTTAATGGACTTTATCTTTCTGAAGATAATTTACTCAGCTTTAAATCCGTCTCGTGCTTAGGCAGAGCTCCGACGACCCTTCGGTGGTGTGTTACACATTCTTGAAATTGGATCCTTTCTACCGTGGAGAGCAGCGCAGTCCTGCTGAAGGCGATATTGCTCTCCTAAATGAATATTTATTTGTCGCCATAACTTAATTTATATTATGGGCACACTGATAAAGGATCTTCTCGGGAAACTGCTACTGGCTTTGGATATAACAATTTTCTGTCAGCGCGCCCGTCCGATTAAATAATTTTTACAAAAAACACGGCCTGCACACCACTTGCTCAAATCACATAACCTCAACCGACGTTTTAGGAATCACTCCTCACAGGGTTTAGCAATCCTCTGCGATTAGAACCCCTACCGAGCAGTTTGTGGACCACCAACTTCGCCTTCAGAAGCCCCAACCTGTGCGTGTTTTGAACTGTCGACCTTAGTCTTAGTTCTCATTCCGTCGTGTTTTTGCAACTGCAAACTTAATAGAGAAAAAATGGAATTTTTGCATTAAATATACCTTTGAGTTACATTGATTTTGGACGTGACTTTCCCTATTATAAAACCAAAACTTTTTATTACATTTATAAATTGTAAATGAATTACCTTGAACTTTGTTTCCAATATCTCTTTTTAACCCTATGCCAATTTTTTACAACTTTTAATATACTTACATTTCTTCATCCTTTATGTCCAACATTTCAGATTTTATTAAATCAGACTCCTCATAACATGTGTCACTGTTTGTGCTCTCGTGTTCCGCTTCGCTAAAAACAAACAAATTGTCATGTCTTATTTGCATCAAAAATATAAATTACATTCAAGGACCACGGAAGAAATGAATAAATCATGTGAACCAAAACGTTCACTGGTTCAGGCAAACCGAAAACCTACATTCGAGCATTCGCCCAGCTGAAAATGATACCATATCTGCTTCTTTGATAACATCATCAGTATCATCATATATCAGCCCTTAGTGTCCACTGCTGGACATAGGCTTCCCTTAATTTTTTCCAGTTAAACCGGTCTTGGTTTTTTTGGATCCAGTTTCCCACTACTCTTCTCAGATCATCTGTCCATCTGATGGGAGGTCTTCCTCTATTCCTACACGTTTTTTGTCTAGGTTGCCATTCCAACACCTTCCTAGTCCACCTGTTATCTTGTATTCTAGCTAGATGACCGTCCCAATTCCATTTCAAAGATAGAACTTCAACTGCATCTATCGCTCTCTTATTAACTACTTGTTTATATTTTCACAATAGCGTAAGTGTATTAAAAATAAGGATAAAAATTGAAAAATTTAAAATAAATCGAATATAACTCAAATTTCTTTACATATATCTTTTTTTTCATGTCTATAGAACGCTCATACCAATTATGAGTATTCCACCTTCAGAAACAATTTTTTACAAAACTGAAAACTAGTACTTTGTTAGTAGTTGTAAATGAACTAACTTGAATTTTGTTTGCAATATCTGTTTTAACTCTAAGCCAACCCTATAACTTTTAATAAACTTACATTTCTTCATCCTTTATGTCCAACGTTTCAGATTTTAGTAAATCAGACTCTTTATAAAATGTGTCACTACTTGTTTTCTCGTGCTTCACTTCACTAAAAACAAACAAATTTTTATGTGTGGTAACAGAAATACAAATTACATTAAAAGGCTATGAAAGAAATAGGTAAATAACGTGAACTAAAACTATATTCGTGCATTCGTCCATCTGAAAATGATACAGTATTTGCTTCTTTGATAATAAATAATAAGTTGTGGAACAGCATGTAAAGTTTAATGCAACCATGACAGTATGTATGTATCACGTAAAATTACATATATTTTGCGAACAACTTATTTTTTCAACATGATTTGAGAAGCTATCATGTGATTATGTCCAAAAGATTGCCATTTTGATATTGTTTTGTTTAGAAGTGACAGGTCTGTGTGTTCTTTTTTTTTATAGAATTAAGCAGATTTTGACCTAATTTCTGGTAACTGCCTGCTTGAAATATCTTTACTAAGTGTTGCATAATTAGGTTTTTCAATAACTCTTTTATCAGAATATGTGATTCTCGAGAATTAAGTGTCCTGATCTATGCCATACCTTATGAATTAAACTTTATACACAACTTGTATGTTTTAAAAATACTTACTTATTATCTATAAATTTCCAGCAATTCTCTAAAGGAACATTTTCAATTTCTGGTTCAACTTTTATTAATAATTGAGCATTATTGTCATTTTCCACTAACATGGTACAAGGTATATTTTTGCTTTCTTTTACACCTGAGGCAATAGACAACTTGTTATCCAAATGAGCCGTTTGTTTTTTAGTCTCACATAATTCCATTATGTTTTCCCTTATACCGACACCAACACTGGTCTCAGTTCCTTTCACCAAATTTTCAAACATTAAACTAACCATATCCGCGGATATTTCTGTTGATTTTGGTAAAATTACTTTTCACCACAATTATTTTCTATTTTTATTTAGAAAATAAAACTTAAATTGAAAAATTTCCACACAACCAGGTACTACTGTTCTAGTTCGAAATCATAGGTTAGGAAAACGGACGCACTCTGAAATGAAAGCAACAGGTTAAGGCGTTTTACGACTGAAATATTTTCTTAACGGTTTAATTACAATGAAGCCATCCGAGATCGCCTCAGCGACTCTGGTAAAGACCTGAGGGGTTCGAGAATGAGCATGAACGAGTACGCATCCTTATTTTGATAGAATACCTAGCATATAGAAATATAGAAACGACGGCCATTCTCAACTACTAGTTAGTTCCAAACTTTGGATAATCTCAAATTATTATGAAGTCGTCCTTACATGGGTTACGTTAAAAACGTCGTATGCCATCCGGCATCAGCCTTTCTTCGTCACGATAGTCAAGAGAAACAAGGTAAGAATATTACCAACAATGCCCGATGTTTAGAACTTATTAACTAAACTTTTTTCTTCAAGGATGCCCGATATTGCCTTCCGACAACATATCATAAAATGTATTTTAATGGCACTGACGGAATACCTGCCATAGTACTCAACAAATGCCCGAGAGAACTAACACCAGTTTTCTATAAACTTTTCAAACTATCTTACAAAAAAGGAATATTTTCTTCCTGCTGGCAATGCACTTCAGTTTAGTCGGTACCCAAAAAAGGCAAGAAGACGTTGCCAAACAACTACCGACCAGTCGCACGGCTTTCAATAGTATCAAAAGTAATAGAAAATACTAACAATCTGGCATCTTCTAAAATATCTTGAAGGATTAAATATTATTAGCGATCATCAATATAGCCTTCGTAAGAAAAGATGAACAAGAGATTGTGGTGTTGGTTCTTTACTTTTAAATAAATACATTATTTATTATATAAGAACCCTCATTACGCCCATTGTGTATACTCTTACTTTTGAGATTATATTGAATGGATAATAATACTGAGTTTGTCTAAAGAACAAAAAGGATATCAGATAGCTCGTTTTTTTTGTAGCAGAGATATGGGATGCAGGTAATTTTTGTACACCTTTTGAAGATGATCTATATAGCTGTTTAAAACTTAGTCGTACTCTTTTGGGCATCATTCATTTTATAATAAAAGAGCATTTAAGTTCAGCTCAAAAAAACGAAAAAATACTGAAGAGATATTTAGTTGTAGGTAGATAATTAAATAAAATACAACTTATACGTCCTGAAAAATAGAACGGGAGTTCAGTGAAACACTACGCTAAAACAAAGTAAAGTATATTAATGAACATAGAGAGACATTTTTACATTAAATTCACCCTTATGATTAATTAATCTAAATAAATAACCTTTTATGTGATGAAAATGTATACGTTCATAGACAGTCTGTGATTTAAAAGTTTGAAAGTTGGTATATAGTTCCTCGTATACCACTTATTTTGGTTTAGAGAACTGCTTTAAAATGGTACTGTGTTAAAAGTTGGTCTCAGGTTCACTTCTGGTCAAACCACTTTCAGAAACACACGTGTAAAATAGTTTGCAGGAACACACGCGTAAGATAGTTTTCAGTAACACGCGTGTAAATTAATTTTCAGGAGCATACGTGGAAAACAATTTCAGAAACACACGTGGAAACTAGTCTTTAGGAACACTCGTTGTGAGAAGGAACTTAGTTAGTTATACTTGCCGACTTTCAGCTTGGCCTTTTTCCGTGGGTTTCTTATTACTATACTACCTCATAAACTACCCCCTGGCTTTCAATTTTAATATTTTATTGGCTTGTGTGGTTAAAAAGGTCAAGATTCGTCCGAATCTCAAACTAGAATGTTATTCGTATTTCGACCGGAGTCAACGAAGAATAAAGAAGAGTAGGAGAGACGGAATGATGCATCTTATTTCACCTCCTCTATTCTAATATCTCTATGGAATGGAGGGCTTCGAGAAAAGGCGTGGACGAGCGCGCATCTTAATTTGAATATGATGTATAGTACATCAAAAATGAGGGCTATTTTCAACAAATTTGTTAGTTCAGGTTAGCTTAGCTTAACTTCCAGATTAATTTCACATTAGTTTCATCTTATCCTTTGATGTATTATATAAAGGTCGCGTCGGAAGCCATCCGGTATCAGCATTTTATAGTCACGACTAGCATAGCCAGGTCCAGTATGCCAAATTTCGGGGTGGAAGGTTAAAAAAAATCGGGATTTTGTACGTCCAATCGGGACAACTAAAGAAAACAAAGTTTTTATCAATCAACGTTTATTTTTACCATTAAGTGGTGAAAATAATGGTAGAGTAGTACAATTGGCAGTACCTATTTGGTAACTAACTTCGATAAACTTTTTTTAAATATAACGAAACAGGACAACATGACACCACTATCGCGCTATTCGCAGTCACAAAACGATACGCGCGAAGTTTGAACCATTTATCATTACCGATTGACCCAAAATTAGGACATTCGACGTCCCGACCAAGGGTGAATCTGGACATCGCGCGTAAATCGGGACACCTGGCAACGCTAGTCACGACAACGTCAACATTTCAATTTCACTAGAATTTTTATGTAGTAATAGATGTCCCTGTAAACTTATTTTATGTTTGGTTGAAAATTACATCGAGTGCTTTTAAACATTTCAACTTGACTTAAACTTTTTATGCCATAACAGAAGTCAATTTAAAAGGATTTTACGTTAGGAAAATTAGAATGGACACATTTAAACACATATCTTTTTTTTTAAACTGCTTTATTTGTTGTAAAGAGTAAACTCTTATAAACAAGTTTCCGTATCATTAAAAGAATAATCCACACATAAACATAAAAGACTACCTAGAATAAAATGTCAAAAACAATCAATCATCAAATCATATTTAGTCTAAAAAAATTATTGAAAAATCATTAAAATTAGAATAAATAATAAACAAATTACAATCAGTTGAATAAACACAGGTTACAATCATAATCTTGCAATGAATAAAATAAATTTTCCTCTAAAATTTTTTTTTAAAAGTTCCTAAATAATTTCATATGTGGAATGTGATTATACCACTTAAGGCCCCCAAAAAAACAATGGATTTTTTGTGTAAGTCTTAGCTTTCGAATAGGTAAAGGTATGACAGTTTGTCGTTTCATACTGACTAACCACTCCAATGCCTCCAAATCGCTTGTGAAAAAGAGATGCAATTGCAAATATTAGCAAGTAAGGTCAAGTTGGAATTTTTTGTTGGTAAAATAATGGTCTACAACAGTCTACAACCTTTTCTTTATACATGTAGTGGTTTGCTCTTTTTGAAAATAAATATTGACTCCAAAATTACCCAATCACAATACCATATCTCAAATGAGCTTTCACCAACCTGAAGTAAACATTTCTTGCCGTGCCACTTCCCAGTTCATTTGAAACACTCGGACTGCATAGCAACCAGAAGACAATTTGGCATTGAGGATCATACAGGGTCAATAAATTTCAGTTTGTAATCAATCCAACAACATGGTCTGGGAGAAAGAAACCTAAGAGGGAACATGCTTACCGATTTTCTAAAAGAACAACGACTATATGCCATGAACACATTTTACAAAAAGAAAAAACAATGACTGAGGACATGGATAAGCCCCGACGGGAAAACAAAGAACCAAATAGTCTACAACTTCTCAACCTCAAAAAACTTTATCTCTGCCATAACGGTGTTGAATATATTCAACACAGGCAGCGATCACCATATAATGAGAGCAAGTGTAGTTACAAATAAGATGACAAATAGAGACATATATCAAAAGAACAAAAAAATAACAACAGACACAGAACTGCTCCAACAGAATGCAGAGTCATATAGAAATGAAATAAGAAGATACATACACGAAACAAAGGGAACTACAGACGTAAATCAAAAATCACAAAAGCTCGCAACAACAATGAAAAGAGCAGCCGAAAAAATAGCAAAAAAGAGAACAACAAAACAAAGTAAAATATCACTAGAAACTAAGAGAAAAATAGAACAACGCCGGTTATTATACAGAACGGGGCAACAAGCAACAGACAACTATAAAATCGTTAGAAGAGAAACAAGAGCAATGATTAGAAAAAACCTACAAGAACATTACAGGCTAAAAGCAGAAAAGATTATAGATAAAAACAAAAATCTCAAATGCCTGAAAAGAAAGGAAGAAAAACAACAAATAACCGCCCTAAAAGACAAAAACGGAACAGAAATAATAAATAGAAACAAAATAATAAAAATACTACAAAAAACTATTCGCTGCAAAAACAATAAAACCAACTACAAACATTAGCGCCGCAAAAATCGTTAACATGGGATCAGAGGATATCCCGAAAATTACAAAGGGGGAGATTAAACATGCTCTGAATTCACTAAAGTATAATAAAGCTCCAGAAAACGACGACATTCTGTCTGAAATGATCAAAGAAGCACGAGAAATAATATTACCAACATTAGGACATTTATTTAATGAATGCCCAGAACAACAAACGATACCCGAAAACTGGGACGAAGCGATAGTAATAATTTTATTCAAAAAAGGGGATAGAACACTTCTAAAAAGCTTACTATCGCAGTTATACAAATTATTTATTCGAATAATCAGCAACAGAATAGAGAACAACCTGAACCTCTACCAACCTGGTAAGCAAGCAGCATTCTGTAAGGGAAATGGAACATGCGATCACCTGCTCACTATGAAACTACTGATAGAGAAGACGGTTGAATACAACCTCTCGCTGCACATGGCCTTCGTGGACTACGAAAAGGCATTTGACTCCATAGAACACTGGGCAATAATGAAAGAACTCGGAAAAGCACGTATAGACCATCGCTACAAAAACATACTAGATAGTATATACAAAAGAGCTAAATTCACTATCAGACTACATGAAGATATGAAACAGATACCAGTCAAAAGAGGTATAAGGCAAGGGGACACAATATCACCTCAAGTGTTCAATCTGGCCCTAGGAGTTTTTAAAAAATTGAAATGGAAAGAGTCTGGTGAAAATATCAATGGATAACAACACTCTCCTACCTCAGATTCGCCGACGATATCGTCGTAATATCAGACAATGGAGATGACGTGAGAAAAATGCTAACAGATCTAGAAAAAGAATCAAAAGTCATTGGAATGAAAATGAATTTAGATAAAACAAAAATGAGCCAGCAACAAATAGAAATAACAATCAACGGAAAGCCAATAGAGAATGTTAATCAATATATATATATATATATATATATATATATATATATATATATATATATATATATATATATATATATATACACATACAAGGACCGCTAGTGGAGATAGGAAAAGGAAACAAAGAAAATGAACTAGAAAGAAGAAAAAAAATTGGGATGGGCTGCATTTGACAAATTAAGCCACATACTAAAGAACAAGAAAATTCCTCAATATCTCAAGACCAAAATGTTTGACCAATGCGTAGTACCGGTGCTAACGTATGGAGCGCAAACCTGGACTCTCACAAAACAAATAACAAACAAAATCGCAACATCACAAAGAGCAGTGGTGAGAGCGATGATAGGCATTTCATTGAGAGATAGGAAACGAAATGAATGGATAAGGGAAAGAACCAAAGTCACCGATATCATAAGAAGAATAAATCAGTTAAAATGGGACTTAGCCGGATATGTAGCACGAATCACAGATAATAGATGGAACAATAATATTATACAATGGAGACCATGAGACGGACGACGAGGAAGAGAGAGACCAATCATGCGCTGGTACGACAACATCAAAAGAATGCCGGGATTGGGATGGATAAGAACAGCACAGAATAGCAAAATCTGGAAAAATAAGAGAGAAGCCTTTGCTCAATACTGGGCGCAACAGAGGCTCTAAAGATGATGATAAATCAATCCAAACACCCAAGAACTTGGTTGAAGTCTTGTTATAATAGAATATTCGTAAAACATGATTTATATTTTGTTTGAGAAATACAATAAGTGCATTTAAACATTTCAATTTAACTCGTGTTTTTATGTACTAACAAATGTTGAATTAAACCATCTTTACATTTTGATTTCACTGGATTTTTTCTGTACTAACAGATGTTCCTTTAAACTCTTCTTACGTTTCGTTTGGAAATGACAATGAACGCATTTAAACCATTTCAGTTTCACTGGAATTTTAATGTCCTAATAGATGTCTATTGAAACTACTTTTATGTTTTGTTTCATAATTACATAGTTCACATTTAAACATTTTGATTTCGCGGGAATTTTTATGTACTAATAGATGTGTTTTTAAACTACTTTTATATTTTGCTTGATAATTACAATGCTCACATTCAAACATTTTTATTTCACTGGAATTTCTATGTACCAATAGATGTTGATTTAAACTACGTTTATATTTTGTTTGATAATTGCAATGCTCACATTTAAACGTTTTAATTTCACTGGAATTTTTATGTACTAATAGATGTGTATTTAAATTACCCTTATGTTTTGTTTGAAAATCACAATAAGTGCATTTAAACATTTTAACTTCAGTGGAACTTTTATGTACTAATAGATGTCGATTTAAATGACTTTTCTCTTTCGATTGATAATTACAATGCTCACATTTGAACATTTTAATTTCACTGGAATTTTTATGTACTAATAGATGATGCTGTAAATTACCTTTATATTTTGTTTGATAATTACAATGCTCACATTTGAACATCTCAATTTCACTGGAATTTTTATGTAATAGTAGATGAGTATTTAAACAAGTCTTATGTTTTGTTTGAAAATGACAGTAAGTGCATTTAAACATTTTAACTTCACTGGAACTTTTATGTACTAATAGATGTCGATTTAAATGACTTTTATCTTTTGATTGAAAATTACATTGCCCACATTTAAACATTTCAATTTCACTGGAATTTTTATGTACTAACAGATGTCGATCTAAATTACCTTTATGCTTTGATTGATAATTACAATGTGTACAATGTCGATTTAAACTAATTTTATGTTTTGTTTGATAATTACTATGAGCATATTTAAACCTGTCTCTTTCGGGATTTTTATGCACAAAACAATTTGTTGTTGTTATTTGATCACTACATTGATCCAAATTAAAAATACGATCTTCGTCCCATAAAATTTTATCGCCGTCATTTTTGGGGTTTGTAGAACTGTCCTGGTTTTCTCGGATAAAATAACTTGAAGACGCACTAAAAAAAAAAATAAAAAGAAAGTTTAAAATAAGATGATGTTCGTAAAGGGTGTTTTGTATAGAGGTATAAAACTTTAAGTTGGCAACTTTTTTTTAACTGGCGGCCATTTTGTCAGCTGTCAAGTGATTTATGTTTAGTTTGGTTTGGCATTTCAACATGAATAGATTGACGCCTGAACAACGCTTCCAAATTGTGCAAATTTATTTTGAAAATCATGGTTCTGTTCGAAATACGTATCGCGCACTACGTCCATTTTACGGTCAACATAATCGTCCATCAGAGCAATTAATTCGATTAACTATGGAACGTTTTCGCACCACGTTTACTCTAAATGATAATACGCATCCACAGAGACGTCGTACAGTGCGTACAGAAGAAGTCATTGCTGCTGTAGAGCGTAGCGTAGAGGAAGACCCGAATCAGTCTATCCGCCATCGTGCACAGGAATTGGATATGTGTCCATCCACTTTATGGAAGATTTTGCGGAAAGATCTTGGTTTGCGTGCTTACAAAATCCAACTCGTGCAACAATTGAAGCCACACGATCACCTAGCAAGGCGTAGATTCGGTGAATGGGCCCAAAACAAGATTGCTGTTGATCCCAATTTTCATAAGCGAATTTTGTTTAGCGATGAAGCTCACTTTTGTTTGAATGGATACGTCAATAAACAAAACTGCCGTATTTGGAGTGATGATAATCCTCAAGTGTATGTTGAGACACCGTTACATCCAGAAAAACTGACTGTTTGGTGTGCTTTATGGGCTGGTGGAATCATTGGTTCGTACTTCTTTTAAAAACGATGCTGGTCAGAACGTTACAGTCAATGGTGACCGCTATAGAGCCATGATTACTGACTTTTTCGTTCATCAATTGAACAACCATGATGTGCAGGAGCTGTGGTTTCAACAAGACGGCGCAACATGTCACACAGCTCGTGCCACAATTGATTTGGTAACCGCATAGTTTTCACGTTTCGGACCCGTGAATTGGTCTCCAAGATCGTGCGATTTAAGGCTGCTAGACTATTTTCTGTGGGGATATGTGAAGTCGCTAGTCTACGCCGATAAGCCCGAAACGATTGACCACTTGGAGGACAACATTCGCCGCGTTATTGCCGATATACGGCCACAAATGTTGGAAAAAGTCACCGAAAATTGGACCTCCAGATTAGACTACGTCCGAGCCAGCCGTGGCGGTCATATGCCAGAAGTCATATTTAAATTATAATGCCAGAAGATTATCTTTCGAATAAAGTAAACTTCATGTCAATTTAAAAAATTCATCTTTGTTTTATTCCATTTCAAAGTTCTATATCTCTATAAAAAACACCCTTTATAACTAAAATTATATTTCGTTGCTAAGAAACCATTTATTAAACAAAAGAGTATCTTTATTTATTTCTAAAAGGGGTTTCATCACTTGAATGTTGGTTTAAAGAACCAACAGTTGTCTGAGACGATTTCTTTTATTATATTAATATAGGGAAAAATGTTTTAAACAAGTTTTTTTCATAGTAAATTGAATACAAATGGGCAATGCCTTGAAAGTAACCTTCTTGAAAATATAATACGATAGAAAGACTGAAAAATCGCGGTGTTTAGACTCGAAGGTGTGTGACTTTCCAATGTTTTGTCTTTCGATTAATTCCATACACTTCCGTTTATAGAAGTTGAAAATAAAAACTAGAACTTTGGTTTCTCTTAAACTGATGTTATGACCTGAGAAGTGTTGATGTTCACGTACAGCCGATTCCATAATTTGCTTCTTTTTAATACATCGTTTTTAAAAAATCAAATCCGAACCTCTTGCCCCTCTTATCTGTGGCTGTTGCCTCTAATTTGGATCACAAGGTCACCCGTCGGCCGTGAGACCATGTTGTCAGAAGTAGAAGTAATATTGCCGACTAATTAATAGAATGTACACGAAATGTATGTTTTATATGGCCATAATAATAATAATAATCGAAGGAGGGGCCCGACTTCCCACTCCACCCCCGGTTCTTGAAGAGAACCGCGAAGGTGCCTCATTATACATTAATCAAAAGAAGATAAAGCTCTTCGATTATCTTTCTGTTTCCATATTCATTAGAGTACTTTGTAAGAGATGCCCTCCCTCGGCATATAAAAGGGGATGAAATGGACTTCAGTTAATCGTTCGGAAATTTCTAAAAAATTTTTTTTTTTTATAATTATTTAACTAATTGTTTATAAACAATTGATTTTTTTTTTCGTATTCTGCGCCTTTTAAAAATCTGGAGAAAATGTCACCATACGTGAAAACTCTAAGAATTCCATATCTGTTGAGAAAAGTTCCGAGCCGCAATTATTTTAAAAATTATGATGAAAATAATGTCGCGCGGCGTGGTGCACCGGTAATAAATTGTGTGAATATTATTTTTAATTCTAAAAAAAATTTTGTTTGCGTCTAAAGGAAATGTGAATGCGCCCGTCCATAGAGTTTTAATATTCGCAAAAGGTTACAACGCATTTTCTAATGTCCGGGATATGAAACGCCCCCGCCCCGAATATTTGTTCGGGTAATGCATTGTCGGCGGGTAATTGAAAGACAGTAGAATTGTAAACTAGCCCCGTATTGTGTTGGCACCCCTAAAAAAGCAAATTTAGGTTAGCATTGCATTAAATTTACACAGTTACATTGATTTTGGAAGCATTTTTTTTCCTACTATAAAACCAACATTTTTTTATTAGATTTATAAATTGTAAATGAATTAACATGAACTTTGTTTTCAATATCTCTTTTTAACTCTATACGAACTCTTTGTAACTCTTAATAAACTTACATCTCTTCGTCCTTTATGTCCAAAGTTTCAGATTTTGGTAAATCAGACTCCTCATAACATATGTCATTGTTTGTTCTTTCTTGTTTTGCTTCGCTACAAACAAACAAATTGTTGTGTTATTTGAAACAAAAAAATAAATTACATTCAAGGACCATGGAAGAAATGAATAAATCACGTGAACCAAAACGTTCACTGGTTCAGGCAAACCAAAAACCTACATTTGAGCATTCGCCCAGCGGAAAACGATACCGTATCTGCTTTTTTGATAACAGTGAATCGATATTATAGTTTACCTTGATTCTAATTAATATGAGTCGTGAAACAGCATTAAGTTTAATACAGTTATGACGGTGTGTACATACAATGTAAAATCTAGATGTAACAGGTAGTACTTTTAGGACCTGGCAAAACAGGTAGCTAGGATCCGGCAATATTGTATTAAGCTCGTTATTTTAGGTTTTATTACATTTTCTGCCAATACTGCCCACTTTAGATAATTTTTTATGATTTGGCAATATTATTAAGACAAGATAAATTAGCAGTTAGGCACCCACGCGCTTGATTGCTTTGTGTGAGACCCCGTATTTAGCGGTAACAGGATGAATCTTCAAGCGAAAAAAAAATCCTGTTGCGATATTTTCTACGGTAATTCTTCTCAACGATCGTTGAATTTTAAAAAATGAGCAAAGTCTGGAACTACTTTTTACTTAATCAAGAAGATGAACTAAAAGCAGTATGTGAATTGTAACCGTAAAAATCACGCCGACTATTTTTTAGTCAAAGCATTATTCCTGAAATATACGAAAAATGCAAGACTCGAACTGCTGATTTACTATCAAGTGTTGATTTCTTTTCCTTTACAACAGATGTGTGGACATCCGACGTAAATAACAAAAGCTTTATTAATTTGACGACATATTGGCTAACTAAAGCATTTGCTACCGAAGTGATAAGCATGACAAAAAAAACGAGGAAGATAGAAGAATTGAACGAAAGATATTGACAGAGATCCTAGGGCCAATAAGAATATGTGAAGGAGTCTACAGAAGGAGGGCTAATCAAGAAACCTTGGAAGAAGTAGAGAAAGACATAGTCAAAAAAATAAAACAGAAGAGATTTACTTGGCTAGGGCTTACATGGAGAGCAGGCCCAGGAGCACCAATATATGAAAATACTTCAATGGAAACCGTGACGTAGAAGGAGAGGTAGGTCAAGAATAGGATGGCTGCAGCAAGTCAAGGAAGACATAGAGGCAGCAGGGATTACAAACTGGAAGGAGAAGACGTCTCACAGAAAACTTTGGAATCATCTAAGCAGAGAAATATAACAAGGAAGATGGGTCTGATCAACCCATAAACTAGACCTAGAGAACCCAAATGGTAGAGGTTGATGAAGGAATACTGCTTAATGGGGAGCGAATAAATAATATTCCTTATGCTGACGGTACGGCAGTTATGGCTGATAACTATATCTTATGACAAAAATAAACGAAGTCAGTAATCGATACGGCCTCGAATTTAATATCAGTAAAACAAAGTAAATGGTAATCAGCAAGTCTCTGGTTCCTGCTACCTTGTTGATAGTTAACAATCAACAAATACAAAGGATTCCACAATATTCATATCTAGGTACTATGATAAATGAACAGTGGGATGAATCGCAGATAATGAGAAATTCCCACAGATATGGATTACTACAGCAAATACTCCCAGCAAATGTTTTTGAAAAAAGGGGACCAGGACGCAGAGGTATCTCCTGAATAAAGAATCTGCGAAATTGGTTCTTAACAAATACTGCCGGTGTTTTCAGAGCGGAGAGTGTTAATAGCCAGAATGATTGCTCCCCAAGAGCAGTGTTTCCAGGCCATTTATTTATAAAGCATTTGAACCAAAACATTTTGTATTACTATCAAAGGCCTAGAAGGTAGTCACACCAGCATATACATCAAAAATGCCTTTAATCAGATGCTCGAAGAAAACAGTATAGACAACACAAGAGTCCACCTATTTATTAGAAACAGTGGAGCTAATGTTAAAACAGCTACAAGAGATTTAGGAGTAAATAATGAATCATGTTTTATAAATACACAACAACTTGAGATTTTAACATTGGTGTAAAGAAAATGGTACAAGATGTACCTACATGCTAGAATTCCATTGGAAAGGCTTTTTGAAAAAAGAAGAGACACCAGTTTGTATACTGCTGAATATGAGTCACTTTTTTCTTGGATACTAAATCAGTGGAACTTAATTAAAACCTTACTGGAGCTTCTGTAACACCTTAAACAAACTAACAAACATTTCAGTAGTTCACTGTGTATATTGGAAGTGATTCTAACAATTCTGTCATTAACTAAATATTTAATGGAAATTGAGCTTCCTGGTTTGGGATCTACGTGGGATAAGTTATTTGAAGGTTTGAGCAAAGGATTCAGAAATATTGAAACAATAACAATTATATAATTCGCGGTCCCAGAACCAAGATTTAAAAATACATATTTCGCTAAGAAAAAGCAGGTTAAAAAAGATATTTTGAAATACATCAAAGCAGTACCATTAAAAGTAAATATTAAACTCGAGAAAGATGTGGTATCACTATTGGAACCAGACTTCTCAGATGATGTCCCTCTTAGTGTTTTCAAAAAAACTTAAGAGCACCAAAATAACATAAGAAACAAAAGCAGATATATTGAGATGTATTCTCTAATATAGGTGAAACCAAATATAAAAAGGTCTCTCAGAGGAATAGAAAAGGTAGAAACAGAGCTCAGTTCCTATTCAGGATTGTCATTGATGGATTGTAAGGCAACTTCAGCTTTATAGTGGTAGATTAACTTCAAGACGTTACGAAAACTTGCGCCTAAGTTTCTTTCGGCACTAGCTTCTTCAATAATTAGTAAAAAGCTATTTTCAGAAGTTATAAATATACAAGGTGTACAAGTATGAAATGCGGATTTCAGACATCAACAAGTGTCACACGCGCACGAGTGATAAATTGGAAAGTGTGTGCATAATGTTGTGTTGTTGTGTTCAACATGTCGAAATTTATACTGAACAAAGAGCGTTCACGGACAGCATTAATTTTTTGTTTTCATTTGAAGAAAACTGCTGTTGAATCATACCGATTACTTCGAGAAGCATATGGTGAACATGTGCCATCACAAGATACGTGTGAACGATGGTTTCGGCGTTTCAAAAGTGGTGACTTCGATGTTGCAGACAAGGAACGTGGAAAACCGCCAAAAAATACGAAGATGTGGAATTGCAAGCATTATTTGACGAAGATGATTCGCAAACACAAAAACAACTCGCTGAGCAATTGGGCGTTAGTCAACAAACTGTCCAATCGGCTACGAGAGATGGGAAAGATTCAGAAGACCGGTAAATGGGTACCACATGAGTTGAACGACAGACAAAGGGAAAAGCGCAAAAACACATTTGCTTGCACTCAAAAGGAAGTCGTTTCTGCATCATCTAGTTACAGGGGATGAAAAGTGGATTTATTTCGAGAATCCCAAGCGCAAAAAATCATGGGTAGACCTAGACGCACCATCCACATCGACCGCAAAACCGAATCGCTATGGCAGAAAGACGATGGTCTGTGTTTGATGGGACTAGAGGGGCGTGGTCTCTTATGAGCTGTTAAAACCTGGGGAAACGGTTAATATTAAACGTTACCAACAACAACTGACCGATTTGAACCGTTCGCTACTTGAAAAAAAGGCCAGAATACCGAAAGTGGCAATGCAAAGTCATTTTTCTTCAATGATATTGCTCCATCACATACGGCAAAACCAGTTCGCGACACGTTGGAAGCACTCAGCTGGGAAGTTCTACCCCATGCGGCTTACTCACCAGCCTTCGCTCCTTCCGATTACCACTTGTTTGCATCAAAAGGGGAAGATTTTTACTAGCGTGGTATTCACAAATTGCCTGAAAGATGGGAAAAATGTATAACAAGCGATGGAGTATACTTTAAATAAAGCACTTTTTATCATTCTTTCGAATTTAACATGTTTTTTTAGAACAAAAATCCGCATTTCACACTTGTACTCCTGGTATATGAAGACAAAATTAACAGACTGTCATCTGAAAATTGTGAAATACAAAAAAACTTGGTAGGGTACCCTACTGGGTAATCAAATAGTTGGCCAAAACAGCCGGGAATCTAGTTTTGGTCAGGTAACCCGTTATTACATCTCTACCAAGAACATTTAATCGAAAGATTAAAGAAAACTGTAAACTAACCCTTTATTGTGGTGGCAATCCTAAACATGCAAATTTAGGTTAGTTCTCGTTCTGTCATGTGTTTTTACAATTTCAAACTTACACAAAAAATTGAACTTCTAGTCTTGTATTAAATATACCTTGAGGTTACACTGATTTGGGAGGTAATTAATAATAAACCCAAAACTAACTTTCTTATTAGGTTTATAAATTGTAAATGAACTAACTGGAAGTTTGTTACCAATATCTCTTTTAACTCTAAGCCAAATCTTTATAACTTTTGATAAACTTACATTTTTTCATCCTTTATGTCCAATGTTTCAGCTTTTAGTAAATCAGACTCCTCATAAAATGTATCACTGTTTGTTCTCTCATGTTTCACTTCACTAAAACCAAACAAGTTATTTATAATGTGCAACTGAAATACATATTACATTAAAAGACAATGAAAGAAACGGGTAAATAATGTAAACCAAAACTAAAACTGCAAGTTCTCTGGTTCAGGCAAAGCAAAAACCTAGATTCATGCATTCGACCATCTGAAAATGATACAGTATTTGCTCCTTTGATAATAAATAATGATTTACACTTTTTTAAATAAAATACAGTATAAGTGTTTCACTGAATTTATTCAGATCACTCTGACATGTGTTTCGGTCTTGCAACCACTTTCGAAGAGGTTACAATAAGACTAAACTAAAGTTCTAAAAGATATTACATTTGGATGGTTACTTACTTTAGTTAATCCTTATACCTTTCTACACCTTTTGTTAGGAGTGTAAGGATGGTTAATTGGTACTAAATTTAAATTAAGAGGTAACAAAATTGGGTCCATTACAGGTGGTCTATCTTAATATAGAGTTTAATATGGGGGTATTTCCAAATTCTATTTAGGTGTTTGTTATTTTTATATTATTTTTAATGGTTTTTTTTATGCTAAGAATTTCTAAATAATCCACATGTTTTCCTTTTTAAGCACTGTATAGCAACTTCACGCTCTCGTTATTAAAAAGGTTATTATTGTCTACGCAGTGTTCAGCAAAGCCTGTTAACTTCTGTTTATTTAAAATAGAGTGCCTGTGTTCTTTTAATCTTTATTGTAGGCTCGGTCCCATTTGTCCCACATAGAGAGCATCACAGTCATCACAATTAAGTTCATATATACCCGATTTTTCATATTTATTAGATCTTTCTTTGTTATTAAATAGATATCAGGCTATACTGTTTTTATTAACACTTATACAATTTATTTCTAACTTATTAAGGCTACTGTTGATTTTGTTACTAATACCACTGACATAGTTGATAGCAAATTATTTTTTGTTTTCGTGTTTTACGTTATACCGTATTTTATTTTAAAAAGTGTAAACATTAAGATGTTTCACCTAGAACCGACCATAAACTCCATAAATTTTATTTATAATAAATTATGAGTTGTGGACCAGCACGTAAAGTTTAATGCAATCATGACAGTGTGTATGTACAGTGTAAAATTACATATATTTTGAGAACAACTCATATTTTCAACATGATTTGAGAAGCCATCACGCCCAAAAGATTGCCCTTTTAATACTGTTTTGTTTAGAAGTGACAGCCCTTTTCTTTTTATAGAACCAAGCAGATTTTAACCCAATTTTTTCCTGTTGTCGCAACCGACTACTTGAAGTATCTTTATTAAGTGTGCCATAATTACGTTTTTCAATAACTCTTAACGAAATATTTGATTCTCTAGAATTAAGTGTCATGATCTATGAGCTTATGAATTAAACCTTATACACAATTTGTATGTTATAAAAACACCTACTTATTATCTACGAATTTCCAGCGATCCTCCATCTCACCCATTAGCTTAATTTCTTGCATGTTATATTCATAAGTATTTGCTATTGTGACATCTAAAGGAACATTTTGAATTCCTGGTTCAACTTTTATTAATAATTCAGCATTATTGTCATTTTCCACTAACATGGTACAAGGTATATTTTTGCTTTCTTTTACACCTGATGTAATAGATAGCTTGTTATCCAAATGAGCCGTTTGTTTTTTAGTCCCACATAATTCCATTATGTTTTCCCTTATACCAACACCAATACTGTTTTCAGTTCCTTTCACCAAATTTTCAAGCACTAAACTGACCACATCCCCGGACATTTCTGTTAATTTTGGTAAAATTACTTTTCACCGCAATTATTTTCCATTTTTATTTAGAAAATAAAACTTAAATTGTAAAATTTCCATACAAACAGGTAGTACAAGGTAGTTGTTGGGAATCATAGGTTAGGAAAACGGACGCACTCTGAAATGAAAGCAACAGGTTTAGGCGTTTACAACTGAAATATTTTCTTAACTTAAGGTCTTATTACAATGCAGCTGCCCGAGATCCCCCAGCGACTCTAGTAAAGACCTGAGGGATTCGAGAATGAACATGAACGAGTACGCATCCTAATTTTGATAGAATACCTGGCATATAGAAACGACGGACATTATCAACTACTTTGTTAGTTCCAAACTTTGGATAATCTCACATTAGTGTGAATTCGTCCTTACATGGGTTACGTTAAAAACGTCGTATGCCATCCGGCATCAGCCTTTCTTCGTCACGATAGTCAAGAGAAACAAGATAAGAATATTACCAACAATACCGGACTTTTGAAAACTCATTAGCTAAACTTTTTTCTTCAAAGATGCCCGATATTACCTTCCGACAACTTATCATAAAATGTATTTTAATGGCACTGACGGAATACCTGCCATAGTACTCAAAAAAATGCCCGAGAGAACTAACTAGCTTTCTGTAGACATTTCAAGCTATCTTACAAAAATGGAATATTTCCTTTCTGCAGGAAATGGATTACAGTTTAGCCGGTACCCAAAAAAGACAAGAAGACCTTGCCAAACAGCTACCGACCAGTCGCACTGCTTTCATTAGTATTGAAAGTCATAGAAAATGCTATCAATCCACATCTTCTAAAATATCTCGAAGGATTAAATATTATTAGCAATCATTAGTATGGCTTTCGTAAGCAAAGATGAACAAGAGATTGTGGTGTTGGTTCTTTACTTTTAAATAAATACATTACTTTTGATATAAGAACCTCCAGTACGCCCCTTGTGTATATTCTTACTTTTGAGATTATATTAAATGGATATTAATACAGAGTTTGTTTAAGGAACAAAAATAAGGATATCAGCTAGCTCATGTTTTTTTCTTGCAGAGATGGGTAAGAGATAATTTTTGGTATGCCTTTTGAAGATGATCTCTATAGCTGTTTTTACTTAGTTGTACTGTTTTGGGCACCATTTACTTTATAATAAAAGAGGATCTAAGTTCAGCTCAAAAAACGAAAAAATACTGAAGAAATATGTATTTGTAGGTAAATACGAGGCTGGTTTGAAAAGTCCGTGCAAAAATAAAAACTACTTATGTGTTTGGGGTAAACCTTTTTTATTTTTCGATATATATCCATTAGTGTCTGCAATCACCTCCTCGTTTGAATAAAATCTTTGTCCCGCCAGCCATTTCTTCAAATTGGGGAACAAATAGTAGTCCGAGAAAGCCAAGTCTGGAGAATAGGGGGGATGTGAAACGAGTTGGAATCCTATTTCCATTAATTTTGCGACCACAACTGCTGAGGTGTGTGCTGGTGCGTTGTCGTGATGGAAAAGGACTTTCTTGTGGGCCAATCGCGGGTGTTTTTCTTGCAGCTCGGTTTTCAAACGGTCCAATAACGATGAATAATATTCACCTGTAATAGTTTTACCCTGTTCCAGATAGTCGATGAGGATTGTCCCTTGCGAATCCCAAAAGACAGTCGCCATAACCTTTCCGGCCGAAGGGCCGAAGGAACGGTCTTCGCCTTTTTTGGTGCAGATTCCCCCTTGGTAACCCATTGTTTAGATTGTTGTTTGGTCTCAGGAGTATAGTAATGTATCCATGTTTCATCCACAGTGACGAAACGACGCTTAAAGTCCTCCGGATTCTTCTGGAACAGCTGCAAACCATCCTTGCAACACTTCACACGATTCCGTTTTTGGTCAAGCGTGAGCAATCGCGGCACCCATCTTGCGGATAGCTTTCTCATGTCCAAATGTTTATGCAAAATATTATGTACCCGTTCAGTCGAGATGCCCACAGCACTAGCAATCTCACGCACCTTAACTCTTCTGTCATCCATCACCATATCATTGATTTGATCAATGATTTCTGGAGTCGTAACCTCCACAGGCCGTCCAGAACGTTCAGCGTCACTTGTGCCCATATGGCCAGTCCGAAAATTTTGAAACCACTTATAAACTGTTCTAATCGAAGGTGCAGAGTCACCATAATGTTTATCAAGCTTCTCTTTAGTCTCCTGAAGCGTTTTGCCTTTCATAACGTAATGTTTAATCACCACACGAAATTCTTTTTCGTCCATTTCTTGAAAATCACTCGACTTCCTTGATTCACACGAATGCCAAACACAAAGAAATAGACCAATATGGCTGAAACTTGGTGTGCGTTCATTCAAGAGATGTTACTAACTAAACATGACCTCGATACGCGCCGGTGGTGCCATCTATCGGACTTTGCACGGACTTTTCAAACCAGCCTCGTAATTAAATAAAATAAAACTTATACGTCCTGTAAAATAGAATAGGAGTTCAGTGAAACACCATGATAAAACAAAGTCAAGTATATTAACAAACACAGAGAGACATTTTTACATTAAATCCACCCTTATGGTTAATTAACCTAAATAAATAACCTTTTATGTGATGAAAATATACACGTGCACAGACAGTCACTAATTTAAAAGTTTTAAGGTTGGTGTATAGTTTCTCGTATACCACTTATTTTGGCTTAGAGAATGAGTTTAAGATGGTACTGAGTTAAAAGTTGGTCTCGGATTCACTTCTGGCGAAACTAGTTTCAGAAACACACGTGTAAAATATTTTGCGGAAACACACGTGTAAGATAGTTTTCAGGAACATGCGTGTAAATTAGTTTTCAGGAGCACACGTGGAAAACGATTTCAGAAACAGACGTGGAAACTAGTCTTCAGGAACACTCGTTGTGAAAAGGAACTAAGTTAGTTATACTTGCCGACTTTCAGCTTGGCCTTTTCCCGAGGATTTCTTATCACAATACTATCCCATACACTACTCCCTGGCTTTTCATTTTAAAATTCTATTGATTTGTGTGTTTAAAAAAGGTGAAGATTCGTCCGAATCTCAAATCCACTGAGATGTGTGATAAAAATTTAAAAAAATATAAATAACCGAAATCACATGAGTTGACTCGAACGGTGAAATACAATATATATACTTAAAGGCAATAAGGCGGGTTAACCCGGTCAATTCAAGCAAAATTTCGATTAATCCAATCTAATTCTGGTTGCTATTCATGTTTATAGTCGAAGGGATCATTTCACAACACTGTAAGCAAAAAAGTGTGTAAACGATCCTTGTAGCTGAGAATGGAGCATAGAGATTTAGAATAGAGAAGGTAAGTCCTCGCGAGAAGCGTGGCGTTCTTAGAAAGAGAAAAAAATAATATGAGTCATTCTATCTCTTTTACTCGGTGCACGCCCCGTGCGAGAATGTTATTTGCATAGACATAGAGTATAGACTGAGCATTAACCTTACAAAATTGACCACTCTCTAGAAAGAGACAAAGCGATGGTGCGGCCAATACCCGTCTCTTTTCTGTAAGCCTGTAATAAACAACGTGCATTACCCCAAGATGGAATTCAAGGCGAGAAAAGTTTCCACCCGATTTTAGTTCAAATAGAACACACACAGAAATATTATTTTCAAGAGCACCGTACCTTAGCGGCATTCTAGAAAGAAACAGCTACTGGCCGCTCATTCGCTTCGTCTCTCTCACACTTTTGCGTCCAATTTACTTCACAGTGGGATACGGAACACTCAGTCCATCCTTTATGTCTATGGTTATTTGCATTTCGTCCGGAGCCAAAGAACAAGAAGAGTAAGAGGGGCGGAATGACTCATCTTATTTCTTTCTCTTTTTAACGACGCCACTCTAAGGCGACCTCGAAAACGGACATTCAAATTATGAACATCTGATCTAAAGGTAATTTTTTCTATGTAGGTAGGAGGGAACACCCGTTAACAGGTTGACTGCCGATCTATATTTTTGAGTTTGTGGTTGACGCCGGTAAGATTTTTCCAAATATTTTTATTTTATTGTGGTAAATATGAATTAAAATGAGTCTTGGATGTGTTTTTTTTATGTGCCATTCAAAATATTAGAAAAAAAAAATTTCACTCCGATCGGAGTAATCGGCATTGCAAGTGAAAATTTTTACTAGATGCCGAACACTCCGATCGGAGTGTCCAATTAAATAAGTAAAGAAATAATAAATCGAACTCATGAACTCAAAACATTTATTTCTAAATCATTTTTGTACATTTTTATGGTAATCCTCAAAGCAATTAAGGCAAAAACCTGGTTGTCCAGGGCACATTTTGCATTCATACACTGTTTGCTTTCTTATTTTATTTTTCCTGCATTCTTTGCATTCCTTTCTGCTTACCCGTTTTGTTTCTTTAGTTCCTTTTTTTTTCACTAACAATTTTTTCTACTTTGCTAATGCTGTGGACATTTATTTGGCCTGGAGGAATTTGCGGCAAATTAGTAATTGGTCGTCTGGCTAGTAAATTTCTTATGACATCCAATCGGAAGTCATATAATCGTAACTGGTCAGACCGCGAATATTTATTGTACAAAAAATAGGCGTTTATCATGCTCATTTGCAGCACATGCATGAATAACTTTTTGTACCACCGAATGGTTTTACGGCTGCAAGGATAATATGCCATCATTTGATCCTGTCTATCTATACCGGACATAAAAGCATTATATCCAATGATTGCGGAAGGTTTTTCAGATTCTTGATTTCTTTTGTTTTTAAAAATGCCCATTTCGCTTCCAAATTCTGTTGAAATGTATTGAACATTGCGTTTATCGCGCCATTTTCCGACATGCACTCCATTGCAAAACATAGATTTATTCTCACCACGTTTTAAGTTTGCACTCATTACCTTTTTCGGATTATCTTTCCTCTCAGCTCTCAGCGTACCAGTGCAGTATGTATTTTGTTGAAGTAATTTCCTAGCTAAATTAACACTATTGTAAAAATTGTCTAGATAAACAGCATGTCCCACACCCAATTTTTCCTCCAATAAATGTAAAACAATCTTTTCAGTATGTCCGCTTCCACCATAAACATCTGTCGCATCTTCGTAGACACGAAATTTCAAAATAAGTCCATTAGGCTCTGTCAGCATGTATAACTTCATACCATACTTATGACGCTTATTTTTCATATACTGTTTAAACTGGAGACGACCCCGATAAAGTACCATAGCTTCATCCAAAGACAACTCTCTTCCAGGATAGTAAATTTCTCCCATCTTGTTGTTAAAAGAATCTGCCACAAATCTAATCTTTCCTAGCCGATCTGCCGGATCCATATCTGGAGATGTAAAATGCAAACACCTCAAGATAAGCAAAAATCTATTCCTTGACATATATTTTCTAAAAACAGGTAGATTAAATAGCGGATCAGTTTCCCAATAATCGTTAAGACGGCTCAAGGATATTGTGCCAGTGTGAAGTAACAGGGCCAAAAAAATTTTTAGTTCGTCAAGAGTAAGATCTTTAAAATTAGTAATACGTGATTTTGTACTTGTTTCTGGGCGCAGCAAAACCTCGACTGCGTAAGAGTTCGTTCGTTCTACAATAGTTTGTAAAAAATCATCATCAATGATCATTTCGAAAAAATCGATAGGTGCACCCTGTCCTGGAATTTGCACCAATAATTCCTGGGTTTTCTGGAACAAAATTTGTTTTAACGCACCTCTGTCGTTCCATTTTATCTCATCAAGGCTAGGAAGTGTTTGATGTGGCCGAATAGGGTCTATAAAATTCTCTTCTTCGGACTCGGAGCTTGAATTTACATCACTATCGTCTGTGTCTGGTACGTAATGTTCGTCACTACTACCTCCGCTTTCTTCCAATAGCTGCAATAATTCAGTGTCAGTTAGCTTCTTTTTCTTATCATATACCTTTTTTTCATCACTACAATGTCTTTTTTTGATACCAGAAGGCCCAGGTTGATTGTCCATATTGTACGGCAGATTACAACCAAACCAAAAGCAAATCCGCGGAACCACTTAAGCACCTGTTAGAACTTGCGTTTTTAAGCAACGCCACCACTAGAAACACGTTTCATATATAACGCCCATGGAATACTAAAACGTTTCGTAAGAACGCATGTCGAACTCCGATCGGAGTAGACGGCGTTGGCGAAGAGACCCGACGCACTCCGATCGGAGTGGTCGGCAGTCAACCTGTTAAGACAATTTTGTGGAATAAACAAGCCGCATGCAAACAACGTCTATCATTCATATTTAACCATCCCAGTTCAAACAATTTGTGTGATATGTGATTCCTTTACGAATACCAAATATTAGGCGCAAATATGAATTTTGAAGAACCTGGATACGTCGTCTATCGGATGAGTCTATTGAAAATCCATATATAGTATCACAAAAATTTAATCTAGACAATACCAGAGACTCACACAATAATTTTCAATTTTTGATTAAAATGTCAAAAACAATTAAGTCAGCTAAAAATAATAAAATCGTATTCAGTCTGAGAAAAAATATTGAAAAATCATTAAAATTACACTAAATAATAAACAAATTATAATTATTTGATCAAACACAAGTTGCAATAATAAACTTGCAATGAATAAAACACATTTTCCACTAATTTTTTTTTTTTTTAAAGTTCCTAAATAATTTCATATTTACCATGTGTTTTACAACTTAACGCCCTCAAAAAACAATGGATTTTTGGTAAGTCTTAGCTTTGGAACAGGTAAAGGTATATTATAACAGTTTGTCGTTTCATACTGATGAACCATTCCAATGCTCCCGAATCGCTTGTGACTAAGAGATGCACTTGCCAATATTAACAAGTAAGGTAGAGTTGGGTGATACCATGATTTTTTTAGTCAGTTTTTGTTTTTTGAGACCACGACCAATACGACCACGTTATTGATATTGATACAGCCGACTTGGGATGAGCGATATTTCACGAACTGTGATTTTTTCGCTGATATTTAATAATCAGTTATGTCTTCAATCTGAGACTGAACCCTGAACACTTAATACTAACATTAATATTAATAGTTATTACTGATTATATATGTATATATATATATATATATATATATATATATATATATATATATATATATATATATATATATATATATATATATTTATATATATATATATATATATATATATATATATATATATATATATATATATATATATATATATATATATTATATATATATATATATATATATATATATATATATATATATATATATATAACAACCAGTAATATTTGTACATCGTAAGTCGTAAGCACAAAAGCAAAAGTTTGTTTTTATTATGCGATACTCATATCTGGTCTGCGTCTGCATATATGTTAAATATTAAATATTATTTCACGCTTTTGCTAAAATTAAAGGAACGACCGTTATAAGTCATTATTAAATATCAATGAAAAAATCACAGTTCGTGAAATATGGCTTATCCTTAAAGTAAAGTAAGGTTAGAATTTTTTGTTGATAAAATAATGGCCTACAACGTAAACACAGAGGATGGACTGAGCGTTCCGTATTCGGCTGTGAAGTAAATATGGATACAAAAGTGTGAGAAAGACAATGCGAATGTGTGGCCAGTAGCTGTCTCTTTCTAGAATGCCGCAAAGCTACGGCGCTCTTGAAAATACTATTTCTAACTGTTCTGTTTGAACAAAAGTCCGGTGGGGCTTTTCTCGTCTTGAATTCCGTCTTGGGGTACTGCACCTTGGTTATTACAGGTCTACAGAAAAGAGGCCGCACAGTCGCTTTGTCTCTTTCTAGAGAGTTGTCAGTTTTGTGAGGTTAATGATCACTCCGTTCTCTATGTCTATGCTCTACAATGGTCTATAACCTTTTCTTTATACATGTAGTGATTTGCTCTTTTTGAAAATAAATACGGAATTAAATTGATATCGACTCCAAAATTACCCAATCACAATACCATATCTCAAATGGGCTTTCACCGACCTGAAGTAAACATTTCTTGCCATGCTACTTTCCAGTTCATTTGAAACCACTCAGACCGCATAGCAATCAGAAGACGATTTGGCATTAAGGGCTTGAATCGGGTCAATAAATTTCAGTTTGTTATCAATCCAAACACACAAGAACTTGGTTGAAGTCCTGTTATAATAGAATATTCGTAAAACGTGACTTACATTTTGTTTGAAAAATACAATAAGTGCGTTTAAACATTCCAATTTAACTGGTATTTTTATGTACGAATAGATGTTGAATTAAACCACCTTTCCGTTTTGATTCATAACTACAATGGGCACATTTAAACATTTTGATTTCACTGGAACTTTTATGTACTAATAGATGTTCCTTTAAAGTCTTCTTACGTTTGGTTTGAAAATGACAATGAACGCATTTAAATATTTCAATTTCACTGGAATTTTTATGTACTAATAGATGATTCTTTAAACTACTTTTATATTTTGCTTGATAATTACAATGTTCACATTTGAATATTTCAGTTTCACTGGAATTTTTATGTACCAACAGATGTAGATTTAAACCACCTTTACGTTTTGATTCATAACTACAATGGGCACATTTAAACATTTTGATTTCCCAGGAATTTTTATGTACTAAAAGATGTTCCTTTAAACTCTTCTTACGTTTCGTTTGAAAATGACAATGAACGCACTTAAACATTTCAGTTTCACTGGAATTTTTATGTATTAATAGATGTTTACTTAAACTACCTTTATGTTTTGCTTGATAATTACACAATTCACATTTAAACATTTTGATTTCACAGGAATTTTTGTGTACTAATAGATGTGTTTTTAAACTACTTTTATATTTTGCTTGATAATTACAATGCTCACATTTAAACATTTTTATTTCACTGGAATTTCTATGTACTAATAAATGTTGATTTAAACTACATTTATATTTTGCTTGATAATTACACTGTTCACATTTAAACGTTTTAATTTCACTGGAATTTTTATGTACTAATAGATGTGTATTTAAACTACTCTTGTGTTTTGTTTGAAAATGACAGTAAGTGCATTTAAACATTTTAACTTCACTGGAACTTTTATGTACTAATAGATGTCGATTTAAATGACTTTTATCTTTTGACTGATAATTACAGTGCCCGCACTTGAACATTTCAATTTCACTGCAATTTTTATGTAATAATAGATGATGCTTTAAACTACTTTTATATTTTGTTTGATAATTACAATGCTCACATTTGAACATTTCAATTTCACTGGAATTTTTATGTAATAGTAGATGTGTATTTAAACAAGTCTTATGTTTTGTTTGAAAATGACAATCAGTGCATTTAAACATTTTAACTTCACTATGTACTAATAGATGTCGATTTAAATGACTTTTATCTTTTGATTGATAATTACATTGCCCACATTTAAACATTTCAATTTCACTCGAACTTTTATGTACCAATAGATGTCGGTCTAAATTACCTTTATTTTTTGATTGATAATTACAATGTACACATTTAAACATTTTGATTTCACTGGAATTTTTATGTACTAACAGATGTCGATCTAAATTACCTTTATTCTTCGACTGATAATTACAATGCTCACATTTGAACATTTTAATTTCACTGGAATTTTTAGGTACTAATCGATGTCGATTTAAATTGATTTCATGTTTTGTTTGATAATTACTATGAGCGTATTTAAACCTGTCATCTTCGGGATTTTTATGCACAAAACAATTTGTTGTTATTTGATAACTACATTGACCCAATTTAAAAATACGATCTTGTATAGATTTCGAATTATCCAGATAATTTTTAATAGTTTCGTCCCATATTATTCTATCGCCGTCATTTTCGGAGACTGTAAAACTTTGCAGGTTTTCTCGAATAAAATAACTGGAAGATGCCCTAAAAAAAAGTTTAAAATAAAATAATGTTCGTATAACTACGTGGGTAAATCATATATAAACGGTAATTTTGCTATTCTTCTTAGAATGTAGTTCTTAGCTAGATGATGTTGTGTGGAGTAGATGTTTGGTTTGTGAGGAGTGGGGGAACCGGATGGGTGCGCGCGCCAACTCGTCTTTGTCGTCAGTACAGCCATGACCGAGCAAGAGGTACCTTCGTCTGTTGCGCAACGTATCATCATCAAGTTTTTAACCAATGAAGGCGTTAAACAGTCAGAAATTTTAACCCGTTTGAAGGCACAGTTTGGGGACAGCACACTGTCTCAGAATCGTGTGTATACGTGGGCGAGAGAATTTAAGGGCGGACGAGAACGGGTTGAAAACGAAAGTCATGATCGACGCCCTAGGTCAAGCCTTACGGATGACAATATCCGTGACATTAGACACCTTATCGAAGGTGATCGCCGATTAACCGTTGAAGAAATTTCCTCAGAAGTGGAAGTGTTCAATCCATAATTATTGATCGACTCGGTTTCAGAAAAATTACTACTCGATGGGTTCCAAGGCTTCTGAATCGATTTCAGCAAGAAGGGGAGGCCTTTTTGAAGCGCATAGTGACATGTGATGAGACGTGGGTACATCACTACACTCCCGAGTCCAAAATGGCAAGTAAGGAGTGGCGAAGAAAGAATGAAGGTTCCCCAGTGAAGGCCAAAACTCGTCTCTCTGCTGGAAAAGTCCTTGCAACGATTTTTTTTGACTCTAGGGGAATTTTACTGATCGATTTCCTGCACGATCAACGTACGGTGAATGCGGCTTACTACTGCCAGTTGTTACGGTTGGCAAAAGCCGCCTATCGAAAGAAAAGACAGAACATGCCCATCAGAGATGTCATTCTCCTCCAGGACAACGCCAGGCCTCACACTGCGGCTTTGACAAGGGATACACTGGAAGAAATGGGCTGGGAAACCCTCGAGCACCCTCCTTATAGCCCTGACTTATCCCCCTGTGACTATTTTTTGTTTGCGCCTATGAAAGAATCACTGGGAGGACAGCGATTTGGAAGCAATGAAGAAGTCGAGGAACACGTGCGCAATTGACTTACAACCCGCCCTCAAACCTTTTATCCAGGGAATACGGAAACTTCCAAATCGGTGGCAAAAGTGTGTAGATCACGCAGGAAACTATATTGAAAAATGTTAAATCAATGATTTGTGTATAAGGTTATTTAATAAACGTATAAAAAAAAAATTACCGTTTATATGCAAGTTGAACTTGCACAATTAGTGTTCCGTACGTTGATTGCTTTTAGAATAAAAAAAATTGTTACGGTGGTATAAAATGATCAGTGACTTCACAAAACACCCTAAATGAGTTTTCAACAAAGTGTGTTTCCAATCATTACTGAGAACTGATGATCGTGAAATTTTTGTTTTTTTATATACCAGATAAATTATTATTAAAGGTAATCTACACCCCGTGGAGAATATTCCAGAATTTTTTCAAAATTTTATGATCAGTACTTTTCGAGATAAAGTGGGGGGACAGCGATTTTTCGCGATTTCTTAAAAATAATACAAAGAAAAGTGTGCCCAAGTATTACATTATATATATATATATATATATATATATATATATATATATATATATATATATATATATATAAATATATATGTATATATATATATATATATATATATATATATATATATATATATATATATATATATATATATATATATATATATATATATATATATATATATATATATAATTATATATATATATATATATATATATATATATAAATATATATATATATATATATATATATATATATATATATATATATATATATATATATTTTACTTGTGTTCTCATAAGCTTTCATTTGACATCACACTCGATAACCTAGTAAAAAAAATTTTTTTCACGTCCGATTTCACCCACAAAACTAACCCCTTAAGTCAAAATTTAACTATCAAAACTACATGGCTCTGATGAGGCCATCAATTTCTATATTAGTACCAAATTTCAACTTTCTATGTCAAATAGTTTCGGAGAAAATCGGGTGTGATAAGACAGACGGACAGACAGACAGACCCCGAAGTGATCTTATAAGTGTTCCGTATGGAACACTAAAAATGTTTTAAATAAGTTTTTCATAGTAAATTCAATACAAATGGGCAATGCTGTAAAAGTAACCTTCTTGAAAATATAATACAACGAAAGAAAGGTTGAAAAATCGCGGTGTTTAGAACTCGAACGCGTGTGACTTTCCAATGTTTTATCTTTCGATTAATTCCATACACTTTCGTTTATAGAAGTTGAAAATAAAAACCAGAACTTTGATTTCTCTTAAACTGATGTTATGGCCTGAGAAGTGTTGATGTTCACGTACAGCCGATTGCATAATTTGCTTCTTTTTAATACATTGTTTTTAAAAAATCAGATCTTTAGTTCTCTTTTATGCACAAAACAATTTGTTGTTGTTATTTGATAATTACATTGACCCAATTTAAAAATACGATCTTGTATAGATTTCGAATTATCAAGGTAATTTTTAATAGTTTCGTCCCATATTATTTTATCGCCGTCATTTTTGGAGATTGTAGAACTTTGCTGATTTTCACGGATAAAATAACTTGAAGACGCACTAAAAAAAAAATAAAAAAGAAAGTTTGAAATAAGATGATATTCGTACAATTAAAATTATATTTCGCTGTCAAGAAACAATTTATTGAACAAAAGAGTATCTTTTTCATTTCCAAAAGAGGATTCATCACTTTTAATCAAGAACATAACTTGAATGTTGGTTTAAAGAACCAACAGTTTTCTTGAACTGTTAACGAGTAAAAAGAAAATTAGGCAAAAATGTTTAAACAAGTTCCTCATAGTATGTTGAATACAAATGGGAAATGCTGTGAAAGCAACCTTCTTAAAAATATAATCGACGATAGAGACTGAAAAATCGCGGTGTTTGGAACTCGAACATGTGTGACTTTCCAATGTTTTGTCTTTCGATTGATTTCATACATTTTCGTTTATAGAAGTTGAAAATAAAAACAACAACTTTGGTTTATTTTAAACTGATGTTATGACCTGAGAAGTGTTGATGTTCACGTACAGCCGACTGCATAATTTGCTTTTTTTTAATACATCGTTTTTAAAAAATCAAATCCGAACCTCTTGCCTTTCTTATCTGTGGCTGGTGCCTCTAATTCGGATCACAAGGGCACCAGTCGGACGTGAGACCATCTTGCCAGAAATAGAAGTAATATTGCCGACTAGTTAATAGAATGTACACGAAATGTATGTTATCCTTGGCCATAATAATAAGAATCGAAGGGGAGCCCCACTTCTTACCCCACCCCCAGTTCTTGAAGAGTACCCTGAAGGTGCCCCATTATACATTAGTCAAAAGAATTTAAAGTCCTTCGATTATCTTTCTGTTTCTACATTCATTAGAGTGTTTTGTAAGAGATGCCCTCTCTCGGCATATAAAAGTGGATGAAATGGACTTTAGTTAATCGTTCGGAAATTTCTAAAAAATTTATTTTTTCATAATTATTTAACTAATTGTTTATAAACAATTGTTTTTTTTTGGTATTCTGCGCCTTTTAAAAATATGGAAAAAATGTCACTATACATGAAAACTCTAAGAATTCTAGATCTGTTAAGAAAAGTTCCGAGCCGCAATTATTTTTGAAATTAAGATGAAAATAAGGTAGCGCAGCGTGGTGCACCCGTAATAAATTGTGTAAATATTATTTTTAATCTTAAAAAAAATTGTGTGTTTGCGACTAAACCACAGAGACTGGATCCGTTGTTAAGGAAATGTGAATGTGCCCGTCCGCGGAGTGTTAATATTCGCAAAGATTACAACGCTATTTTCTAATGACCGGAATATGAAACGCCTGCCAAGAATATTTATTCGGGTAATGCATTGTAAAAACAGGTTTCGATAAAAGGACATTTAATTGAAAAACTGAATAAAATTGTAAACTAGCCCCTTATTGTGCTGGCAATCCTAAAAATGCAAATTTAGGTTAGTTCTCGTTTTGTCGTGTGTTTTTACAATTTTAAGCTTAATATAGAAAAAATGGAACTTCTAGTCATTGCATTAAATATACCTTTCAGTTACATTTATTTTGGAAGTTCTTTTTTCCTACTATAGAACCAATTTTTTTTTGTTAGAGTTATAAATTTTAAATGAATAAACATGAACTATGAACTCTTTGCAACTCTTAATAAACTTACATCTCCTCGTCCTTTATGTCCAAAGTTTCAGATTTTGGTAAATCAGACTCCTCATAAAATGTGTCACTGCTTGTTCCCTCGTGTGTTTCGCTTCGCTAAAACCAAACAAGTTATTTATAATGTGCAACAGAAATATATATTACATTAAAAGGCCATAAAAGAAATGGGTAAATTGTGTGAAGCAAAACTAAAAGTACAGGTTCACTGGTTCGGGCAGAGCAAAAACCTACATTCATGCACTCGTCCCTCTGAAAATGATACCGTATTTGCTCCTTTGATAATAAATAATGATTTACACTTTTTAAAATAAAACACGGTATAACTGTTTTACTGAATTTATTGAGATCTGACACTCTGACTCTGTGTTTCGGTCTCACTACCATTTTCGAAGAGGTTACAATAAGACTAAACATTTTCTGCCGACTTAAGGTAATTTTTTATGATTTGGCAATGTTGTAAAGATGAGATAAATTAGAAGTTAGGCAACTACGCGCCTGGTTGCTTTGTGTGAGACCCCGTATTTAGCAATAATATGATGGATCTTCAAGCAAAATCAAAATCTCAATCTCAAAATCTTCAGTTATTTCCTACAGTAGTTCTTTTTTATATAAATTTGATGGCTAGTTGGTTAATTAAAGCTTTTGAACTAAAACATTTTGTGCTTAATATCAGAGGCCTAGAAGGTAGTCACACCAGCAAAAACATCAAAAATACCTTAAATCAGATGCTCGAAAAAATAGTACAGACAACACAAGAGTCACTTATTTATTAGAAATAGTGGAGCTAATGTTAAAAAAGTTACAAGAGAGTTAGGAGGAAATAATGAATCATGTTTTATACATACCCAACAACTATAGATTTTAACACTGGAGTAACGAAAATAGTACAAGATGTAAATACACGCTAGAATTCCATATATTGGTTTGGGATCTATATGGGATAAGATATTGGAAGGTTTGAGCCAAAGATTCAGAAATATTGAAAACATTAACAATTATATAATTGCCACCGAGATGTAAAAATATATATTTCTCAAAGAAAAAGCAGGTTAAAAAAGATGTTTTAAAATACATCAAATAAGCAAGACCATTAACAGTAAATACTGAGCCTGAAAATATGTGGTATCACAACAGCAAACAGACTTCTCAGATGATGTTCCTCTTAGTATTTTAAAAAACTTAACAGTACCGAAAAACCTAAGAAAAAGAAGGATAGGATGTATTCTCTAATACTGGCTAAACCAAAGATAAATATAAAAAGGTCTTTCTTGGAATAGAAGAGGTAGAAACAGAGCACAGTTCTTATTTAAGATTGTCATTGATAGATTGTACAGCAACTCCTTTTTTATGGGTTAGATTAACTTCAAGAATTTTTCTAGGTTAGGAGAACTTGTTCTTAAATTTCTTTAAGCATTAGTTTCTTTGATATTTAGTAAAAGACTATTTTCAGAAGTTATAAACATGTATTAAGAAAAAATGAACAGATTGTCATCTGAAAATGGCGAAATTCAAAAAACTTAGTAGGGTACCCGATTGACTAATAAAGTATCTGGCCAAATCAGCCGGGTACCCGGTTATGCCCGGGTAGAGTACCAGTTATTAATCGAAGGATTAAATAAAACTGTAAACTAGCTACTTATTATGCTGGCAACTCTAAACATGCAAATTTAGGTTAGTTCTTGTCCTGTCATGTATTTTTACAATTTCAAATATAATATATAAAAATATTAAACTTCTAGTCTTATATTAAATATACATTTAAGTTACACAAATTTTGGAAGTTAATTTTGTTACTAGAAAACCAAAATTACCTTTTCTATTAGGTTTAGGTAAATGAATTAACTTGAACTTTGATTCTAATATCTCTTTTAAGTCAGCTTTACAACTTTTAATAAACTTACATTTCTTCAACCTTTATGTCTAACAGTTCAGATTTTAGTAAATCAGTCTCCTCATAAAATGTGTCGCTGCTTTTTCTCTCGTGCTTCACTTCACTAAAAACAAACAACTTATTATGTGTAATTTGCAACAGAAATATAAATTACATAAAAGGACCATGAAAGAAATGATTAAATTATCTGAAGACAAGCAAAAAGTGCAATTTCATTTGTTCAGGCAAAACAAAAACCTACATTTGTGCACTCATCCATCCGAAAATAATACAGTATTTACTCTTTTGATAATAAATAATATGAGTGGTAAAATGGCATATAAAGTTTCATGACAGTACATACACATTATCATACAGCCATGATAGTGTGTATGTACAATGTAAAATTATATATATTTTGGGAATAATTCAAATTTCAAACATGATTTGAGAAGCAATCAAGTGATTGTGCCTAAAAGATGGCCACTTTAATATTGTTTTGTTTAGAAGTGACAAGTCTATATATCCTTTTCTTTTTATAAAACTACGTAGAGTGTAAACCCAATTTTTTCCTTTGGTGGCAACCGACTGTTTCAAGTATCTTTATTAATGATGGTATTATTATGTTATTTAATAACTCTTTTATCAATATATTTGATTCTCTAAAATTAATTGTCCTAATCTGTGCCATAGCTTATGAATAAAACTTGTACATACGTTATATATTATAATAAAACCTACTTATTATCTAGACATTTCGAGCGACCCTCCATCTGATCGATCAGCTTAGTTTCTTGCATGTTATATTCACAAGTATTTGCTATTGTAACATCCAAAGGAACATTTTCAATTTCTGGTTCAACTTTTATTAGGAATTCAGCATTATTGTCATTTTCCACTACCATGGTACAGGGTATATTTTTGCCTTCTTTTATATCTGAAGCAATAGATAGCTCTATGTTATCCAAATGCGATGTTTGTTTTTCAGTCTCACATAATTCCATTACTGCTTCCTTTGTACCAACACCAATACTGGTCTCAGGTCTTTTAAGCATTAAACTGATTATATCCGTGGGCATTTTTGTTGATTTTGATAAAATTACTTTTTCACCACAAATATTTTTTTTTTTGAAAATCAAACTTAAATTGTAAAGTATTCAGGTAAATAGTACAAAATAATTGTAGGAAATTATAGGTTAGGAAATCGGATGCATCCAGAAATGAAAGTAGCTGGTTTAGGCGTTTACGATTGGTATATTTTCTTAACCTGAAAGTTCAGCTACATCGCTATCGGACTCTAGGATTAATAATACTAATCAAAACAGGCGATAGATTTTGAAGGAAATAGTTGTCCGTTTTGATTGGTATTTGTAATTCTGTCAGACGCTCGTTGCTATAAACAGTGTTGTAAAATGGCGTTTTTTCTTAATTATAAACGCCAATATAAAAACAATTACTTTGTAAGTCCCAAAATTCAGATAATTTCACATCAGTGCGAACCGGTGCTTGGCTGTATCACGATAGTAATATCCTCACCAACAGCAATAAAGTGGTTCCAAGAGAATAGGGCGGAGCTTTTGGATTGGCTCCTACAGTCACCAGATTTCAATCTTATACATGTGTGGTCGATCCTCGAGTGGGTAATCAAGGAATACTGAGTGCCATCAAAAGATACCCTTAAAAACGTTTTATTTAAGAAGTGGAACGCTATTTCTAAAAAAAAAATGCAAAAAGTTAATTTCTTCATTACCAACAAGATTTGTAACTGATAATAAAAGATAAAAAAAAATGTGCTAAATATTGATTTTTATAATAAATACACCAATTTTTTTATGTATATATACAGAGTGTTATGGAATTCATTGCATATATTGGAATCGGTTTTGAACTGTCAGTTCGAAGAAATCACGCCATCTTGAATTTTTTAAAATGAAAAGCCCTGTATATTATTTTATTTTTGAGTCCTACTAAAAATTCTAGATAGTATTTGTCTAACATACCATATGTCTAAATTGAACTGTTTAGGAATTATTGTCATTTGAAATTTAAAATTAAAAAAATACAGAAAAACTATTAATAAATACTGTGGGTTTACGAGGCTGGTTTGAAAAGTCCGTGCAAAGTCCGAGAGATGGCACCACCGGCGCGTATCGAGGTTATGTTTAGTTAGTAGCATCTCTTGAATGAACGCACACACCAAGTTTCAGCCATATTGGTCTATTTCTTTGTGTTTGGCATTCGTGTGAATCAAGGAAGTCGAGTGATTTTCAAGAAATCGACGAAAAAGAATTTCGTGTGGTGATTAAACATTACTTTATGAAAGGCAAAACGCCTCAGGAGACTAAAGAGAAGCTTGATAAACATTATGGTGACTCTGCACCTTCGATTAGAACAGTTTATAAGTGGTTTCAAAATTTTCGGACTGGCCATATGGGCACAAGTGACGCTGAACGTTCTGGACGGCCTGTGGAGGTTACGACTCCAGAAATCATTGATCAAATCCATGGTATGCTGATGGATGACAGAAGAGTTAAGGTGCGTGAGATTACTAGTGCTGTGGGCATCTCGACTGAACGGGTACATAATATTTTGCATAAACATTTGGACATAAGAAAGCTATCCGCAAGATGGGTGCCGCGATTGCTCACGCTTAACCAAAAACGGAATCGTGTGAAGTGTTGCAAGGATGGTTTGCAGCTGTTGCAGAAGAATCCGGAGGACTTTAAGCGTCGTTTCGTCACTGTGGATGAAACATGGATACATTACTATACTCCTGAGACCAAACAACAATCTAAACAATGGGTTACCAAGGGGGAATCTGCACCAAAAAAGGCGAAGACCGTTCCTTCGGCCGAAAGGTTATGGCGACTGTCTTTTGGGATTCGCAAGGGACAATCCTCATCGACTATCTGGAAAAGGGTAAAACTATTACAGGTGAATATAATTCATCGTTATTGGACCGTTTGAAAACCGAGCTGCAAGAAAAACACCCGCGATTGGCCCACAAGAAAGTCCTTTTTCCATCACGACAACGCACCAGCACACACCTCAGCAGTTGTGGTCGCAAAATTAATGGAAATAGGATTCCAACTCGTTTCACATCCCCCCTATTCTCCAGACTTGGCTCCCTCGGACTACTATTTGTTCCCCAATTTGAAGAAATGGCTGGCGGGACAAAGATTTTATTCAAACGAGGAGGGGATTGCAGACACTAATGGATATTTTGCAGACTTGGACAAATCCTATTATTCGGAAGGGATCAACAAACTAGAACATCGTTGGACGAAGTGTATAAGCCTAAAAGGAGACTATATCGAAAAATAAAAAAGGTTTACCCCAAACACGTAAGTAGTTTTTATTTTTGCACGGACTTTTCAAACCAGCCTCGTATTTTTAAGGTAACAACTGCTCAAAATGCCTACCGTTAACAGCAAGGCAATGACCCAATCTGTCATAAACAGCCTGAACAGAATTTTGCAGAGAATTCGGGGTTATATGTGCTACTTCATATTGAATTCTTTGTTGTTACTCCAAGAGCAAGTTATTCCATCTTGTGCAGGTCTTTTTTTCGATGAAAATAATTTGAATACCCCTAACAGGAATCTGTGGTATTAATAGGATGGAGCACCTCCTTACTATGAAATCGATTTTTCCTAGTCGATAGATAGGCAGAAGAGGCGCTGTAGAATGGCCTGCAAGGAGTCCCGACCTTACGCCACTCGATTTTTTTTATGAGGTTATTTGAAAATCAAAGTTTACCGAAGTTCAGCTGAAACTGTAGAAGATATACAACAAAGAATTAAATATGAAGTAGCATAGAACACCCCAGATTCTCTACAAAACTCTGTTTAGGCCGTTTATGGCAGATTGGGTTATTTTCTCGCTGTTAACGGTAACAATTTTGAGCAATTGTAACCTTAAAAATAAACCTATAGTATTTACCAATAGTTTTTTTTATTTTAAATTTCAAGTGACAATAATTCAAAAACAGTTCAATTTAGACATATGGTATGTTAGCCAAATAATATCTAGAAGTTTTAGTATGACTCAAAAATAAAATAATATACAGGGATTTCCATTTAAAAAAAAAATCAAGATGGCGTAATTTCTTCGAACTGACATATTGTCAACGTTAGCATGTGCCCTAAACATCCTATAATTTTTATTTAAAAATTTTTTTGATACACTAATTAATAAATGCTGTGGAATCATTATTCCATGCATATGGGGCACCCTGTATGTATATATATATATATATATATATATATATATATATATATATATATATATATATATATATATATATATACAAGGCTGGTTTGAAAAGTCCGTGCAAAAATAAAAACTACTTATGTGTTTGGGGTAAACCTTTTTTATTTTTCGACATAGTCTCCTTTTAGGCTTATACACTTCGCCCAACGATGTTCTAGTTTGTTGATCCCTTCCGAATAATAGGATTTGTCCAAGTCTGCAAAATATCCATTAGTATCTGCAATCACCTCCTCGTTTGAATAAAATCTTTGTCCCGCCAGCCATTTCTTCAAATTGGGGAACAAATAGTAGTCCGAGGGAGCCAAGTCTGGAGAATAAGGGGGATCCCATTAATTTTGCGACCACAACTGCTGAGGTGTGTGCTGGTGCGTTGTCGAGATGGAAAAGGACTTTCTTGTGGGCCAATCGCGGGCGTTTTTTCTTGCAGCTCGGTTTTCAAACGGTCCAATAACGATGAGTAATATTCACCTGTAATAGTTTTTACCCTTTTCCAGATAGTCGATGAGGATTATCCCTTGCGAATCCCAAAAGACAGTCGCCATAACCTTTCCGGCCGAAGGAACGGTCTTCGCCTTTTTTGGTGCAGATTCCCCCTTGGTAACCCATTGTTTAGATTGTTGTTTGGTCTCAGGAGTATAGTAATGTATCCACGTTTCATCCACAGTGACGAAACGACGCTTAAAGTCCTCCGGATTCTTCTGGAACAGCTGCAAACCATCCTTGCAACACTTCACACGATTCCGTTTTTGGTCAAGCGTGAGCAATCGCGGCACCCATCTTGCGGATAGCTTTCTCATGTCCAAATGTTTATGCAAAATATTATGTACCCGTTCAGTCGAGATGCCCACAGTACTAGCAATCTCACGTACCTTAACTCTTCTGTCATCCATCACCATATCATGGATTTGATCAATGATTTATGGAGTCGTAACCTCCACAGGCCGTCCAGAACGTTCAGCGTCACTTGTGCCCATATGGCCAGTCCGAAAATTTTGAAACCACTTATAAACTGTTCTAATCGAAGGTGCAGAGTCACCATAATGTTTATCAAGCTTCTCTTTAGTTTCCTGAGGCGTTTCGCCTTTCATAAAGTAATGTTTAATCACCACACGAAATTCTTTTTCGTCCATTTCTTGAAAATCACTCGACTTCCTTGATTCACACGAATGCCAAACACAAAGAAATAGACCAATATGGCTGAAACTTGGTGTGCGCTCATTCAAGAGATGCTACTAACTAAACATGACCTCGATACGCGCCGGTGGTGCCATCTCTTGGACTTTGCACGGACTTTTCAAACCAGCCTCGTATATATATATATATATATATATATATATATATATATATATATATATATATATATATATATATATATATATATCTATATATATATATATATATATATATATATATATATATATATATATATATATATATATATATATATATATATTCCCTTCAAATCAGATGCTGCCAAATTCTGAGTTTAACATAAACTAATTTATACCAACTTATCCTTTCAAGCTCTCGATTCTCCCAGAGTTAAAAATAGAGTCTGGTTAGAAGTTAACTCTAACAACACCAAATAACCAAAAAAGAATCTGGTGGGTCAGTTAAAACTACATTAAATATACCGACCAAAATATCGACAAAAGTTGCTTGCTTAAAAGGCAGGCATATATTACATAGTTATGACAGGTGGATTTACCTTTAGTTCAAACTGATATCGTCTCTTTTCATCTTCTACTCCTGATTTCTAAATTTTGGAATTCTTAAGATCATTTTTTCGATTTTCGGAGGCCTTTACCGAAGTTTCAAGACATGGCAAACCAAATTTTTTTAACGCATGCACTGCTGAAGCTGTCATTTCCATGTATACCAAGACATACCTGCTTGAAGCTAACGCCCTGCAAATTGAGCGCGATGAGATTTTTTGACGTTTAGATTCTTTAAAATATAGTTAAGGTCACTCCGAAAATGATATTCAATATTTTTTACTGCATATCGAGAACAGTGAGTGGTTGCTTTCATCTGGGAATAAACACTCGAATGTGAAGCAGATTTCAGCAAAATAGCTTTTTTCAATAGATCTTGTAGTAGCATGTCTGACCGCGTAAACGGCCGTGAAACCGATTTAGTGATATTTTGAGCAACTCCTTTAACGACTGACCGAAGATATCTTGAATTGTTAAAATACCTACAAAGGTCTCGTTTAAACATTTTTAAACATTTTAACTTCACTTGAACTTTTTATGTCATAACAGATGTCGTTTTAAATTGCATTTTCGTTTTGTTTGAAAATTACGATGGACACATTTAAACATATTTATTTTTTTTAAATCGCTTTATTTGTTGTAAAGAGTAAACTCTTATAAACACAAGCCTACAGAGAATAAAATGTCAAAAACAATTAAGTCAGAATAACGGCTGAACAGGGTAAATTCATGTTCAGTCCAAAAAAATTATAAATAATAAACAAATTATAGTTAGTTGAACAAAAACAGGTTAGTCATACTTGCAAAGAATAAAATACATTTTCCACTAATATTTTTTTTAAAACTTCCTAAATAATTTCGTATTTGCTATGTGTTTTATATATGGTGGAGGGTGACTATAAAACTTAAGGCCCTCAAAAAATAATGGACTTTCGGTAAATCTTAGCTCTGGAATAGATAAATGTATAAGTGTTTCTTGTTTCATATTGAAAAACCTTTCCAATGCCCCTGGAACCATTTGTGAATAAGAATTGCAGTTTCCAATATTAGCAAGTTAGATTAGAATTTTTTGTTCGTAAAATAATGGTCTACAATGGTCTATAACCTTTTCTTTACACATGCAGTGAAAATAAATACGGGAATATATTGATATTGGCTCCCAACATAACCCAATCACAATACCATATTTCAAATGAGCTTGCACCAACCTAAAGCAAACATTTCTGGCCATGCCACTTCTCAGTTCATTTGTAATTGGACTGCATAGCAACTGAAAGACAATTTGGCAATAACGGCTGAACAGGGTCAATAAATCCAAACACCCAAGAACATGGTTGAAGTCTTGTAATAGAATATTCCTAAAACTTGAATTATATTTTCTTTGAGAAATTCAATAAATGCATTTAAACATTTCAATTAAACTGGATGGAAATGGAAAATGTACCCAGAACATTAGGTTATAGAATGGGAAATACATACCATAATTTGCTATTCTGACGACGCTGTATTAATCGCGGACTCCGAAGATAACTTGTAAAGGCTCCTCTACACCTTCAGGAAGCAAAGAAAATAAACATGATACAGTCAAAATAAAATGTATGGTAGCTTCTACCTATAAGATGCAAGTTGGAAGTGGAAGGAAAAATAATTGTACAGGTTGGCATCTTCAGCTACTTGGGAATAACAATAACTAGCTATGGAGGTATACAACTGGAAGTAAAACAGCAAACTATGAAAGCCTCACAAATAGCAGGGCGGGTAAAAGATATAGTATGGAAAAACACATACTTTACGACTGAAAACAAACCAAAAATTTATAAAACAGCAGTGAGGCCCATTCCAACATACGCAGTGGAAGCAACAGCGGACACATGCAGAACGATACAAATGATGAGGACCACAGAGATGAAAGTAATCGGAGACATACACGAAAAAACTTTTTTTTTTCTTTTTTTTTTATGGGTCTAGCACACGTGTTACAGGGAAGTCCCTAAAGCGCTCCAGGAGCGGCATGTGTGCGGAGGAGCGACATGTGTGAGGTTATACGACAGAGTCAGAAGCGAAGAACTGCGAGAATTAAGTAACATCCCAGATACGAGGCTGGTTTGAAAAGTCCGTGCAAAAATAAAAACTACTTATGTGTTTGGGGTAAACCTTTTTTATTTTTCGACATAGTCTCCTTTTAGGCTTATACACTTCGTCCAACGATGTTCTAGTTTGTTGATCCCTTCCGAATAATAGGATTTGTCCAAGTCTACAAAATATCCATTAGTGTCTGCAATTACCTCCTCGTTTGAATAAAATCTTTGTCCCGCCAGCCATTTCTTCAAATTGGGGAACAAATAGTAATCCGAGGGAGCCAAGTCTGGAGAATAGGGGGGATGTGAAACGAGTTGGAATCCTATTTCCATTAATTTTGCGACCACAACTGCTGAGGTGTGTGTTGGTGCGTTGTCGTGATGGAAAAGGACTTTCTTGTGGGCCAATCGCGGCGCGTTTTTCTTGCAGCTCGGTTTTCAAACGGTCCAATAACGATGAATAATATTCACCTGTAATAGTTTTACCCTTTTCCAGATAGTCGATGAGGATTATCCCTTGCGAATCCCAAAAGACAGTCGCCATAACCTTTCCGGCCGAAGGAACGGTCTTCGCCTTTTTTGGTGCAGATTCCCCCTTGGTAACCCATTGTTTAGATTGTTGTTTGGTCTCAGGAGTATAGAAATATCCACAGTGACGAAACGACGCTTAAAGTCCTCCGGATTCTTCTGGAACAGCTGCAAACCATCCTTGCAACACTTCACACGATTCCGTTTTTGGTCAAGCGTGAGCAATCGCGGCACCCATCTTGCGGATAGCTTTCTAATGTCCAAATGTTTATGCAAAATATTATGTACCCGTTCAGTCGAGATGCCCACAGCACTAGCAATCTCACGCACCTTAACTCTTCTGTCATCCATCACCATATCATGGATTTGATCAATGATTTCTGGAGTCGTAACCTCCACAGGCCGTCCAGAACGTGCAGCGTCACTTGTGCCCATATGGCCAGTCCGAAAATTTTGAAACCACTTATAAACTGTTCTAATCGAAGGTGCAGAGTCACCATAATGTTTATCAAGCTTCTCTTTAGTCTCCTGAGGCGTTTTGCCTTTCATAAAGTAGTGTTTAATCACCACACGAAATTCTTTTTCGTCCATTTCTTGAAAATCACTCGACTTCCTTGATTCACACGAATGCCAAACACAAAGAAATAGACCAATATGGCTGAAACTTGGTGTGCGTTCATTCAAGAGATGCTACTAACTAAACATGACCTCGATACGTGCCGGTGGTGCCATCTCTCGGACTTTGCACGGACTCCAGCCTCGTATATCCAAGTGGGCAAGAGAGAGAAAGAAACAGTGGGACAAACACGTAAATAGAATGGATGACAACACCCTAGTGAAGAAAGCAAAACTTATCAAACCTGTCGGTAGAAGAGCTCAAGGCAGACCCCCAAAACGATGGAAAGAGTGCTGGACATCCACCTCGGAGGAGGCATAAAAGGGAAAAGCAGGCATTAGCCTACTTATGTGGACTCACACATAAGAAAGAAGAAGAATAATTAAACTGGAATTTTTATGTACTAATAAATGTTGAATTAAACCACCTTTACGTTTTCATTCATAAATACAATGGGCCCATTTATAAAGTTTGATTTCACTGTAATTTTCATGTACTAATAGATGTTCCTTTAAACTCTTCTTTCGTTTGGTTTGAAAAGGACAATGAACGCATTTGAAAAATTTCAATTTCACTGGAATTTTTATGTACTAATAAATGTTTATTTAAACTACTTTTATATTTTGCTTGATAATTACATAGTTCACATTTAAACATTATGATTTCACAGGAGTTTTTATGTACTAATAGATGTTGCTTTAAACTACTTTTATATTTTGCTTGATAATTACAGTGCTCACATTTAAACCTTTTGATTTCACAGGAGTTTTTATGTACTAATAGATGTTGCTTTAAACTATTTCTATATTTTACTTCATAATTACAGTGCTCACATTTAAACGTTTTGATTTCACTAGAATTTTTATGTACTAATAGGTGTGTATTTAAACTCTTCTTATGTTTTGTTTGAAAATGACAATAAGTGCATTTAAACATTTTAATTTCACTGGAACTTTTATGTACTAATAGATGTCGATCTAAATTACTTTTATTTTTTGATTGATAAATACAATGCATACATTTGAACATTTTAATTTCACTGGAATTTTTATGTATTAATAGATGATGCTTTAAGCTACTTTTATATTTTGCTTGATAATTACAATGCTCACATTTGAACATTTCAATCTCACTGGAATTTTTATGTACTAATAGATGAGTATTTAAACAAGTCTTATGTTTTGTTTGAAAATGACAATCAGTGCATTTAAACATTTCAATTTCACTGGAACTTTTATGTACTAATAGATGTCGATCTAAATTACTTTTATTTTTTGATTGATAGTTACAATGCACACACTGGAACATTTTGATTTCACTGGAATTTTTATGTACTAATAGATGATGCTTTAAACTACTTTTATATTTTGCTTGATAATTACAATGCTCACATTTGAACATCTCAATTTCACTGGAATTTTTATGTATTAATAGATGTGTATTTAAATAAGTCTTATGTTTTGTTTGAAAATGACAATCGGTGCATTTAAACATCTCAGTTTCACTGGAACTTTTATGTACTAATAGATGTCGATCTAAATTACCTTTATTTTTTGATTGATAATTACAACGTACACATTTGAACATTTTGATTTCACTGGAATTTTTATGTACTAATAGATGTGTAATTAAACAATTCTTATGCTTTGTTTGAAAATGGCACTCAGTGCATTTAAACATTTCAATTTCACTGGAATTCTTGTGTACTAATAGATGTCTATTTAAACTATGCTTATGTTTCGTTTGAAAATGACAATCAGTACACTTAAACATTTCAATTTCACTGGACTTTTTATGTACTAATCGACGTCGTTTTAAATTGAATTCATGTTTTGTTTGAAAATTACAACGAGCGTATTTAAGCTTGCCATCTTCGGGATTTTTATCCACAAAACAATTTGTTGTTCTCATTTGATAACTACATTGACCAGATTTAAAAATACGATCTTGTACAGATTTCGTATCATCATCAAGATAATTTTTAATAGTTTTCTCCCATATTATTTTATCGTCGTCATTTTTGAGGACCGTTGAACTTCCCTGGTTTTCTCGGATAAAATAACTTGAAGACGTACTAAAAAAATAAAAATAAAAAAATTAAAATTATATTCCGTTGCTAAGAAACAATTTATTAAACAAAAGAGTATCTTTTTCATTTCCAGAAGAGGTTTCATCACATGTTAGCACTTTTAATCAAGAACATCAATTGAATATTGGTATAAAGAACCACCAGTTTTCTTAAACCGTTATTTTTTTTTTTTTCTAGCACCCGTGCTGCAGGGAAGTCCCTAAAGCACTACAGGAGCGTCATGTGTGTGGAAAAACGGGTTCACATTGTTCTTGAATCGCTGTAAATTGTGTAATCGGTGAGAAACACAGTCCTGGGCAAATTATTCCAAAGGGATGATGTTCTCCATATAAAAGACTGCTTGAAAAGCGTTGTACGAGGAGTAACAGGCTGAACCTCATACCGATGTGAAGTATTAGTGCGACGTGTATTTCTAACATGCATCGCTCTGGGAAGAATTAAGCGGAGCCAACCGTTCTTGTTATAAACGGACACAAAACATCCAAATTTGGTTCACTTTATCCGGAAATTCGTTATAACTGGGCTCGTTATAACCGATAAAAATTTGCATTGGTCTTATGGAAGTGTTTTCGTGCATTATAAAATAGTTCGTTTTAACCGAATTGAATTTTTACAATAGTATATTTATTAAAACTTACGAGGATGGATTGAAAAGTTCGCGGCCTAGTCAAGAAAACAAAATAAATTACGTACAAAAATATTTTTATTTTTCGACGTAATCTCCGCCTGCTTTCCAAAGCTTCCACACCGGTTTCAAAAGATTCCTCAAGGTCTTCAAAATACTGGAAAATTTCTGGCCACCAAGGTGTTTTTTAGGTGTGAAAACAGATGAAAATCCGAAGGTGCCAATCAGGAGAATAAGCCGGGTGGGGCAGCAATTCGAAACCACAATCACGAATTTGAGCCGTAGACTCAACAGACGTGTCAACGTGAGCGTTGTACTGATGGAATAGAACTTTCTTTCTCAGTAATTCTGGGCGTTTCTCTTTAATTTCTTGACGTAAATGATGCAGTAGTAAGTCGAGTTTATCGTTTTGCCTTTCGGAAGGTAGTCCACCGTAATAATAGCTTTAGTATCCCAAAAAACTGACGCCATCACTTTCCCAGCCGACAGAATTGCCTTCGCTTTCTTTGAGGTTGGTTCCACTGCTTGGATTGTTGTTTTGACTCTGGAGTATAGTCGTGAACCCAGGTTTCGTCCATTATCACAAACCTGTTAAGAAAATCTTGCAGATCAGCCTCAAACATCTCCAAATAAACGTGAGAAATCGTGAGTCGAATTCGTTTTTGTCCAACTGAAAGCAATCTAGGGACCCATCCAGCGGAAACCTTAGAAAATCCAAGTTCGTTGGAAATGATGTTTTGTGTTCCTTCATACGAGATGCCTATAGTGTCTGCAATCTCCTTGATAGTTAATCTACGGTCTTTCAATATGAGATCACACACTTTGCCGATGTTTTCTTCAATCTTCGATGCTCTCTCGTCCACGTTTAAATCCTGCAACCCATTTTTTCACAGTGGTATATGACGGAGCAGATTCCCCTAGTGTTGCTTTTATATCGTCATGGATCTCTTTTGGTGTTAATCTTTTTTTAAACAGGTACTTGATGATCGCAAGTTGTTCAATTTTTTAAATTTTTCCAAAAACGCTGCACTTGATCTCACTAAATTCATTCTAACCTAAAAACCACAAATTGTACAGCAACAAAATTTTACACTGACAACCAAAGAAAGTATGAACTTATTGAGGGTACTATAATAAAAATATAATTATTTTTGGGTGAGGTCGCGAACTTTTCAATCCATCTTCGTAGTTCAGTTATTTACTTAATTTTTACGTTGCAAACACATATTTTAAAATCAGTATAAAAGATTTGGTTACAAAGAGCGCGGAATTTTCGAAATTCCCGGGCTATAGAAGTACAATTGTCAATTTATTTTGTTCTACTGGTACACTGGTACACAGCAAACGAACACACCGTGCGTTGCTTTGATAAAAGCACAAGTCCTGACAAAGAAACCACTGAGAAGGGAATCACTCGCCGCCTAGACCCACCACCATCAATCCCAAACGCAACCGACGAAGTATTTAATCAAAAACTCCCGCAACGACAAAGAAATCCCAACAGCCCAAAACCAAAATTCAAACGGCAAATAAGAATAGAAAACAAAATCAACAACATCAGGAGATATCTAGGACACCTTACCCAGTTTATCAACGGGAACGTGTCCAAACGAGTCACACAGAGTATAAACAAGCTCAAGTCCGGGTCTCCTAACAGAACACTGCCAGAAATTCTGGATACTCTGAAACAAAAATTATCCGTATATGCCGCAAGACTCCGTAGATACAAAGAACCAAACGAGAGGAAAGATACCAACAACCTCTTCCGAAGAAGCCAAACACAGTTCTACCGGAAAACTATGCACAGTAAACAGACAGCAGTGACCGAACCACCAAACAAACAAGAACTCACAGAGCATTGGAAAAGTATCTGGTCAGAACCCAAACTACCCAATAATAACACCCCCTGGATCAAAGCCAAAGAAGGCAAAGATAAACATGTGACAGAACGGAAAAATTCCACATTAACTACTGTGGGACCAAAGAGCATGATGAGGCGCCTGGATGCAAGAAGTTCCGGAGGTAGAATGGCCCCCCGTTCGGATCTCCGGGTGGGGGCTGGTTCGGAGGCGTCGACTTGCAGACATCATAATTTTAAGATAGATTTTTGCAACATACGAGGTATAAACTCGAACATAAATTCAGTGCATCAACACCTGCAATCAAATAAACCTCATGTACTCGCTCTATGTGAAACCAAGGTCAGTCCATCGACCAGCACGGTCAACTATCTTTATCCTGGGTACGACTTCTATTCCCGATTTAGGCGTAACTTTGGAATCTGTCTTTTTGTCAGAAGCGACCTCTCTTGTCAACGAGAAGAAGCTCTGGAGCCCCCAAACTTTGATGTTATGTGGTTAAAAATAACGACTCAACAAACCACAAGGTTCATCTGTATCCTGTATCGACCACCAAGTGATACCAATTTTCGAACACTTTTCGCTTCTCTTGCAGATACCATCGATCATTTACAAAGTAACTATCCAAGTGCCGAAATTGCCATCCTGGGCGACTTTAATGTCCACAATATCAACTGGCTTAAATATTCAAATACTACCGACGAACAAGGTCGTGAAGCTGAATCATTCTCAATCAGTTATGGCTTAATTCAGCTTACTGACGAACCAACACGGATCCCTGATCGAGACGGGCAGTTCGCCAGTCTTCTTGATCTGTTTTTAACCACCAATCCGGAGATTTACACGGTCACCGTAAATCCGCCGTTAGGTTCTTCCGACCATAAACTGCTTTCGACATCGAGTATCCTGCCAATCAGTGACAGAGAGGCGCCTAGGCCGCGCAAGATTTGGCACTACAAATCTGCTAAATGGGAAGATCTCATGGAATACTTTCGAACTTTCCCTTGGATGGACATTTGTTTTCGTTCCGATAACCCATCTGACTGCGCCAGGGAGGTCTCCGATGTTATTTTGGCTGGTATGGAAGCTTACATACCTTTTTCGAAGAAATGCTCCTCCAACGGCAAGCCTTGGTTCGACCGAAAATGCAAAGAAGCTGTTGCTTCTAAACATATTGCCTACCGACAATGGCGTGAAAATCCGTAAATCGTAACATCTTTGTTCATGCCCGGAACAAATGCAAGGGAATTATCGACGAAACCAAGGAGGCACACAATCAACGAATTAGAAACAAACTTCTCGCTTGTCCCAACAATTCCAGGTCCTTTTGGGCAGTCGCTAAGGCAGTTAGTCAAAATTTTACCAAATCCACCATACCACCACTCGCACGGCCAGATAATTCCATTGCAACCACACCTGTTGAGAGAGCGAACTTGTTGGCTGAACTCTTTGCTTCACATTCTACTGTCGATTTCCAAGGAAAAACACACCTACTATTCCCATATTGCAGTCAAGGATGCCCGATGTTGTCTTCAGACAGCGCATCATAAAGCGTATTTTAATGAAGCTAGACACGAAGAAGGCTTCTGGCGCTGACGGAATACCTGCCATAGTTCTCAAAAACTGTGCAAGGGAACTAACACCAGTTTTCTGTAGACTTTTTAACCTATCCTACAGAAAGGGAATATTTCCGTCCTGCTGGAAATGTGCCACGGTTCAGCCGATACCTAAAAAAGGTAAGAAGACCTTGCCAAATAACTACCGACCAGTTGAACTGCTTTCAATAATATCGAAAGTCATGGAAAAGGTTATCAATGAGCATCTTCTAAAATATCTTGAACGATTCAATATTATTAGCGATCACCAATATGGTTTTCGTAAACATAGATCAACAGGAGATCTTCTGACTTATGTAACACATGTTTGGAACAACGCAATCGAACACTTTGGAGAATCTCGAGCGGTTGCTCTTGACATATCCAAGGCATTCGACCGTGTTTGGCACGATGGACTGTTGGCTAAGTTGCGCTCTTATGGTATGTCTGAAAGGTTCTGTTTGTGGCTCTCATGTTTCCTCAGAGAGCGTTCTTTATGAGTGGCGGTCGACGGATTTCTTTCTAACACCCTCACTATCAACGCCGGTGTGTCCCAGGGCTCCATACTGTCTCCTACTCTCTTTCTCATTTACATTAACGATCTGCTGGAAAAGACCGGGAATCCAATCTATAGCTTTGCAGATGACAGTACGCTTGTCTCTTCATTCACCTTGAACGCTCGGACATCGGCTGCTCAGGCGAATATCCGCAGACAGCAGGAGGTCGTTCAACTTAACAAAGACCTGGAAGAAATTCTACCTTGGGGTGACAGTAACCAAGTGGAATTTAACGCTACAAAAACCCAAGCGGCAGTTTTTTCTAAAAAAGTTAACGTTGCTGAACCCGACATGATTATGTCGGGGCACTCCATTCCCCTAGCATCGTCGCTCAATTTGTTGGGCGTTAGTTTGGGAGCAAATATGTCTTGGCATGAACATGTTGCAGGCATAGCAAGGAGAGCTTCTCAAAAGTTGGGAATATTATTTAGAACCAGAAAGCTTTACACCCCACAGCAACTGTTAATTCTTTACAAAGCCCAAATTCGACCAACTATGGAATACTGCTCCCACGTTTGGGGCTCCGCTCCCAAACATACACTACATTTGTTGGATTCTGTTCAGAGAAGAGCGGTCCGTCTGATTGGGGACCCGGAATTGACCGGCGGCCTTGATTCGCTGGAACATCGAAGAACGGTTGGCGACTTGAGTCTGTTCTACAAGTATTTTCATGGAAAGTGTTCGAAGGATGTAGCCCGCTTAATTCCTCCCAAAGCGGTTTTTATGTTAGAAATACACGTCGCGCTGGTGCTCCGCATCCGTATGAGCTTGTTACTCCGCGTACAACGCTTTTCAAGCAATCTTTTATATGGAGAACGTCATCCCTTTGGAATAATTTGCCCAGCGCTGAGTTTCCCACCGAGTACAATTTACAGCGATTCAAGAACAACGTGAATCGCTTTTTTCCGCACTCGTGCCGCTCCTGGAGCGCTTTAGGGACTTCCCTGCAGCACGTGAGCTAGACCCATAAAAAAAACAAAAAAAAAAAAACACTTGTCCTTGACGTGACCTGTTCGCCGCACCATAAGGAACCGTTGCTTCCTTTAAAATGTTGTATAGTTGTGCATAGATTATTGTTTAGTGTGAAAAAGTCAAATTTCATATTTATTTTAGAAAACGCACATCTGCCAGGGGGAGTACTGCGTAAAAAACTTTACCAATTTTTAATGTTTGTTTGTGAATTTAGTTCCTTTTTGTAATTTATATTGCTTACCAGGATGGAAGTTTGAGTGAAAAAATTGATTTTTGTTACATAAGATGAAAGAAAGAACAAATTCGAGAATATCGTTCTAAAATATATTAAAATTCGCAAAGGTTACAATGCATTCTCTAATGACCAGGGTATGAAACGTCCGCCCCAAATACTTGTTCGGGTGATACATTGGCGGCAGGTAAAAACAGGCTTCTCTAAAGGAACATTTAATTGAAAGAATCGTAAAACTAGCCTCATACCCTGCTGGCAACCCTAAACAGGCAAATTTAGGTTAGTTCTCATTCTGTCATGTTTTTACAACTTCAAACTTAATAGAGAAAAAAAAATAAAACCTATAATCATTGCGTTAAATATACCTTTCAGTTACACTGATTTTGGAAGTTACTTTTCCTACTGTAAAACCAAAACTTTTTTATTACATTTATAAATTGTAATTGTAATTAACTTGAACTTTGTTTTCAACGTCTCTTTTTAACTCTATGTCAACTCTTTGGAACTCTTAATACACTTACATCTCTTCGTCCTTTATGTCCAACGTTTCAGATTTTAGTAAATTTGAGTCCTCATAAAACGTTTCAGTACTTCTTGTCTCCTGTTTCACTTCGCTAAAAACAAACCAATTGTCATGTGTTATTTGCATCAAAAATATAAATTATGGAAGAAATGAAAAAATCATGTGAACCAAAACATTCACTAGTTCAGGCAAACCAAAGCGTATCAGCTTCTTTTATAACAGTGAATGGATATTTATTTACTTATTACTCTTACAAGCAAAACAAAATAATTAATTTAGGGCCGATCATACAATCATTAAACACTAATACATATCACAAAATGTTTAATTATACAAACAATAAACTAACTACAATTTCACATATGCTTACAGCTATTAAAATAAATTTAGACAGATACAGAAGAATTCGCTCTGAGACATGGACAGATCACATGCTCTAGATACCTTATTATAAGCAGCGCATATCTTATAAACGGGAGAAGCATACAATATATTTGTGTGAGCAGAAGGAAGATAGAAGAAGTTTCCAGTCCGATGAGCTGGTCTGGGCACAACAAAATTCAGTTCCTCCAGCAACAGTGGACATTGAATCACCATTTACAAGTTTATACAGAAACATCCCCATACCCATATTTGTACATTTCTCTAAGGTCATATAAGTAAATCTCTCTAACAAAATATCATTCTCTATACCTACTGGTGGATACACCCCATCAACTTTCCTAGCCAAAAACTTTAAATACCTCCTCTGAACCCTTTCCAAAGCCACAACCCACCTATTATATAATGGTGCCCAGATAATAGACCCATACTCAAGCCTACTTCTGACCAATGTATTGAATAATGTTGAAAAGGTCTGAATATTTTAAAAAGACCCACCATTTCTAATTATGAACCCCATCATTTTCATCGCTTCTGAAACCATCATGCCAATATGCTGATTGAAGGTCAACCTAGAGTCCAGAACAATGCCCAGCTCTTTGGCTGTCTCCACTCTTTGCAACTCTATATTACCTATACTGTAATTATAGTCCACTGAAGATACTTTACGACTCACTGTCATTACAGAACATTTGTTTGCATTTAGCAATATCCCACTGTTGTCACAACACGCCCGCACTGCCTCAACACTACTCTGCTGTCGTTCACAGTCGCCACCAGACTCATCTGACACATACATTCCGATCATCCGCAAACATCTGGTATTCCACATCAATGACCTCCTGAATGTCATTTATGAACATAAGGAACAATAGCGGTCCCAAGTTTGACCCCTGTGGAACACCGGACTCTGTACGAAACGAATGCGATCTAAAACCATTGTACTGAACATACTGGAATCTTACCACCAGGTATGTCCTGAAGAAACTAACAAAATTTGTCGTGAGGCCGAAATTAACCATCTTTCCCAGAAGCACACCATGATCTATCCTGTCAAACGTCTTCGAAGAGTCAGTAAACACCACATCAACCTGACCACCCAAATCAAGCACCATAGAAGTAAAATGTGTAAAGGAGGACAAGTTGGTGGCCATCGACCGACCCCTCATAAAACCGTGCTGACGCACTGACAACAATGGTTATAATTTACTTGGATTCTAAAATATGAGTCGTGAAATAGCGTTAAGTTTAATACAATTATGATAGTGTGTACATATAATGTAAAATTTACAGATGTAACAGGTAGTACCTTTTTAGGACCCGGCAAAACAGGGTATCTAGCTAGGTAGGATCCGGCAAAACTACAGCCAGAGTACTCAAAAACTGTGCGAGGAAACTAACACCAGTTTTCTGTAGACTTTTCATCCTATCCTATAGAAAGGGATCATCTCCTTCCTGCTGGAAATGTGCCACAGTTCAGCCGATAACTAAAAAAGGCAAGAAGCCTTGCCAAATAACTACCGACTAGTCGCACTGCTTTTAATAATATCGAAAGTCATGGCAAAGGCTATCAATCAGCATCTTCTAAAATATCTTGAAGGATTCAACATTATTAGCGACCGTCAATATGGAAGGAGATCTTCTGACTTATGTAACGTATGTTTGGGACAATGCAACTGAACACAGAATCTCGAGCTGTTGCTCTTGATATATCCAAGGCATCCGACCGTATTTGGCACGATGGATTGTTGGCTAAGCTACGCTCTTCTGGTATGTCTGAAAAGTTCTGTTTGTGGCTCTCATGTTTCCTCAGAGAGCGTTCTTTACTGGCGATCGGCGGATTTCTTTCTAAAACCTTCACTATCAACGCCGGTATGCTCCAAGGCTCCATACGGTCTCCTACTCTCTTTCTCATTTACATAAACGATCTGCTGGAAAAGACCTGGAATCCAATCTACAGCTTTGCAGATGACAGTACACTTATTTCTTCATTCACTTTGAACGCTCAGACACAGGAAGTCGTTCAACTTAACAAAGACCTGGAAGAAAGTTTATCTTGGGGTAACAGTAACTAAGTTGAATTTAACGCTACAAAAACCCAGGCGGCAATCTTTTCTAAAAAAGTTAACGTTACTGAACCAGACATGTCGGGGCACTCTAAACTCTAGCATCATCACTTAATTTATTGGGCGTTAATTTGAAAGCAAATATGTCTTGGCATGAACATGTTGCAAGCATAGCAAAGAGAGCTTCTCGAAAGTTGGGAATATTATTTTGAACCAGAAAACTTTACACTCCACAACAATTCTGTACAAAGCTCAAATTCGACCAACCATGGAATACTGCTCCCATGTTCGCAGCTCTGCTCCCATTGTTAGATTCTATTCAGAGAAGAGCTGCTCGCCTGATTGGAGAGAACCGGCCGGCGGCCTTGATTAATTGGAACGCCGAAGAACGGTTGGCGATTTAAGCCTATTCTACAAGTATTTCTATGAAAAGTGTTCGATGGATGTAGCTCGCTTAATTCCTCTCGGAGCTGTGCATGCAAGAAATATACGTCGCGCTAATACTTCATATCCGTATGAGGTTCAGCTTGTTACTCCTCGTACAACTCTTTTCAAGCAGTCTTTTATATGGAGAACCTCATCCCTTTGGCATAATTTGCCCAGGACTGTGTTTCCCACCGAGTACAATTTACAGCGATTCAAAACCAATATGAATCGCGTTTTTTCCGCACACTCTTAGGGATTTCCCTGCAGCATGTGTGCTAGACACATAAAGAAAAAAAAACGACCTGGTAGGATCCGGTAATATTGTATTAAGCTTGTTCTTTTACGCTTTATTACCATTTTCTGCCAACAGTGCCAACTTTACGTAATTTTTTTATCAAGTTGCAATATTGTTAAGACCAGAGAAATTAGAAATGGACAGTGTTGGGCTTAGAAGAAGTAAGAAGAACAGTAGAGTCTTGTATCACTCTAAAAAGTGGCAATAAATTTACATACACAGAAGAATAGCAAAAGATATTGTGCAGTTCCAAGTTATATTGGAAAGAGTGGTTTTAGTAGACATACAAATGAACAGAAGATGCACATGTAAGATCATTCAGGTACACTACCGTCAGAACGTATTTGCCCACTTAGTTATTTAAGTCCTAAGACAACAAAAACCCAGATAATATTTTTTTTTTTTAAATTTTAATGAATTATTATTTATTTTCACATTATTTACAGTCTAGAAAATCAGAAAAGTATTCAAAATTTTCCAGGATTTTTCTCATCTATGTGACCTCCTTTGTTTTTAATTACCACTTTACAGAGTTTCAGCATTCTGTCTAGTAGTTTCTTCAGAGTTTCTTCGGTTATTTTAACCCATTCTGCTTGTAAAAGTTCCCACAAGTGATTTTCTGATATTGGATTGAGTATTTGAACACACCTGTCCAAATGGTCCCACAGCAATTCGATGGAGTCCAAGTCGGGTGATTGTGGAGGCCAAGTCATCACTTCCAGGACGTCATCGGATTTGTATTGGTCCAAAAGTTCTCTAATTTGTTTAGCAGAATGTTTAGGGTCGTTGTCATGCTGAAAAATATCTCTTCCAGAAGGAAGCATTTGAGTTAGAAAAATTTCTTGATAATGTTCTTTTCGCATGATTCCTTCTATCCTAAAGATTTTTCCAACTTTACCGTTGCCAAAACAACCCCAAACCATTACTAAACCTCCACCATGTTTTACTATAGGCAACTGACAGGCTTCCAACATCCTCTCTTCAGCTGATCGCCGCACGTAAACTCGTCGATTTGAACCGAAAATTTCGAATTTAGATTCGTCGCTCCAAAGGTCGGAATTCCATTGTTCTGATGTCCAATTTTTATGTTTTCGGGCCCATTCTAATCGTTTACGTTAATTCACTTGCCTAAGAAGGGATTTCCTCACTGCAACCCTCCCGTGTAGTCCACCTTCTGCTAACCTGTTCTTCATGGTTGTCACGCTGATGGTGATGGGCCGCTCCAGGTTTACTGGAGCCATGATTTCTGGCGCGATTAGACGGCGATTACGTCTACTGGACATTGTTATAGCTCTGTCTTCAGCGGGAGTCGTTTTTCGAAGCCTTTCTGAACGTTTTTGTTGGGAATTCCAGGTCCCCCAGAAACTTTTTTACGATGTAGTTCACCGTTCTCCTTGGCATCCGCATATCACTCACAATTTGTCGACTCGAGTGACCATTTTAATGTCTCGCAATTATCAGAGCCCGATTTTCAACGGAAACTTCTTTCGTTTTTGGCATTTTCACAAAACAATTGAGCCTGTATCAATGATAAAGTACTGTTTGCGAATGGTTAATTTCCATAATCCCTAGAAACTTGAAATCAGTTCTAACTTCAACTGGAATTCTCAGAAATCGTCTTAAAACGATTATCAGGCAAAAATTTGTTCTACTTGGTATCTAAGCAATTTTATGATGGACACTTGTTAAGAACAATTAAATTTACCTAATATACAGTCCCTGGCCAAATTATTAGACGCACTGTATTTTTTTTAGTAATTTTATGTTTCTTAAGAGTTTTTATGCAATAATGGTATATTTAAACTACAATATTACTGATTTTTATTTAAAAGAATTGTTGTAGACTACATATTTGTATTTATTTTTAACATCTAGCAACACTGTGTTGACAAAGTGATACATGAACGTAAATAAGTACAAACCTGTATCAGTCGCGATCGGAATCGAGTCAGGTACGGACGTGTTTCTGTGGCTTTATGGACTGTGATTGTTTGTTTAACAGTTTTATACTACTCAGTTATTAGTTTATTTTGTATGCAGTGTTTTAAAAAAGTAATTGGACTATTTTCATTATGGGTAGAAAAGGCGATCTTTCACCACGTAAAAAATCTGAAGTGAAGGCCCTTGTGATTGCGAAAACATTTACAAACCGAGAAATATCACGAAGATTGGAGGTTTCTGAAGCTAGTGTATGACGCATAAAAAAGAAAATTGAGTCAGGGAAGGAATTAAGCCCAGAAAGAAAGAAAAGATGCGGTAGAAAACCAATTTTCACTCCACGGTCAGAGAGATGTTTGAAGAAAATTTGTGTAGAAAACAGATTTGCTACCACAAAGGTAATAAAATCACAACTCCAGGATGCTAGCGTAAATGTTTCTGAGCGCACTGTTCGAAGAAAATTGAAAGAATTAGATTTTAAGGCCTGTCGCCCGGCCAGGAAGCCCAAGTTAACAGTGCAATGAAAGCAAAGCGCCTGAAGTGGGCCAAACAATGGCAAGACAAAGATGTGGACTTCTGGAGATCGGTAAGATACAGCAATTTAATCAATAATTGATACATTATTATCATTTTCAGTTAAATAAAGCAAATAAACATGGAAGTTTATATATTTTTCCTATTTTTGACAGGTCTGCTTCAGTGACGAAAGCACATTCGAAATTTTGCAGAATAAAGCTCAGTATGTGCGTCGTCGTCATGGAGAAAAGTTTCATCCTGATTGACAGGTCTGCTTCAGTGACGAAAGCACATTCGAAATTTTGCAGAATAAAGCTCAGTATGTGCGTCGTCGTCATGGAGAAAAGTTTCATCCTGATTGTGTCGTCCCGACGGTTAAACATCCCACCAAAGTGATGATTTGGTCAGTCATCAGCGGCAAGGGCACTAGACGTCTCTACGTCGTAAAAGGAATAATGAGGCAAGATCAGTACAAAGAAGTATTACAAAATCGGTTGATTCCGCAGCTCAGAGAATGGTTTCCAAATGGGGAACCATTCACTTTCATGCAAGATGGAGCACCCTGCCACACTGCTCGGTCTGTTAAAGCTTTTTTGGCAGAAAAAAATATCCCTCTGTTGGATTGGCCGGGTATGAACCCCATTGAAAATGTGTAGGAGCTGATGAAAAGGGAAGTGGCTAAAAATGTGATTACCAACAAAACCCAGCTCCTAGAAAAGATTATTCATGTGTGGAATCATCATCCTCAAATGCAGGAGACAGTACAATCTTGCATTGATAGCATGCCGCGCAGAATTAAAGCTTTGATAGCGGCTAAAGGTGGCTCAACTAAATATTGACTTTTACTAACATTAATTTCACTTTTCTTTAAAACTTAATAAACTTATGCTTTTCTAAATTAATGCTGTTTTATTTATGTCAAAATAAATAGGTAATTGATTGGATAATATAAAAATAAAAAACAAATCAATTTAAAATAATAAAACGGTACAATATCACTCGGTAATTAATATTTTACATGAAATCTTGCAGTGCGTCTAATAATTTGGCCAGGGACTGTAAGAAAAGGGTTTAATTAGATATTCAATTTTGGCAGTTACATTGAAATTTCTAGGTGGGCAAATACTCTCTGACAGTAGTGTATATGCACCGACATAAGACAGCGAGAAGGAAGAAAATTGACCAATTTTACGAAGATCACACAAATTGCTTTGTGTGAGAACCCGTATATAGCGGTAATTCGATGAATCTTCAAGGGAAATAAAAATCTTGTTGAGACATTTTCTATGGCAGTTCTTTTTAACGATTGTTGAATTTAAGAAAATAAGCAAAGTCTGCAACTACTTTTTACTTGATGAGGAAGGTGAATTAAAAGCAGTATGTGAGTTGTAAGCGTAAAAATCACGGCGACTATTTTTTAGCTAAAACATCATTCCTGACATAAACAAAAAATGCAAGACTCAAATTGTTGATTTACTATCAAATGTTGATTTATTTTCCTTTACGATAGATATGTGGACATCCGACGTAAATAATAAGGTGATGGAACACTAGCTAACTAAAGCTTTTGATTCAAAAGATTTTGTGCTTAGTATCAGAGGCCTAGAAGGTAGTCACACCAGCAAAAACATCATGAATACCTTAAATCAGATGCTCGAAGAAAACAGTATAGACAACACGAGAGTCCACCTATTTATTAGAAACAGTGGAGCTAATATTAAAAAATCTATAAGAGACTTAAGAGGAAATAATGAATCATGTTTTATACATACCCAACAACTCGAGATTTTAACAATGGAGTAAAGAAAATGGTAAAAGATGTACCTACACGCTAGAATTCCATATATTGTCTATTGGAATAGTTTTTTTAACAAAGAGCCATCAGTTTGCATACTGCTGAATATGATTCAATTTTTCTTTGACACTAAGTCAGTGGGATTTAATTAAATTTTTCCTGGAGCTTTTATAACCAATTAAACAAACTAACAATTATTTCAGTAGTTCATTGTGTATATTTAAAGTAATTCTAACAATTTTCTCAATAAATAAATATTAGGTAATATTTCGGTATGCGGGCTTTTTTTTTTGAAATAGGCTTAAAATGGTCTAATTTGAAAAACTTATGAGCAAAAAAATCGGTTTTTGCTAACCGGAACTAACCTGCACTAAATAATCAGTAAGGAAAAAAAATATTAAATAATGAAAAAAAAAATCCTACCTTAACAGGTTGACTGCCGATCTATATTTTTGAGTTTGTGGTTGACGCCGGTAAGATTTTTCCAAATATTTTTATTTTATTGTGGTAAATATGAATTAAAATGAGTCTTGGGTGTGTTTTTTTTATGTGCCATTCAAAATATTAGAAAAAAAAAAAATTTCATTCCGATCGGAGTAATCGGCATTGCAAGTGAAAATTTTTACTAGATGCCGAACACTCCGATCGGAGTGTCCAATTAAATAAGTAAAGAAATAATAAATCGAGCTCATGAACTCAAAACATTTATTTCTAAATCATTTTTGTACATTTTTATGGTAATCCTCAAAGCAATTAAGGCAAAAACCTGGTTATCCAGGGCACATTTTGCATTCATACACTGTTTGCTTTCTTATTTTATTTTTCTTGCATTCTTTGCATTCCTTTCTGCTTACCCGTTTTGTTTCTTCAGTTCCTTTTTTTTCACTAACAATTTTTTCTACTTTGCTAAGTGGACATTTATTTGGCCTGGAGGAATTTGCGGCAAATTAGTAATTGGTCGTCTGGCTAGTAAATTTCTTATGACATCCAATCGGAAGTCATATAATCGTAACTGGTCAGACTTTTTGTACCACCGAATGGTTTTACGGCTGCAAGGATAATATGCCATCATTTGATCCTGTCTATCAATACCGGACATAAAAGTATTATATCCAATGATTGCGGAAGGTTTTTCAGATTCTTGATTTCTTTTGTTTTTAAAAATGCCCATTTCGCTTCCAAATTCTGTTGAAATGTATTGAACATTGAGTTTATCGCGCCATTTTCCGACATGCACTCCATTGCAAAACATAGATTTATTCTCACCACGTTTTAAGTTTGCACTCATTACCTCTTTCGGATTATCTTTCCTCTCAGCGTATCAGTGCAGTATGTATTTTGTTGAAGTAATTTCCTAGCTAAATTAACACTATTTTAAAAATTGTCTAGATAAACAGCATGTCCCACACCCAATTTTTCCTCCAATAAATGTAAAACAATCTTTTCAGTATGTCCGCTTCCACCATAAACATCTGTCGCACCTTCGTAGACACGAAATTTCAAAATAAGTCCATTAGGCTCTGTCAGCATGTATAACTTCATACCATACTTATGACGCTTCTTCTTGATATACTGTTTAAACTGGAGACGACCCCGATAAAGTACCATAGCTTCATCCAAAGACAACTCTCTTCCAGGATAGTAAATTTCTCCCATCTTGTTGTTAAAAAAAATCTGCCACAAATCTAATCTTTCCTAGCCGATCTGCCGGATCCATATCTGGAGATGTAAAATGCAAACACCTCAAGATAAGCAAAAATCTATTCCTTGACATATATTTTCTAAAAACAGGTAGATTAAATAGCGGATCAGTTTTCCAATAATCGTTAAGATGGCTCAAGGATATTGTGCCAATGTGAAGTAACAGGGCCAAAAAAATTTTTAGTTCGTCAAGAGTAAGATCTTTAAAATTAGTAATACGTGATTTTGTACTTGTTTCTGGGCGCAGCAAAACCTCGACTGCGTAAGAGTTCGTTCGTTCTACAATAGTTTGTAAAAAATCATCATCAATGATCATTTCGAAAAAATCGATAGGTGCACCCTGTCCTGGAATTTGCACCAATAATTCCTGGGTTTTCTGGAACTAAATTTGTTTTTAACGCACCTCTGTCGTTCCATTTTATCTCATCAAGGCTAGGAAGTGTTTGATGTGGCCGAATAGGGTCTATAAAATTCTCTTCTTCGGACTCGGAGCTTGAATTTACATCACTATCCGCCGCTTTTCTTCCAATAGCTGCAATAATTCAGTGTCAGTTAGCTTCTTTTTCTTATCATATACCTTTTTTTCATCACTACAATGTCTTTTTTTTTAATACCAGAAGGCCCAGGTTGATTGTCCATATTGTACGGCAGATTACAACCAAACCAAAAGCAAATCCGCGGAACCACTTAAGCACCTGTTAGAACTTGCGTTTTTAAGCAACGTCACCACTAGAAACACGTTTTCATATACAACGCCGATGGAATACTAAAACGTTTCGTAAGAACGCATGTCGAACTCCGATCGGAGTAGACGGCGTTGGCGAAGAGACCCGACGCACTCCGATCGGAGTGGTCGGCAGTCAACCTGTTAATGTGAAAAAATGATGTACGTGCTATATTAGTGACTGGAGACCAAGTTAGGGTTAGTTGAGGTTATTTCAGATTACCAAAAACGGCCTGCCCCCGATTTTTTCTAGTAAATATTTCAAAAACATTTTAGGCCTGTTCCAAAAAAATCTCTCTTTTTTCTGAAAAGCGCGCGTACCGAAATTTTACCAAATATTTAATGGAAAATCAGGGTCCTGGTTTGGGATCTATGTGGGATAAGTTATTGGAAGGTTTGAGGATTCAGAAATATTGAAAACAATAACACTAATATATTTGCTTTTTGCTGATGATTTGAAGTTGTATACGGCGGTTGGATCGATTCAGGATTGTGTGGGATTGCAGGGTGCTTTGGATAGACTTAGGGTCTGTGTCAGTGTTAAATGGTATGGTTTTAAATACTTCTAAATGCTTCTCTATGTCTTTCTTGAGATCGCGCAATCCATTGTTTTTTGATTACAGCATAAGTGGGACTTCCCTCGTGTCCGTGGTTAATGTTAGGAATCTGGGGGTTAAGTTTTATTTGGCACTGAGTTTTATTCCTCATATAACCGAGGTAACGTCTAGGTCTCTGAGGATGCTTGGGTTCATTAGGCGTTGCTCATCAGAATTTTCATCCATTACCTCTATAAAAATGCTGTACTGCTTGTTGGTTAGGCCTCTCTTAGAAATATTGCTCATGTGTGTGGAACCCACCTTTTGCTTGCCATGCTAGGAGCTTGTTCAGAGTAAATTTCTACATCATATTAATTTTAAATTCTTTAACAATGATTCTTTTAGTTATTCAAAACTGACATCTATACTAAACTTGAATACCCTGTCTAACCGGAGAGTTCAGCGTGATCTTGTAATGTTCTTTAAAATTTTAAATTCCATTGTAAATTGTCCAGAACTTTTATCTCAGATTAATTTGTATGCACCCTCTAGACATACTAAATCTACGTTGTCCTTCAAACCTTATCATAAGACAACCTACGGAGCTAATACCTTCATGACAAGATCTATGGACATTGTAAATAACTGCCCATCACTGGACTTGTTCTCCAGCCCCCTTATCTCTTTTTAAGAGGCAGATCGGGGTTCTTTTCTGAATTTTTTTAGTTTTAGCCTTTAGTTTTAAGTAGTTTTAAGTGTCATTTATATATGTAAACTTTTGTATTTTATCTTTATGAGTTAATGGGCCTGTCCCGTAAATAAATAAATAAATATAATCGTCACCAAGATTTAAAAATACATATTTCACAAAGAAAAAGCGGTTACAAAAGATATTTTTAAAATACATCAAATAAGCAAGCCCATTAATGGTAAATACTAAACACGAGAAAGATGTGGTATCACTATCAGAATCAGACTACATGTTGTTAATCGAAAGATTAAATAAAACTGTAAACTAGCTCCTTATTATGCTGGCAACCCTAAACATGCAAATTTAGGTTAGTTCTGGTTCTATTGTGTATTTTTACAATTTCAGACTTAATAAAGAAAAAATTGAACTTCTAGTCTTGCATTAAATATACCTTTAAGTTACGCTGATTTTTGGAAGTTAATTTTGTTACTATAAAAGCAAAACTAACTTTTTTATTAGGTTTATAAATTGCAAATGAACTAACTTAAACTTTGATTCCAATATCTCTTTTAAGTCTAAGACAATTCTTTATAACTTTTAATAAACTTACATTTCTTCATCCTTTATGTTCAACATTTCTGATTTTAATAAATCAGACTCCTCATAAAATGTATCACTGTTTGTTCTCTCTCGTGCTTCACTTCGCTAAAAAAAAAACGAACAAATTGTTATGTGCAACAGAAATATAAATTATATTAAAGAACCATGAAAGAAACGGGTAAATCATGTGAACCAAAACTAAAAGTGCAATTTCACTGATTTAGGCAAAACAAAAACCTACATTTGTGCATTCATCCATCTAAAAATAATACAGTATTTACTCCTTTGATAATAAATAATACAAGTGGTAAAACAACACGTGAAGTTTAATACATTCATGATTGTGGGTATGTATAATGTAAAATTATATATATTTTGGAAACAACTCAAATTTCAAATATGATTTGAGAAGTTATCATGTTATTGTGACCAAAAGATGGCCATTTTGATATTGTTTTGTTTAGAAGTGACAGGTCTGTGTGTCCTTTTCTTTTTATAGATCTATGCAGATTTTAAACCAAGTTTTTCCTCCGATGGCAACTGCTTGTTTCAAGTATCTTTACTAACTAACTACTACTTGCATTATTGTTTTTCAATAACTTTGACATAATTGTGTTTTTAGAATTAAGTGTCCTGATCTGTGCTGTAGCTTATGAATTAAACCTTGTACACAACTTATATGTTATAAAAAAACCTAACTTATTGTCCAGACGATTCCAGCAATTCTCCATCTGACCCATTAGCTTAGTTTCTGGTGTGTTATATTCACAAGTATTTGCTATTGTAACATCTAAAGGAACATTTTCAATTTCTGGTTCAACTTTTATTAATAATTCAGCATTATTGTCATTTTCCACTACCATGTTACAGGGTATATTTTTGCCTTCTTTTACTCCCAAAGCAATAGGTAGCTCTATGTTGTTATCTAAGTGTGATGTTTGTTTTTCAGTCCCGTATAATTCCATTACGTTTTCCTTTAGGCGTTTACGATTGGTATATTTTCTTAACATGAAGGTTTAATTCCAATAGCTATCGGAAGGTATGATTAATAATACCAATCAAAATAGGCGAAAGAATTTGGAGCGACTAATTGTCTGTTTTGATTGGTATTGTTATTTCCGTCAACTGTTTGTTGCATAATCATCTTTCTCGAGCTCTTTTGTTTACAGTGTTGTAAAATGGCGTTTTTTCCTTAATTACAAACGCCCATATAAAAACAATGTCTGTGTTAGTTTCAAAATTCATATAATTTCACATTAGTGAGAACTTTTGCTTGGCTAGGTTACGTTAAAAACGTCGTACACATAGAGATATTAGAATAGAGGAGGCAACTTCTCGCGAAAAGCATGGCGCTCATAGAAAGAGAAAGAAATAATATGAGTCATTCTGTCTCTCTTACTTGGTGCACGCTCCTTGCGAGAATGTTATTCGTATTTTGTAAGGAGCTACAGACGTGGAGGGTGGACTGAGCTTTCTGTATTCCTCTGTGAAGTAAATACGGACGCAAAATGTGAGAGAGATAAAGTGAATGTACGAGTACTGCGCCTTGGTTGTTACTTTATTACAGGCCTACAGAAAAGGGACAGGTATTGGCCGCTCTCTAGAGAGTGGTCAATTTTGTGAGGCTAATGCGCAGTCCATCCTCCATGTCTATGGTCCGGAGCCAACGAAAAACAAGTAAAAATAAAAGAGACAGAATGACTCATATTATTTCTTTCTCTTTTTAACGACTATACGCTTTTGCTTACAGCAGGCTACATACTTTCACTGCTCGTGATTCGACATTAGTCTTTTTACGTCATGATAGTCAAGAGAAACAAGAATAGGAGCATTACCAACGATACTCAACGTTCGATCAGAGCTTACTTTACAGTCTACTTTTAAATGTAACATAAAATGATTTATACCAACTTATTATCCTGTCAAGATCGCGATTTTTCTCAGAGCAAGAACTAACTTTAAAAAACAGTCTGGTTAGAAATTAACTCTAATAACCAAATAACCAAACAAGAATCTGGTGGGTCAGTGAAAACTACCCTGATAGCCATGCTGAATCCAACTTTTATAAACTCTAGGGCCGGAATTCGTAGTCAATTTGAAGAAAAAAGTTGGAGAGGGCAAGGTTGTAGTGAAGTAAATTCCTACGCAATTTGAGTACAACTTGCCTACAAAAAACTGTACAAGTTATTGGAGTGAACTTGTACAAAAGTTGGAGTACATATTGTAGTACAAGTTTGCCTACAACTTGTATTCAATTACCGGCCGTAGATTTCGATCAACTTGTATCCAAATGTTGCTCACCAAAAACTTTCCGTAAACTTGGCGTCAAATTGATTCCAAACTACTGATGACCAAGTTTTTGTTGTGCACTGGCTATCTTAATGTCGACAAAAGTTGCTTGCTTAAAAGATAGGAATATATTCCATAGGACCGACCACATTAATGAGTGAAGTGGATTTACCCTTCAGTCAAATTGATATCGTCTCTTTGTTAAATGTGTACCTATGTATTGATTTTTTCGTTCTATAAATTCATATCTTCTAATTTTATATTACGCGTACTAATTTCTAAAGGCACTCTTGGAATTCTGAATTTTTTTCGATTATCAAACCCCATTACCGAAGTTTCAATACAGGGCAATCTTGTTCAAACTTTTTTAACGCATGTACTGCTCTGAACAATTTTTCTCTTATTTCCATGTATGGTAAGACTTACTTGCCTCAAGTTAACGCCCTGAACGAGACGAGATATTTTTGACGTTTAGATTCTTTAAAATATGTTTAAGGTCTCTCTGAAAATGATATCAGATATTTTTTACTGGGTATTGAGAATAGTGAGTTGTGCTTTCCTCTTGGAATAGACACTCGAGTGTGAAGCAGATTTTTGAACGGTTTTTTTCAAGTGGTACTAAAGCTGATTTAGTGAAATTTTGAGCAACTACTGTAACGATTGACCAAAGAAAATCTTGAATTATTAAAATACCTACAAAGACCCCGTTTAAACTTTTTTTTTATGTAATAATAGATGTCTCGTTAAATTTCTCGTGCATTTTATTTAGAAATTACAATAAGTAGATTAAAGGGGTTTTATCTACGTGCAATTTTTGAAAAAATCATTTTTTTACTTAAATGACGTATTATAGTTTTAAAAACATATAGCTTTATTTTAGATTGAAAATTTTTAGCTTCTAGTAGATGGTTTTTGAAAGAAGTCGTAGCGCACGAAAAGACGTTTACTTTGCGCGTAACCTGTTGGAGTGATTTGGCTTACCGTACATTTAATCTATCACTAACAGCTAATACTTCTTAAATTAAGTATAGTTGGTATCATAAAGGTAAACAAACTGACATCCCAAAATGTCTAAAATTTCACAGAGAAAACATTTTGAAATTTTAAACGCGCTTTTCTCGAAACTACGTTTTTTAAATCGGCCGGCAGCATAACTCCAACAATTTATTTCAGCTGTTAACTATAGCTATTTAATAAGATTCTCTAGGGAAGTACACACGATTATTAGGATTAATCAATTACTTTTTGTTATATAAACAAACTAGCTGTGCCCGCGGCTGCGCTCGCGTGGACTTGATTCGCCTTTATCGTCATTGCTTAGTCGTTATGCTTATAATATCATATAGTTCAAGGGGCCTTAGAGGCCCATGGCTTGGTTGCATACTTGTCTCCACTTCTTTTTATCTCCTGTTAGCCTTTCCCAGTGCGGGATTCCCATCAATTCCGGCTCTTGCTTGCCTGTCTTTCTTCCTTCATCCTTGACACGTGTCCCAACCATCTTAATCGGTGGCTTCTTATGATTTGGCTTATAAGGGGTTTTCGTATATAGGCATTTTAATTCGTAATTAGTTCTTCTTCTCCACAGACCCTCTTCTTCCTTCCTCGGTAGATTCTTCTCAAAGCTTTCCTTTCCAACACCTCCAACGTCTCCTTTTCTCTTGCATTCAGTTTCCACGTTTCGCATCCATATGTCACCGTGGGTCTGACAACTGTCGTATTTAATCTTTCTTTTGCTTTTCTTGATACATTCTTTGATTTCAATATTGGATTCATTGCCCCCAAACATCTCTGTCCTTTTGCTATTCTTTCTTGTATCTCCGTCCTTTCTTGTCCACTCTCTGTTACTGTTACTCCCAGACAATTAAATTTGTCTACTTTTTCAAACGTATATCTTTTCCCTAAGTTGTTTATTATATCTAAACTTTTGTTGTTTTTATTATCCTTCTTCTTTGTAATTTCCATGTATTTTGTTTTTTCCTCATTTATCTTTAGTCCTCTCATCCTTCCCCTTTCTTCTATCCTACTTATGGCTTTTTTGAGGTTCTTTTTTTTGCTCTTGCAATCACTGCTACATCATCCGCACAGGCCAAGCATTGACAAGTTTGTCGGTATATCTTTCCATTTGTTTTTATTTCTGACTCTCGGATTATCTTCTCTAGTACCAAATTAAATAGACATGTCGACAATGGATCCCTCTGTCTCAATCCTCTCTTCACCTTAAACTTGTCTGATACTCTGCCCTCAACCAACACTCTATTTTCTGTGTCATTCTCACTATGCGAATCAATTTACTTGGAATTTTTAGTTCTTCCATTATCTTGTAGAGTCCTTCTCTATTTACAGAGTCATATGCTTCTCTGAAATCCACAAAGACCAAGTGTAGTGCCAAATTTTGTTTTAAGCTATTATCTTGGATTTGCTTAATCGAAAATATCTGGTCTGTACCCGATCTATTTTTCCTGAATCCACACTGGTACTCTCCCAGAATAGACTCGGCTTTCTCTGCTAGTCTGTTTTTGATAGTCAACACTACTATCTTGTACACGACATCCAGTAAGGCAATTGGTCTATAATTAGCACATATAGTTTTTTTCTCCTTTTTTGTATATTGGACAAATGAGCGACTCTCTCCAGCTCACTGGCATATTTTCTGTTTCCCATATTTCTTGCACCAACCGGCATATTTCATTTTCCAGATCTACTCCTCCAGCTTTGATCAGTTCTGCTGTTATACAATTTCCACCCGGGGCCTTATTTTTTTTGGGTTCTGAGTATTTTTCTTATTTCTTCTTTGCAGGGTTTGTTTGTCCCCTCCTGCCCTTCAGTTAATTTTGCTTCCTATTTCATTCAACTCATTTTCATCTCCATTTAGTGTTTCTGTAAAGTATTCCCCCATCTATTCAGTCTTTCTACCAAGCTTACTGCTAAAGTTCCATCTTTTTTCCTACATATTACCATTTTGTCTCTGTTTATTCCCTTTGTATTTTATATAAAAAAAAAACACGTAAATCGGATAAGTGGTTCTTGAGTGCTAAGCGCAGTAATGGATATACAGACAAACAGAGAGACGTTACGTTTTATATATATTATAGATTTTTTTTGACATATATTAAATTAAGAATTAAAAAAAAATCACGTAAATCAGATGAGTGGTTCTCGAATGATAAGCACACTAACGGACAGACAGAGAGACGTTGCGTTTTATATATGGTATATTATATAGATTATTATTTATTATATAACCTGGCCAAAGAACATATGTATGAATTAAAAAAAAAACACATAAATCGGATAAATGGTTCTCGAGTGATAAGCGCACTAACGGACGGACAGACAGATAGACAGACAGAGGTTGCATTTTATATATATTATAGATGTAATAAAATATATATCTAGAACCTGGTCAGAGAACATATGTATGAATTTAAAAAATCACGTAAATCGGATAAGTGGTTTTCGAGGGATAAGCGCACTGGCAACAAAAAAATATTTTTGTTTTGGTGCCTGGGATTTTAGAGCTGATTTTAACTATATTTGGGACGCTAAATCTATACATGCAATCCGTTTTTCTCTATCAGCTCTACTTTTTTAGATACATCAACTTATCTACCAATGTGGTTTTTATTCAGTATATTCATTTATGAGAGTTCTAAAATTATTATATATTCATTAATGTAGGTACAATGGTTTTATTGTCAGTTTGTAATTGAGTAAATTCCAGGTAAATCTATAAATAGTGGAACCATTGCCTATCAGGTACCTGAACTGACCCTTTTAATCACCTAACTCGGGTAAGTCTCGTCAGTTTGTGCGTTCTTACTAATGAGAGTAGATCGAATTCGGCATGTTATTTTATGTTAAGAAAAGAGTGTTTTTGTGTTATTGAACAGAATTAAAATGAGTTCAGGTTCCAGTTCAAGAAGAAGTTGTGTAAATCAACCTGATGTGTTTTGCTATATATGCGGAGAATACATGTTTCAACAAAACAGACAAACTATTACTGACTTTGTAAAGCGAGCGTATCTTGGATACTTTGGAGTTAAGCTTGGTGATCAGGACAAAACGTGGGCCCCGCATCTCGTATGTAAAACTTGTACAGAGCATTTACGGCAGTGGACTACCGGGAAAAGAAAATGTCTAAAATTCGGCGTACCAATGGTTTGGAGAGAACCAAAAAACCACTTCAATGATTGTTATTTCTGTTTAGTAAATACTAATGGAATCAATCGAAATAACCGCAGTAAGTGGACTTATCCCAATTTAGACTCGGCAATACGCCCTATCCCGCACTCAGATGAAATACCGATTCCAACATTTCATCAGCTACCACATATCTCTGATGACGAATATTTTCCCTCTGATCGCTCTTCTGATGCTAATAAAAGTTCTGATGCTAATGAAACTAACAGTGACTATGAGGGGACGTCATCAGTTCCTCAACGCTTCAATCAAAATGAATTAAATGATCTCACCAGGGATCTCAATTTATCGAAAAAAGCTTCTGAAGTACTGGCTTCTAGGTTGAACGACAAAAATTTACTGGAACAAGGAACCAAAATTACCTTTTACCGTACAAGAGAAAAAGATCTGCTACCATTCTTTTCTCAAGAAGACAATCTTGTATTTTGTCACGAAATTAGGGGACTCATGAAAGAAATGGGACTTTCTGAATATATTCCAGATGATTGGCGCCTATTTATTGACAGTTCAAAGCGAAGTTTAAAATGTGTCCTTCTACATAATGGGAATAAATATGGTTCAATACCACTAGCTTACTCAACGAAACTGAAAGAAGAATATAATACCATAGCTTTGGTCTTGCAGAAGATAAAGTATTACGAACATCAATGGATGATTTGTGTGGACTTAAAAATGGTAAACTTTCTTCTTGGGCAGCAAAGTGGTTACACGAAATATCCGTGTTTCTTGTGCCTCTGGGATAGTAGGGACAAAACAAACCACTGGTTAGAAAAGATTGGCCTCAGAGAGAAAACATGGACGTTGGGGAAAAGAATGTCATTAACGACGCTTTGGTTGAAAGAGAAAAAATCACACTTCCTCCGTTACATATAAAGTTGGGCTTAATGAAGCAATTTGTAAAGGCTCTTGATAAGAATGGGTCTTGTTTTGCATATATAGGGGTAAAAATGCATCAGTTGAGCACAGAAAAACTCAAAGCAGGGATATTTGACGGCCCACAAATAATACAATTAATTAAGGATCCTGCCTTCATAAATTCAATGAATCAAGTTGAACGAGAAGCTTGGACATCATTTGTTGCAGTTGTAGAAAATTTTCTAGGCAAACATAAAGCTCAAAACTATGTTGAAATGGTTAACAAGATGCTTAATAGTTTCAAATCCTTAGGGTGCAATAAGAGTATTAAAACACACTATTTACACAGCCACTTAGACCGTTTTCCAGAAAATTTAGGAGACATGAGTGAGGAACAAGGTGAAAGATTTCACCAAGATATTAAAGTTATGGAGGACCGCTACCAAGGAAGATGGGACATGCACATGATGGCAGATTACTACTGGAGTTTAAAAGGGACTGTTTAAAAAAACATTCAAGAATGTCGCGGAAAAGAAGCTTTCCAAGTGTTGAGTGACTATTTCATTTCTTCAATGTTTTTTTTTTTGTTTGTAAGTACGACATAATATTGTATTTTGTATAACTAAAATAAAAATTTCGTATCTACTTTTGTTTACTACACTTACGGATTTGAGTTACAATAATGTAACTTATATTTCTCTAAAATTGTATATCTTAAAAATTTGAGCTCCTAGGTACAAATGAATACGTTATTTGAATTCAGGACATCAAATTGATACAGAATCAGCTCAAAAAACCTCGACACCAAAACAGCTGTTCCCCTGTGTTATAGATATTCTCTGCTACATAATATTGTTCCAAATTTAATGGTTTGGGCTGTGTATTGCAAGGGAACGCGCGGCAAACTTTTTTCCGACTTCATTCACTTTTATCGTCACTGCTCATTCCCTATGCTACCTATCGTAATAAAATATAGCCTATAACCTGGCCAGATAGCATATGTGTGTTTTAAAAAAAAAGTACGTAAATCGGATACGTGGTTCTCTAGTGATAAGCGCACTAACGGACGGACAGACAGACAGAGAGACGTTGCATTTTATATATATTATAGATAAAGGCGATCTCTAGGATAAAAATGAAATTTTTTGATAAATTGATCTTTTTTAGTAATCGTGTGTGACACGTAGGCAGAAAAGTTTTTGGTCTGGCTACTAAACACATTTTTTTTTCTAAAATTCGACTTTATTCATCAATATAGTCTCCTTCAAGAGCGATATAATTAGTCCAACACTTTTCTAACATTTCTATACCTTTCTTGTAAAAGGATTTTGCCTTCAAAATAGGTCTCAGTTTCGGCTATAAATCCTTCACTGGAGCCAAATCTGTTTCCAGCGGGAATTTTTTTGAAGTCCGCGAATAGATTATAGTTGCTGGGGGCCAAATCTGGAGAATACGGTGCATGAGGAGGCAATTCGACCTTCAATTCATGCAATTTTGGCATCTAACCATTGATTTGTGACACGGTGCATTGTCTTGATGAAAGAGCACTTTTTTCTTGTTCATTTGAGGCCGTTTCTTTACGATTTCTGCCTTCAAACGTACCAATAACTTTATATAATATTTGCTATTGATGGTTTTTCCCTTCTTAGCATAATCGATGAAAATTATTCCATGCACATCCCACAAATACAGAGGCCAAAACCTTCCCAGTCGTTAAAAAGAGAAGGAAATAATATGAGACAATTCTGTCTCTCTTGCTTTCCTCGCCCTTCGTTGGGTCCGGACGAAATAAGAATAACATTCACGCGCGGGGCGTGTGCCGAGTAAAAGAGACGAGACAGAATGATTCTCATATTATTTCTTTCTCTTTCCATGAGCACTTTTCGCAAGAACTTACCTCATCTATTCTAATGTCTCTATGCTTTCACCGGCTGCTGTCCACTCAGCTGACCGTCGATTGGATTCCGGGTTTATAGTAGTAGATTCGTGTTTTATCCATTATCATATATCGCATGAAAAAACCACTCACTGTTCATGCAAAATAGGACCAACACGTTCTTTTGATAGCTTTAGGGTGTCAGCTATTTCACGCAATTTCACTTTACGGTCCTCCAAAACAATTTTGTGGATTTTTTTTGTTTTCCGCTGTAAGCGTTCAGCATCATTTGTATCTGTACGACCGCGTATACATTCAGCATACCAGTAAATGATGACTTATTTTTCCAGGGGCAGAGTCCCCGTAACACTTATCAAGCCATTGCTTTGCTTGAACGGTATTTTTCCTATCAAAAAACGGTGTTTAATCAACACACGAAATTCGATTTTTTCCATTGTTTTGAAAATATCACAAGTAGCGTCACTAAAACCACTGTAACTTGTAAACTAATCGTCAAAATGTCATGAAATTTTGACACGTATCGTTTAAAGGTTGATACTTCCTAAAAATCATATGGATTTTTTGAAAAGGGCAACATCTACGTGTCAAACCAAAAACTTTTCAGCCTTACGTGTTAATGGAAATAATAAAAAAAATGTTTGTTTGATCTAGATGGAGAATTGTCCTACTGTTGGCCGAGAGACATCTACGAAAACAGATACCTCTGTTCTGCGTGTTAGTGCACCGCCATTTTGTCCAATACCATAAAATAAAAAAAAAATTTATTCATTTTAATGTGCATATATTAAAACCTTAAAACAGATTTTTTTTGTTCTTTGTATAGTAGAGTGTAAAAAAAATCCCAAAAAGAGCCTATTTTTCCTGCCTGTTAGGTAGATGTAACCCCAAGCATTTCAATTTCACTGGAATTTTTATGTACTGATAGATGTCCCTGTACTCTTTTTTTTTATTGAAAATTACACTCAATGCTATTTCATATCATTAAAATAATTTTTCAATCAAAATAATAAACCAAACATAAACATAACTCTATATAGAATAAAACTCAAAAACAATTAAGTCAACTAAAAATAATATATTTGAATCAACATATAATGTAAAAAAATTAATCGAAAATCATTAAAATTACACTAAATAATAAATAAATTACAATTATTTCAATAAAAACAGGTTGAAGAATCTGCAAAGAATAAAAGGCATCTTCCACCACATTTTTTTTTAAAGTTCCTAAATAATTTCATATTTACTATATATTTTTATGTGATGGTGGAAGGAGATTATACAGCTTAAGGCACTCAAAAAAAGAACGGGCTTGTAAGTGTTAGGTACAGGTAAAGGTATATTATAAGTGTCTTGTTTCATATTAATAAACTATAATGGTGTCTAACTTTTGCCTTAGACATACAGCGAATTGTTCTTTTTTTCAAAATAAATACGCAATTAAATTGATAATGGCTGCTAAATAACCAAATCGGAATACCATCACTCAAATGGCTTCGATTAACCTAAAGTAAACATTTCTTGTCATGCCACTTCCCAGTTAAATATCAAACCACACACACTGCATAACCACCAGAGGTCAATTTGGCATTAAGAGCTTGAATATGGTCCATAAATTTCAGTTTCTCATCAATCCAAACACCCAAGAACTTCGTTGTCGAAGTTTAGTTGGAAATGGATAATGACTTGCAGTTATTTCAAATTAATTACGTTTATCGTATTGACGTTGGCGAATTTATGTAGTAGTAACACGTAGGCTGAAAAGTTTTTGGTTTGACACATAGATGTCACCCTTTTCAAAAAGTCCATATGATTTTTAGGAAGTACCAACCTTCAAACGATAAGTGCCAAAATTTCATGAAATTTCGACGATTAGCTTACAAGTTACAGTGGTTTTAGTGACGCTACTTTTGATATTTTCAAAATAATGGAAAAAAAATCGAATTTCGTGTGTTGATTAAACATTGTTTTTTGATGGGAAAAAATACCGTTCAAACAAAGCAATAGCTTGATAAGGGTTACGGGGACTCTGCACCTGGCTATGCTGCATTTAAACGCGGTCGTACAGATACAAATGACGCTGAACGCTCTGGACGCCCAAATGAGGTGGTTACACAGGAAAACATAAAAAAATCCACAAAATTGTTTTGAATGACCGTAAAGTGAAATCGCGTGAAATAGCTGATACCCCAAAGGTATCAAAAGAACGAGTTGGTCATATTTTGCATGACCATTTGGGCATGAAAAAGCTCTGTTCGAAATGGGTACCGCGTCTGCTCACAGTGGACCAAAAACAACAACGTATTGATGATTCTGAGCGCTGTTTGGACCTGTTTAAGCGTAATAAAAATGATTTTTTCATGCGACATGAGACAATGGATGAAACATTGATGCACCACTACACACCGGAATGAAATCGGCAGCCAGCGGAGTGGACAGCAGCCGGTGAAAGCCGCCCGAAGCGACCAAAGACACAAGTTATTGGTGCGTGTGGCAGAAATCGCAAAAAGAAACGGCTCCAAATGAATAAAAAAAAGTGCTCTTTCATCAAGACAATGCACCATGTCACAAGTCAATGGTTACGATGGCAAAACTGCATGAGAATTGCTTCCTCATCCAACGTATTTGGCTCCCAGCGACTATTATCTATTCGCAGACCTCAAAAAAAATATTTGACACCAATGAAGAAGTATCGCCGAGACTGAGGCCTCTTTTGAAGGCAAAGACAAATCCTTCTACAAGAAAGGTATAGAAACGTTAGAAAAGCGTTGGACGGATTGTATTGCTCTTGAAAGAGAGTATGTTGATGAACAAAATAGAATTTTGCAAAAAAAAATATGTTTTAAGTAGATAGACCAAGAACTTTTTAGCCTACATGTTAGGAATCCTTTTAGATTTATTTTTTTGTTTCGTTTGAAAAACAATGAATAGATTTAAACATTTTAACTTTAGTGATGCGAGCCCCTCAGCGCAGTGGTTATACAGTCCCTGGCCAAATTATTAGACGCACTGTATTTTTTTTAGTAATTTTATGTTTCTTAAGAGTTTTTATGCAATAATGGTATATTTAAACTACAATATTATTGATTTTTATTTAAAAGAATTGTTGTAGACTACATATTTGTATTTATTTTTAACATATGGCAACACTGTGTTGACAAAGTGATACATGAACGTAAACAAGTACAAATCTGTATCAGTCGCGATCGGAATCGAGTCAGGTACGGACGTGTTTCTGTGGCTTTATGGACTGTGATTGTTTGTTTAACAGTTTTATACTACTCAGTTATTAGTTTATTTTGTATGCAGTGTTTTAAAAAAGTAATTGGACTATTTTCATTATGGGTAGAAAAGGCGATCTTTCACCACGTAAAAAAGCTGAAGTGAAGGCCCTTGTGATTGCGAAAACATTTACAAACCGAGAAATGTCACGAAGATTGGAGGTTTCTGAAGCTAGTGTACGACGCATAAAAAAGAAAAATTGAGTCAGGGAAGGAATTAACCCCGAAAAGAAAGAAAAGATGCGGTAGAAAACCAATTTTCACTCCACGGTCAGAGAGATGTTTGAAGAAAATTTGTGTAGAAAACAGATTTGCTACCACAAAGGTAATAAAATCACAACTCCAGGATGCTAGCGTAAATGCTTCTGAGCGCACTGTTCGAAGAAAATTGAAAGAATTAGATTTTAAGGCCTGTCGCCACGCCAGGAAGCCCAAGTTAACAGCTACAATGAAAGCAAAGCGCCTGAAGTGGGCCAAACAATGGCAAGACAAAGATGTGGATTTCTGGAGATCGGTAAGATACAGCAATTTAATCAATAATTGATACATTATTATCATTTTCAGTTAAATAAAACAAATAAACATGGAAGTTTATATATTTTTCCTATTTTTGACAGGTCTGCTTCAGTGACGAAAGCACATTCGAAATTTTACAGAATAAAGCTCAGTATGTGCGTCGTCGTCATGGAGAAAAGTTTCATCCTGATTGTGTCGTCCCGACGGTTAAACATCCCCACCAAAGTGATGATTTGGTCAGTCATCAGCGGCAAGGGCACTGGACGTCTGTACGTCGTCAAAGGAATAATGAGGCAAGATCAGTACAAAGAAGTATTACAAAATCGGTTGATTCCGCAGCTCAGAGAATGGTTTCCAAATGGGGAACCCCATGCCACTTTCATGCAAGATGGAGCTCCCTGCCACACTGCTCGGTCTGTTAAAGCTTTTTTTGGCAAAAAAATATCCCTATGTTGGATTGGCCGGGTAATAGCCCTGATATGAACCCCATTGAAAATGTGTGGGAGCTGATGAAAAAAGAAGTGGCTAAAGATGTGATTGCCAACAAAACCCAGCTCCTAGAAAAGATTATTCATGTGTGGAATCATCATCCTCAAATGCAGGAGACAGTACAATCTTGCATTGATAGCATGCCGCGCAGAATTAAAGCTTTGATAGCGGCTAAAGGTGGCTCAACTAAATATTGACTTTTACTAACATTAATTTCACTTTTCTTTAAAACTTAATAAACTTATGCTTTTCTAAATTAATGCTGTTTTATTTATGTCAAATAAATAGGTAATTGATTGGATAATATAAAAATAAAAAACAAATCAATTTAAAATAATAAAACGGCACAATATCACTCGGTAATTAATATTTTACATGAAATCTTGCAGTGCGTCTAATAATTTGGCCAGGGACTGTAGAGCAACTTACTGTTGTCATGAGGGTCGGCGGTTCGATTCCGCCTGTTTGCTTGGGTGTTTGTGTTGTCCCATGTATGAGTGTGTATGAAAAAATATGTGTGTATGAAACAAAGAGAGAAGCTGGCTAATTGTTACTTCATAACGAAATTGTTTTTATATTTTATTTGTTAATTATAATAGTCCCATATAAACATTTTCCTCTTTGTTCGCATTTTTATGTCGTAACAGAATATTTGTAAAATTTGTTTTATATTTTCTTTGAGACTTACAATAAGTGCATTTAAACATTTCAATTTCTATGTACTAATAAATGTCGAGTTAAACTCTTCTTATGTTTTGTTTGAAAATGGCAATGAGTGCATTTAAACATTTTAATTTCATTGGAATTTTTATGTATTAATAGATGTCGATTTATATAATCTTTACGTTTTGATTCATAATTACACTGGGCACATTTGAATATTTTGATTTCACTGGAATTTTTATGTACTAAGAGATGTTTATTTAAACTATTTTTATACTTTGTTTGAAAATGGCAATAAGCGCATTTAAACATTTCTATTTCACTGGAATTTTTATGGACTAATAGATGTTGATTTAAACTACCTTTACGTTTTGTTTGAAAATTACAACGGACACATTTAAACATTTTGACCTCACTGGAATTTTTATGTACTAATAGATGTTTATTTAAATTCCTTTTCCCTTTTGACTGATAATTACAAAGCTCACATTTAAATATTTCAATTTCATTGGAACTTTTATGTACTAATAGATGTCTATTTATGTCATCTTTACGTTTTGATTCGTAACTACAATCGGTACATTTAAACATTTTGATTTCACTGTAATTTTTATGTACTAACAGATGTTTTTGTAAGCAATCTTTACGTCTTGACTGATAATTACAATGCACACATTTAAACATTTTGATTTCATTGAAATTTTTATGTATTAATAGATGTCGATTTAAATCATCTTTACGTTTCGTTTCATAATTACAACAGACACATTTAAACATTTTGATTTCACTGGAATATTTATGTACTAATAGATGTTTATTTAAACTATCCTGATCTTTTGTTTGAAAGGAACAATAAGTACATTTAAATGTTCCAATTTCAGTGGAATTTTTATGTACTAACAGATGTTTATTTAAACTATTTTTATACCTTGTTTGAAAATGACAATAAGCGCACTTATACATTTCTATTTCAGTGGAACTTTTATGCACTAATAGATGCTGCTTTAAATTAAATTTACGTTTTGCCTGATAATTGCAATACAGACATTTAAACATTTTGGTCTCATTGAAATTTTCATGTATTAACGGATGTCGATTTATGTCGCTTTCATGTTTTATTTCAGAATTACAATGGGCGTATTTACGCTCGTCATTTTCGGGACTTTTACGCACAAAACAGTTTATTGTTGTCAATTCATCAAATTTAAAAATACGATCTTGTATAGATTTCGCATCATCAGCAAGATTATTTTTAATAGTCTCTTCCCATATTATTTTATCGCCGTCATCTTCGGAGACTGTAGAACTTTCTTGATTTTCTCGAATAAAATAGTTTGAAAACGCACTAAAAAAAAACAAAAACAAAGTTTAAAATAAGACAATGTCAGTATAACTAAACTTATACTTTGTCGTTAATAAACAATTTATTAAATAAAAAAGGTACCATCCTTCGTCAGTACTTTTACGAGGCTGGTTTGAAAAGTCCGTGCAAAAATAAAAAACTACTTATGTGTTTGGGGTAAACCTTTTTATTTTTCGACATAGTCTCCTTTTAGGCTTATGCACTTCGTCCAACGATGTTCTAGTTTGTTGATCGCTTCCGAATAATAGGATTTGTCCAAGTCTGCAAAATATCCATTAGTGTCTGCAATCACCTCCTCGTTTGAATAAAATCTTTGTCCCGCCAGCCATTTCTTCAAATTGGGGAACAAACAGTAGTCGGAGGGAGCCAAGTCTGGAGAATAGGGGGGATGTGAAACGAGTTGGAATCCTATTTCCATTAATTTTGCGACCACAACTGCTGAGGTGTGTGCTGGTGCGTTGTCGTGATGGAAAAGGACTTTCTTGTGGGCCAATCGCGGGCGTTTTTCTTGCAGCTCGGTTTTCAAACGGTCCAATAACGATGAATAATATTCACCTGTAATAGTTTTTACCCTTTTCCAGATAGTCGATGAGGATTATCCCTTGCGAATCCCAAAAGACAGTCGCCATAACCTTTCCGGCCGAAGGAACGGCCTTCGCCTTTTTTGGTGCAGATTCCCCCTTGATAACCCATTGTTTAGATTGTTGTTTGGTCTCAGGAGTATAGTAATGTATCCATGTTTCATCCACAGTGACGAAACGACGCTTAAAGTCCTCCGGATTCTTCTGGAACAGCTGCAAACCATCCTTGCAACACTTCACACGATTCCGTTTTTGGTCAAGCGTGAGCAATCGCGGCACCCATCTTGCGGATAGCTTTCTCATGTCCAAATGTTTATGCAAAATATTATGTACCCGTTCAGTCGAGATGCCCACAGCACTAGCAATCTCACGCACCTTAACTCTTCTGTCATCCATCACCATATCATGGATTTGAACAATGATTTCTGGAGTCGTAACCTCCACAGGCCGTCCAGAACGTTCAGCGTCACTTGTGCCCATATGGCCAGTCCGAAAATTTTGAAACCACTTATAAACTGTTCTAATCGAAGGTGCAGAGTCATCATAATGTTTATCAAGCTTCTCTTTAGTCTCCTGAGGCGTTTTGCCTTTCATAAAGTAATGTTTACTCACCACGCGAAATTATTTTTCGTCCATTTCTTGAAAAATCACTCGACTTCCTTGATTCACACGAATGCCAAACACAAAGAAATAGACCAATATGGCTGAAACTTGGTGTGCGTTCATTCAAGAGATGCTACTAACTAAACATGACCTCGATACGCGCCGGTGGTGCCATCTCTCGGACTTTGCACGGACTTTTCAAACCAGCCTCGTACTTTGTCGTTAATAAACAATTTATTAAACAAAAAAGGTTCCATCTTTCGTCAGCACTTTTAACATAGAACATCACATGAATGTTGCTTTAAATAACCTCTAATTTCATAATCTCTTTATTTTTACAATTATTCTTACAAGGTTCTCTTACAGAAAGAACGTGAAATACATATCGGATCTTAAGATATATACATGTCACGGACCTAATTAACTTGGTCTAGGTAAGGATTTTATTTTATTTTAAAAGTACGGAACACTAATTGCGCAAGTCTGACTTGCACTTGGTCGGTTTGATATTTGAGAGAGAAAGTAAGAAATTTTGATCTCTTCTGCATTCGTGGGTGTACAAGTACGAAATGCGGATTTTTTTTTTTTAAAACATGTTAAATTCGGAAGAATGATAAAAAGTGCTTTATTCAAAGTATGCTCCATAGCTTGTTATACATTTTTCCCATCTTTCGGGCAATTTGTGAATACCACGCCAGTAAAAATCTTCCCCGTTTGCTGCGAACTATTCATCGAGCCATTTTTTCACATCTTCGTACGAACCAAAGCGCTGCTCAGCAAGTGCGTGACCTATCGATGCAAACAAGTGGTAATCGGATGGAGCCAAGTCTGGTGAGTAAGCCGCATGATGTAGAACTTCCCAGCTAAGTGCTTCCAACGTGTTGCGAACTGGTTTTGCCGTATGTAATGGAACATTGCCATGAAGAAAAATGACTTTGTGTTGCCTCTTTTGGTATTCTGGCCTTTTTTTTCAAGCAGCGAACGGTTCAAATCGGTCAATTGTTGTTGGTAAACGTTTAGTATTAACTGTTTCCCCAGGTTTTAATAGCCCATAATAGACCACGCTTCTCTGGTCCCACCAAACACAGAGCATCGTCTTTCTGCCAAAGCGATTCGGTCTTGCGGTCGATGTGGATGGTGCCCCTGATGCAAAAACGACTGCCTTTTGTCCCGAGCGAGCAAAATGTCACACGTGTTTTTGCGCTTTTCCATTTGCCTTTCGTTCAACTCATGTGGTACCCCATCTACCGGTGTTCTGAATCTTTCCCATCTCTCGTAGCCGATTGGAAACATCTTGTTGATAAACGCCTAATTGCTCAGCGAGTTGTTTTTGTGTTTGCGAATCATCTTCGTCCAACAATGCAATTCCACATCTTCGTATCTTTTTGGCGGTTTTCCACGTTTCTTATCTGCAACATTGAAGTCACCACTTTTGAAACGCCGAAACCATCGTTCCCACGTATCTTGCGATCGAGTATGTTCACCATAAGCTTCTCGAAGTAACTGGTATGATTAAACAGCAGTTTTCTTCAAATGAAAACAAAAAATTAATGCTGTTCGCGAATGCTCTTTGTTCGGTATAAATTTGGACATATTGAACACAACACAACACTATGCACACACTTTTTCAATTTATCACTCGTGTGCGTCTGACACTTGTTGATGACACAACAAAATGGCGCAGTGTCAAATCTTTTTAGCACAAACTGCATTGGTGCACCATCTGTTGTCTGAAATCCGCATTTCTTACTTATACACCTGGTATGCATAACACAAGAAGTGAATTGAAAATAATACTGCTGGAACTAGCGACGCGGCGGAAACAAGTAGAATAGGGGTTCCCAGCGAGTTTCGGTGAATTCCCCCTAGATCAAGTCGCGCGACATCGAGCACAGGGAGTGGCAAGTTTGTTATAAACGGACACAAAACATCCAAATTTGGTTCGCTTTATCCGGAAGTTCGTTATAACCAGGTTCATTATAACCGATAAAAATTTGCGTTGGTCTTATGGAAGTTTTCTCGTCCATTATAAAACAGTTCGTTTTAGCCGGAAATTTCCTATAAATGGGTTCATTATAAGCAGACTGCACTGCATATACAGTCCCTGGCCAAATTATTAGACGCACTGCAAGATTTCATGTAAAATATTAACTACCGAGTGATATTGTACCGTTTTATTATTTTAAATTGATTTGTTTTTTATTTTTATATTATCCAATCAATTACCTATTTATTTGACATAAATAAAACAGCATTAATTTAGAACAGCATAAGTTTATTAAGTTTTAAAGAAAAGTGAAATTAATGTTAGTAAAAGTCAATATTTAGTTGAGCCACCTTTAGCCGCTATCAAAGCTTTAATTCTGCGCGGCATGCTATCAATGCAAGATTGTACTGTCTCTTGCATTTGAGGATGATGATTCCACACTTGAATAATCTTTTCTAGGAGCTGGGTTTTGTTGGTAATCACATCTTTAGCCACTTCTCTTTTCATCAGCTCCCACACATTTTCAATGGGGTTTATATCAGGGCTATTACCCGGCCAATCCAACATAGGGATATTTTTTCTGCCAAAAAAGCTTTAACAGACCGAGCAGTGATGATTTACTTTGGTGGGATGTTTAACCGTCGGGACGACACAATCAGGATGAAACTTTTCTCCATGACGACGACGCACATACTGAGCTTTATTCTGCAAAATTTCGAATGTGCTTTCGTCACTGAAGCAGACCTGTCAAAAATAGGAAAAATACATAAACTTCCATGTTTATTTGCTTTATTTAACTGAAAATGATAATAATGTATCAATTATTGATTAAATTGCTGTATCTTACCGATCTCCAGAAGTCCACATCTTTGTCTTGCCATTGTTTGCCTACTTCAGGCGCTTTGCTTTCATTGCAGCTGTTAACTTGGGCTTCCTGGCGGGGCGACAGGCCTTAAAATCTAATTCTTTCAATTTTCTTCGAACAGTGCGCTCAGAAGCATTTACGCTAGCATCCTGGAGTTGTGATTTTATTACCTTTGTGGTAGCAAATCTGTTTTCTACACACAAATTTTCTTCAAACATCTCTCTGACCGTGGAGTGAAAATTGGTTTTCTACCGCATCTTTTCTTTCTTTTCGGGCTTAATTCCCTCCCTGACTCAATTTTCTTTTTTATGCGTCGTACACTAGCTTCAGAAACCTCCAATCTTCGTGATATTTCTCGGTTTCTAAATGTTTTCGCAATCACAAGGGCCTTCACTTCAGCTTTTTTACGTGGTGAAAGATCGCCTTTTCTACCCATAATGAAAATAGTCCAATTACTTTTTTAAAATACTGCATACAAAATAAACTAATAACTGAGTAGTATAAAACTGTTAAACAAACAACCACAGTCCATAAAGCCACAGAAACACGTCCGTACCTGACTCGATTCCGATCGCGACTGATACAGGTTTGTACTTGTTTACGTTCATGTATCACTTTGTCAACACAGTGTTGCCATATGTTAAAAATAAATACAAATATGTAGTCTACAACAATTCTTTTTAAATAAAAATCAATAATATTGTAGTTTAAATATACCATTATTGCATTACAACTCTTAAGAAACATAAAATTACTAAAAAAATACAGTGCGTCTAATAATTTGGCCAGGGACTGTAGTAGAAACCCTAGATTTAGTTAAATTCAACTGTTTGCAAACATCACTCTGTTTAACTCCATTTTCTATTTTCCTTATAATATTGTGTCTTATAAAGTAAACGCTTTACGTTTTTGTGTACTCATTTTAAAATAAAACTTAAACATTCACTTTGCTACATACTGCTCGAACTAGCGACGCGGCGGAAACAAGTAGAATAGAGGTTCCCAGTGAGTCTCGGTGAATTCCCTAGATCAAGTCGCGCGACATCGAGCACAGGGAGTGGCAAGTTCGTTATAAACAGACACAAAACATCCAAATTTGGTTCACTTTATCTGGAAGTTCGTTATAACTGGGTTCATTATAACCAATAAAAATTTGCATTGGTCTTATGGAAGTTTTTTCGTGCAATATAAAATAGTTTGTTTTAACCGGAAATTCGCTATAAACGGGTTCATTATATGCAGATTTCACTGCATATATAGAAAAAAACTGAACTTCTAGTAACTATATTAAACATACCTTTTTCAGATATATAGATTTTGGAGTTAATCTTGTTACTGTAAAACCCAAACTAACTTTTCTATTAGGTTTATAAATTGTAAATGAACTAACTGGAACTTTGTTTTCAATATATCTTTTAACTCTAAGCCAAATATCTATAACTTTTAATATACTTACATTTCCTGATCTTTCATATCTAATGTTCCAGATTTTAGTAAATCAGACTCCTCATAAAATGTGTCACTGTTTATTCTCTCGTGTTTCACTTTGCTAAAAACAAACAAATCGTTAACATGTTATTTGTAACAGAAACATAAATTACATTAAAGGATCATTCCTTATTCCGAGTTTGGCTAGAATTGTGTCTCAAGAGGTTCTCTTAATCGCTTATCATCCAACATGTCTTATGCTGTTGTGAACTGGGGACACTCATCACATGCACAAAGAATTTTTTCACTTCAGCGACGCTACATTCGCGTCATTGTGGGACTGGGATATAGCAACTGTTGTCGTCGCTATTTCTCTGAATTGAGGATATTGACTTTCCCCTGTGTCTACATATTCCAGTGCTTAACATACATTAAACAAAATGTGAGGCTGTTCACTACCCATGAAACTCTCCACAACTACCCCACTAGAGATAACCAAAATCTAATAGCTAGCTTCCACAGAATGGCACGAACTGACAGAGGCACTGACTACTATGGGGTCAGTTTCTTTAATGCATTACCGGTGGCTGTTAGGGAGCTGTCGGACGAGAGCTTTATGAGGAAGGTGAAATCCTACCTGATTGCAAGATCATTTTACTCGGTTGATGAGTTTTTGAAACATAATTTTAATGACTTTTAATTACGTAATTAATATGTCTTACCTTTTTTTTTTTCTCTATTCATCCATCTTGCAATGTTATTTTGTTCCTTTGAAATGTTTTAATTGTTCGTTGATTTGTAGCTACATGTTTTGGTATTTTATATTTTATTTTAACATTCTAACAATTCTTTCAACTTTGTATGATGTTTCAAAGCACATTGTGTACTTATTACCAATAAATATTTGATTTGATCTGATTTGATTTGACATGAAAGAAATGGGTAAAAAACTAAAAGTGCAATTTCACTGGTTCGGATACAGCAAAAATCTACATTCAAGCATTTGCCCAGCTCAAAATGATACTGTATCTGCTTCTTTGGTAGCAGTGAATCGATATTATAATTTGCTTTGATGCTAATTAATATGAGTCATGAAACAGCGTTAAGTTTAATACAATTATGAGAGTGTGTATAACTGCCACTTTCCCAGATCCAAGATTTAAAAATGGATATTTCACTAATAAAAAGCAGGTTAAAAAAGATATAAATACATCAAATAAATAAGATGATTAAAGGTAAATCTCGAAGCTAAGAAAGATTTGGTATCACTGTCGGGATCAGATTTTCAGATGATATTTTTCTTAGAATTTTAAAAAACTTAACAGTACCAAGAAAAATGTAAGAAACAAAAGCAAATATTTTGAGATATATTCACTAATAATGGTCAAACAAAAGATAAATATAAAAAGGTCTCTCATGGAATGGAATAGGTAGAAACAGAGTTCAATTCTAATTTAAGTTTGTCACTGAAAGATTGTAAAGCAACTCCGTTTTGATTGTAGTACATTAACTTTCATCATAATCATAGCGCAAGATGAGGAAGACCTCAGTTATATGGTAAGAAAACTGAAAGAAGAATACACTAAAGCAGGATTAGCAATAAACTTTGATAAAACGGAATATCTAACAACAAAGGAGGGAAACGTGGAGAATCTAGAAGTCGATAACGAAACGATAATCAAAGGAACCGATAGATTTAAGTATTTAGGAACCATCATTTCAAAAAACGCAACATCAGAAGAAGAGATTAAAGCTAGATTAGGACAAACGCGAACATGCATAAGACAATTAAATTCGATCCTGTGGGACAAACACATTACAAAAAAAAAGAAACAAAACACGCATATATAAATCAATAATACAAAGCATAATGACATGCGGGTCAGAAACAAGGACATTCAATGAAAGAAATAAATCTAAAATTAACGCGGTACAGATGGACTGGGAAGGTAGAAACGGATGGAATCAAAGGCTGAGAGAAGGAAGACAGCGTCAGTTGTAGAAAATCCTTTATATATATATATATATATATATATATATATATATATATATATATATATATATATATTATATATATATATATATATATATACATTAACTTCCAGAATTTTCCTAGGTTAGGAAAATTCTTGAAGTTACATTTTGTATATCTTTTAAGTTTCTTTTGGCACTAGCTTCTTCAATATTTAGTAAAGGGCTATTTTCAGACGTTAGGAATATATATCAAGAAAAAATTAACAGATTGTTAACTGAAAATGGTGAAATACAAAAAAACTTGGTAGGGTTCCCGATTGGGTAATAAAGTATCTGAGCAAATCAGCCAGGAACCCAGTTTTAGCCGGGTAGAGTACCTGTCATTAAATCTCTAAAAAGAATATTTAATCACAAAATTACATAGCATTGTACACTAGCTACTTATTGTGCTAGCAACCCTAAACATCTCAATTTAGGATAGTTCTCATTCTATCGTGTGTTTGTAGAATTTAAAACTTAATATATAAAAAAATTAAATGTCTAGTCTTATATTAAATATACTTTTTAGTTACGCTGATTTTTCGAAATTAATTTTGTTACTAACTAAAAGCAAAACTAACTTTTTTATTAGGTTATAAACTGTAAATTAAGTAACTTGAACTTTGTTTGCAATATCTCTGTTAACTCTAAGCCAACTCTTGATACCTTTTAATAAACTTACATTTCTTCGTCCTTTAAGTCTACCGTTTCAGATTTCATTAAATTAGAGTCCTCATAAAATATATCACTGCTTGTTCTCTTGTGCTTCGCTTCACTAAAAACAAATAAACTGTTACATGTAATTTGAAACAGAAATACAAATTACATTAAAAGGCCATGAAAGAAATGTATAAATCATGTATACCAAAATTAAAGTGCAATTTTACTAACTCTAGCGATATAAAAACCTACATTCATGCTTTTGCCTGTCTAAAAATGACACAGTATTTGCTCCTTTGATAACAGTGAATCTATATTGTAATTTACTTTTATACTAAATCATACACACATACAATTACATATATTTTAGGAATAATTCAAATTTAAAACATGATTTCAAAAGCTATTATGTGATTGTACCCCAAATATGGCAGTTCTGATATTGTTTTCTTTAGATGTGACAGGTCTGTGGGTCATTTTATTTTTATAGAGTTATGCAAAATGTAAACTAAATTTTTTCCTAGTGTGACACCTAACTGTTTCAAGTATCTTTACTAAAGGGTTGGATTATTATGTTTTTCGATAATTCTTTTGTTGAAATATTTGATTCTAGATTTAAGAATCATGATCGGTGCCATAACTTAATAATTAAACCTTGTACATGACCTATATATTATTAAAAAAAACCTACCTATTATCTAGATATTTCCATTCATCCTCCATCTGATCCACTGGCATAGTTTCTTGCATGTTATATTCATAAGTATTTGCTGACACATCTATCATAACATCTAAAGGAACATTTTCAATTTCTGGTTCAACTTTTATTAATAATTCAGCATTATTGTCATTTTCCACTACCATGGTACATGGTATATCTTTGCCTTCTCTTACATTTGAAGCAATAGAAAGCTCTTTGTTATCCGAATGTACGGTTTTTTCTCAGTCCCACATAATTCCATTACTTTTTCCCTTGTATCAACACCAATATAAATATCAGTGCCTTTAAGCAAATTTTCAAGGATTAAACTGGCCATATCCGTGGATCTTTTTATTGATTTTGACAAAACTTTTTTCACCACCAATATTTTCCATTTTTATTATGGAAATGAAACCTAAATTGTAAAATTCCTATTCAAACACGTAGTATGAGAAATTTTAGGTTAGGGAACTTGTTGCATCGCATAGAAATATTAGAAAAGAGGAGAGAAAGTACGCTGTAGGTGAAAGCGTATAGTCGTTAAAAAGAGAAGGAAACAATATAGGACAATTCTGTATCTCTTACTCTGCGCCTGAGCGCTGAATTTCAGCACCGAGTAAGAGAGACAGAATGATACTCTTATTATTTCTTTTTCTTTCTATGAGCACTACGCTTTTCCCAAGAACTTACCTCCTCTATTCTAATATTTCTATGGTTGCATCCAGAAATCAAAGGAACATGTTTATGCGTTTACGATTGAAACATTTCTTTAACATAAAGGTTCAATTGCAATGAAACTATTCGCCATCGCATCGTCAACTCTAGTAGGGAACGGAAGGATTCGAGAATGAGCATGAACGAGTGACCATAAAAATTTTGGTATTTGGGTTTGTAATCAATAAAAACATCATTTTGAAAAATTGTAAACGAAAGAGTGCAAGGAAGACGTTTTTTTTAGCGAAGAATTTGGCAGGACTAATAATACCAATAGGGCGATACAAGAGAATCAAATTGGTACTATTAATTCCGTCAAATGCTTGTTACTATAAACACCTTTCTCGAGCTCTTGTGCTTATAATGTTGTAAAAAGGCGTTTCTCCTTAATTACGAACGTCCACATAAAAAACAATGACTTTGCTAGTTCCGAACTTCAGATAATTACACATTAGTGCGAACTGGTGCTTAGCACGGTACGTGATTTAAAATGAGTCTCTCTTAGTCATGATAGTGAAGAGAAATAAGAACAGGAACATTACCAACGTTACTCGACCACAGTAAACTCAATACAGTAGTGAAAGCGAGCTCCAAGTTTGTGACGAGATTTTGCGCTTGCGTCGAAGGAACTCCCTTTCAAAATGGCCGCTCATTGTTTATACCTGATCTTGAAATGTGACTTCAGTTTATATGAAATTAAAGAGAAGCGCACCTTCTCGAGCCGTGATATGACGAAAACGCATCTTGGAATGGTCCGGCAAATACAAACAACACTTTGGGAATTTTTGAAGTGCGGATCTTTGGACTCACCTTTAGTTGCGTCACCAGCGCCATCTATGCCATCGAGTGGGAAGCTCGAGAAAGTGCGCTTCTGCAATTAAGTGCCAGCTGTGCTGGCCGCTTTGTTTGGAAAGACTTTAAATAAGTCACCAACAGAGTGCAGTATAAGCATCTATTTTATCATGGTTTTCGGTTAGTACCTGGATAAGGATTGAAATTGTGTTTTTTGTATTTACTGAACCTAGCCCAATTGATGAACCGTGATACGGCCAAACGAGTCTTGGGATGGTCCGGCAAATACAAAGAAAGAACACTTTGGGAACTTCTAAAGTGCGCAGATCTTTCGATTCGCTTTTAGTTGCTTCACCAACGCCATTTATGCCTTCGAGGGGAAGCTCAAGAAGATGCGCTTCTGCAATTAAATGCCAGCCGGTGCTGGCCGCTTTGTTTGGAAAGACTTGGCTTTGGAATAGGTAAAGGCATATTATTAGAGTTTCTTGTTTTATACTGATGAACCACCAACGCCCCTAAACTGCTTTTTAATAAGAGACGCAGTTTACAGTATTGGTAAGCAAGGTAAGGTTAAAATCTTTTGTTGGTAAAATAATGCCTTTTAACCTTTGCCTTTGCTTTTTATTGCAATATAAATACCTAATAAAATTGATACTGGCTGCAAAATCACTAAATCCGAATACCATAACTCAAATGGGGTTCCACTAACCTAAAGTAAACATTTCTTGCCATGCCACTTCCCAGTTCATTTGAAACCACTCGGACTGCATAGCAACAAGAAGGCAATTTGGCATTCAAGGGTTGAATATGGTCAATAAATTTTAGATTGCCATCAGTCCAAACATCCAAGAACTTGGTCGACGTTTAGTAGTTAGTTAGTTAGTTCAGTACATGACTTGCAGTAATTTCGAAGTAATTATGGTCTTTTATTGATGTTGAAACTGAGGTAATTTATGTAGTGATAGGTATCCTTTTAGATTTATTTTATCTTCCATTTGAAAATTACAGTGAATTCATTTTAACTTAATTTTTATATTTTTCTGAAATTGGGTTCTTGAATAAAAAATAATTATCGATTTTTTACTTTATTTTAAAACGTTATCATAAATAATATTGATAATCGATCCGAAACTTTTTAAAAAATTCTTACAATTAATTATATACAAATTAAAATTTTTAAAATTAAAAAAATCACGTGACTACGTAAGCGCCAAGATTGGCTTCCATATTTCTGATGTCATTATGTTAAAATGTTCACGTAAGTACTGCCAACAGCTTCTACCTGTGTATATACTGTCAAAATTATTGAAGTATGCTATATATTGTTATATTTGTTAAAAATGTAAATGTAAATAAGAAACAAAATATTTTTTTTAAATGTAATTAAATTATTTGTAGGATGTCACGAGAAACAGTTTCTGAAATAATGGGATGTTTGTTTCCATTTTTTTAATTCCATTGTCAAATTCGCAAATGCGTTCCTTCACACCTCAGCCAGGCTTAGGACAGGTCCAAAAGAAGAGTCTTTGAAATTTAGAGCATGCTTAAAGGCAAACAGGCTAACCATAATGAATATATGTATATATATATATATATATATATATATATATATATATATATATATATATATATATATATATATATATATGTATGTATATATATATATATATATATATATATATATATATATATATATATATATATATATATATATATATATATATGAGGCCGGTTTGAAAAGTCCATGCAAAAATAAAAACTAATTATGTGTTTGGGGTAAACCTTTTTTATTTTTCGACTAGTCTCCTTTTAGGCTTATACACTTCGTCCAATGATGTTCTAGTTTGTTGATCCCTTCCGAATAATAGGATTTGTTCAAGTCTGTAAAATATCCATTAGTGTCTGCAATCACCTCCTTGTTTGAATAAAATCTTCGTCCCGCCAGCCATTTCTTCAAATTGGGGAACAAATAGTAGTCCGAGGGAGCCAAGTCTGGAGTATAGGGGGGATGTGAAACGATGTTTGAAATCCTATTTCCATTAATTTTGCGACCACAACTGCTGAGGTGTGTGCTGGTGGTGCGTTGTCGTGATGGAAAAGGACTTTCTTGTGGGCCAATCGCGGGCGTTTTTCTTGCAGCTCGGTTTTCAAACGGTCCAATAACGATGAATAATATTCACCTGTAATAGTTTTACCCTTTTCCAGATAGTCGATGAGGATTATCCCTTGCGAATCCCAAAAGACATTTGCCATAACCTTTCCGGCCCAAGGAACGGTCTTCGCCTTTTTTGGTGCAGATTCCCCCTTGGTAACCCATTGTTTACATTGTTGTTTGGTCTCAGGACTATAGTAATGTATCCATCCACAGTGACGAAACGACGCTTAAAGTCCTCCGGATTCTTCTGGAACAGCTGCAAACCATCCTTGCAACACTTCACACGATTCCGTTTTTTGGTCAAGCGTGAGCAATCGCGGCACCCATCTTGCGGATAGCTTTCTCATGTCCAAATGTTTATGCAAAATATTATGTACCCGTTCAGTCGAGATGCCCATAGCACTAGCAATCTCACGCACCTTAACTCTTATGTCATCATCCGTCACAATATCATGGATTTGATCAATGATTTCTGGAGTCGTAACCTCCACAGGCCGTCCAGAACGTTCAGCGTCACTTGTGCCCATATGGCCAGTCCGAAAATTTTGAAACCACTTATAAACTGTTCTAATCGAAGGTACAGAGTCACCATAATGTTTATCAGGCTTCTCTTTAGTCTCCTGAGGCGTTTTGCCTTTCATAAAGTAATGTTTAATCACCACACGAAACTCTTTTTCGTCCATTTCTTGAAAATCACTCGACTTCCTTGATTCACATGAATGCCAAACACAAAGAAATAGACCAATATGGCTGACATGAAACTTGGGTGTGCGTTCATTCAAGAGATGCTACTAACTAAACATGACCTCGATACGCGCCGGTGGTGCCATCTCTCGGACTTTGCACGGACTTTTCAAACCAGCCTCGTATATATATATATATACATATATATATATATATATATATATATATATATATATATATATATATATATATCCCACTATCTCAGAAACTATTGCTTGGAGCAACGTTTACCAAGAGAGCTTTTTTTAGACGGGAGAAGCCGAAAAGAATACGAATATTTAGTAATAGTTAAAAATATTATACAGAATGGTATAAAAAAGTTATGATAATTCAAAAGCATATACAGTGCAATAAGTAGCGCCCTTTACAATTTACAACAAAACTGTGAGCTGATTTCCATTTCTCATCTCAGAAAAACCCAAATCTTGTACAATAGAAATTATTAAGAAAGCTACTTAAGAAAAACTGAAATAAAAGTTAAACTTTGACACCCTGTATCTCAAAAATTACGAATTTTTGGACTAAGGTAAGTTGGGTTAAATGGTCATATTTTTCACCCCAGAAATCCACAGTAACTCTATGTACACGGAATACTGGGACACCCTGTGTATTGTTTGGTAATTACAATGCTTCCATATAAACATTTTCCTCTTTGCTGGCATTTTTATGTCATAACAAAATATTTGCAAAACTTGTGTTATATTTTCTTTGAGAATTACAATAAGTGCATTTAAACATTTCAATTTCTATGTACTAACAGATGTCGGTTTAAACTATTCTTACGTTTTGTCTGAAAACGACAATAAGTGCATTTAAACATTTTAATTTCACTGGGCTTTCTATGTACTAGTAGATGTCGATTTATATCATCTTTACGTTTCGTTTCATAACTACAATGGACACATTTAAACATTTTGATTTCACTTGAATTTTGATGTACTAATAGATGTTTATTTAAACTATTTTTGTATTTTGTTTGAAAATGACAATAAGCGCATTTAAACATTTCAATTTCACTGGAACTTTTATGTACTAATAGATGTAGATTTAAACTATCTTTACGTTTTGCTTGATAATTACAATGGATACATTTAAACATTGTGACCTCGCTGGAATTTTTATGTACTAATAGATGTTTATTTAAATTACCTTTATCTTTTGATTGATAAGTACAATGCTCACATTTGAACATTTCAGTTTCACTGGAATTTTTATGTACTAATAGATGTCGATTTATGTCATCTTCAAGTTTTGATTCATGATTACAATAGGGACATTTAAACATCTTGATTTCCCTGAAATTTTTATGTACTAATAGATGTCCATTTAAATGATCTTTACGTTTTGATTCATAATTACAATGGCCCCGTTTAAACATTTTGATTTCGCTGGAATTTTTATGTACTAATATATGTTTATTTAACCTATCCTGATATTTTGTTTGAAAAGAACAATAAGTACATTTAAATATTCCAATTTCAGTGGACTTTTTATGTACCAATAGATGTTTGTTTAAACTATCCTGATCTTTGTTTGAAACGAACAATAAGTACATTTAAATATTCCAATTTCAGTGGAATTTTTATGTACTAATAGATGTTTATTTAAACTATTTTTATACCTCGTTTGAAAATGACAAAAAGCGCATTTATACTTTTCAATTTCAGTGGAACTTTTATGTACTAATAGATGTTGCTTTAATTTAGCTTTACCTTTGGCTTGATAATTGCAGTACAGACATTTAAACATTTTGGTTTCACTGGAATTTTTATGTATTAATAGATGTTGATTAAAATTGCTTTCATGTTTTGTTTCAGAATTAGAATAAGCGTATTTACAATTGTCGTTTTCGGGATTTTTTATGCACAAAACGGTTTTTGTTGCTGCCAACTGATCAAATTTAAAAATACGATCTATAAATTTCGCATCATCAGCAAGATTACTTTTAATAGTCTCTTCCCATATTATTTTGTCGCCGTCATCTTCGGAGACTGTAGAACTTTCTTGATTTTCTTCAATAAAATAATTTGAATATGCCCTAAAAAAAAAACCAAAAAAATAAAAAGAAAGTTTACGATAAGACGATGTCAGTATAACTAAAATTGTATTTTGTCGTTAATAAACAATTTATTTAAACAAAAGAGGTTTCATCACTTGTCAGCATTTTTAATTTAGAACAGTGGTTCCCAACCTTTTTTAATGGCGACTATTTTTAGATTTTTAAAAATTCATCGCTTTACTTGGGAGAGACCATCATTAAATCAGAAATCCATAATAGATTATATTATAACTAAAGTTCAGTCCACATTCAAGATATACGACACCAGAGTTAAGAGAGGAGCCAACTGTGACACAGATCACCATCTATTGACTACTAAAATAGTGTACCCTTTTTCATCAAAAAACAATAAAAATTTACAAACTTATCCCACAGACGAAGAGAAGATAGAAATAAAAATAAAAAAAGATACAAAACTTATCTATTTCAACACGAAAGTATTAAAGAGCTTTATCAAAGAAGATTACACAATGAATTACTTACACTGGGACCAAACGAAGATATAGAGCAAGAATATGAACGCATTAAAAAGGGATCCACAAGGTGGCACAAGAAACTTTAGGAGAGTATAAGTGGGAAGAAAAGAAAACATGCAGGTATTACATAACAGAAGAATTAAAAGAACTAATAGAGGAAAAAAATAGATTACACCAAAAATATTTAACATACAAGTTAGAAACTACCCGGGCAGAATACAAAGAAAAAAAATAGAGAGGTACGTAAGAAAACAAAAAAAGAAAAAAATAAATGCTGGGAACGAAACTGTGCACAGATTAACAGGTATATTGGAGGCGCACAATCGACAGAAGTGTGGCAAACCATCAAAAATATGAAAACGAACAACAAAGACCTCTCTTTGTGTGCCGTAAATTTAATACCCCTGGAAGAATGGAAAAATTATTACGAAATATTACTAAATGAAAGCAGACAAGAATTCTTTACTATAGAGGATAATGAATCAGAAGACATAGAGGGAAAGGACTAGGACGAAATAACCATGGAGGAAGTACAAGCAAATCTAAAAACGATGAAGAATGGAAGAGCGGCCGGACCAGGTGATATCTCTGCAGAAATATTTAAAAATGGGGCATAGCACACCAAAATTGAGGTAACGATTTTTCCTGAAATAAATCACGCGCTGAGGAGTCACTTCGCAGCTCCAAAAATTCCTCCTCCACTTCATCAAAAATGTCGATAACATCCAAAATACATGAAATGGGTTTCGTACTAATGCAACTTCTTGTTCAGGGAACTCCGGGAAATAGCGTATTTCAGATTCAAGAGCTTGAAGGTGGTTATTAATTTCCTCTTTTAGATTATCTACACTTCCCGTGTCCGATTCTGCAGTTTTGATGCAAAGGTGTTCAAAACATTGTAAAGTTTCCAAGATTTACTATACGGCGCCAGTTTCGCCAGCGTTTTCTTACCTTGCAGTTTCAAATTTAGCTTGTTTAGCTAATCTAAGATATCAGATAAATAATGTAATCTTTGGATCCAAGTCCCATTATTAAAGTGTGAGAACTGTTTAATTTCGTTTTTTTCAATTCAAAGACTCAGCCAACAACATTTCCTTTTGATAACCAACGAACAGTAGTTTAGAAAAGACTAGTATTGAGAGCACTACATTTTATATAAATGACAATTGTCACCAAAGAGTCGAGCACTTTTTGCAAAGGCTTTGGAAGAGTCTTGGTAGCAAGGGCAAATCGGTGAATCATGCCGTGCTGTCCCTTTGCTTGGGGTGCAAACTCTTTAACTTTTGACTGAAAGCCTGACCTCGATCCAAGCACGGCTGGTGCTCCATCGGTACGCACCACACACAAGTTTTTCGATTGTAAGTTATTTCTTTCAAAGAATGAACTTATCAACTTCATGACGTCTTCACCTTTCTTAGTAGTTTTTAGTGCTTTACAAAACAGAAATTCTTCTTTGATGTCCTCCAAGTGAATATATCTCACGAAAACGAGTAACTGGGAACATGAACTAACATCGGTAGATTCAAGTTGAAAGGAAACGATAGGAGACGCCTTTGTTTCAGATAAAAAAATTTCCATCACGTCTATGGACATGTCTGAAATGCGTCTTTGCATTGTGTTGTTGGACAAGGATATATTATGCATTTTAATCTTACTCGCTTCTCCAAGAATCAGCTTAACTGACTTTAATAAGTAGGGTCTGATGAGGGTTTCTGAAATTGTATGTTTTTTTTTTTTTTTTTGCAATTTCCAGAGCAATTTCCTATGATGCCAGAACTACAACGGAAAAAATGTTTTAATAGGTTTTTCATGATAAATTTAATACCAAATGGTAATACTGTGAGAGTAACCTTCTTGAAAATATAATAAAACCACAGGGAAGATTGAAAAATCGTGGTTTTTGGAACTAAAACGTGTGTGACTTTTGCATTGCATGAGGCGTCCTCAAGGATCTTTACTTTTCGAGACTAGAACACTGAATGAGCTCCAGGAAACACAAGTCAGCTATTTATACCTGACCAGTCACCATTAATGTTCTGATATTTAGCTGATAATTTTCTCATACTCATCATCAGATAATGATGATGATAATGAATAATGTTAAAAAAACGTTTGTATGAAATATTTCTGCTATACGTTTCAGCTTAATTCGTCGATTCTATAAAACCATTTCATAGACAGCCTCAACATTCTCTCGTGTAGATACAGGAACAGGTCTTTCAGCTCGATGTTCATCACTGACGTCGGTTCTTCCTTTCTTGAAATCCCCAACCCAATGTTTGATAGTGGCTCAACTTTTTTTTCTAATGAATATCTTACTATCGTTATTTAGATGCAAACCTCAAGTATGTCATAGACCTTTTTAACATTTTTTACTTCCACCGCTAATGGATACACTTGTGAAAAAAAGAAGCACCCCGATTCACTAGATCAGCCATACTCAAACTTTTTTTGTCTTGGGCCACTCACACATGTATAGTTATGTTGCGTGGGCCGCAACATAAATCACAGCAACTGTTATTTAGGTGTTAATGAAAAACAGATTACAGTTTAATAGTTTATTTAAATTTTAGTGAGAACGATGATGTTCGGAACATTTTTTAACAATTTCATCTAGATCTGGCTTGTAATTGCTGCACGCGGTGGTAGCGTGCGCCTATTATTCCCGTGCAATTTGAAATAATTGACTTAGTTACATAGAATTTGAAGCTACGTCGGGCGGGCCACTTACAGCGGGCCGCAGTTTGCGTATGACTGCACTAGATCGCGAAAAAATAAATTTATTTTTAATTTTCTTTGGTATCTTGTTATGTCGGTACGATAATAACTGAACGAAGCGAGAAACTGATTTTAATATTTGATACATTTATAGTACTTGCAGTAGAAAAGAAACCTGAAGTTTTTCAGTATTATTACTGGGGTGAAAAAGATAGCGACCGATACGTTTTGTCGGTCCAATCTTAGAATTAGTGTACAAAGGAGACCGAAATGTGACTATGAGTGACTTAAAAAAATAAAAGCCCTTTTTAATTGTTTTCAGTTAAGAGAAAATAAATGTAATCATTTTCAATCACCCACGTAAGCGATATAACAGACCGAAGACGTGGGAATGTACCAGTGTTTGGTGGCACCATAAGGTATCGCTAACTCCTTGGAAACGTTAATAGTAATGCAGAGCTTATTCTTTTAGTGTGAAAAAGTCAAATTTCGTTTTTATTTAAAACATAAATTTGCAATTTATATTTCTTACCACGATGAATGTTTGAAGAAATCAATTTTTTTACATAAGACAAAAGAAAGAAAAAATTTAAGAATATCGTTCTAAAATAGTATATTAAAATTAGCAAAGGTTACAGTGCATTTTATACTGACGCGTACAGGACATGAAACGTCCGCTCCGAGTATCTGCTCGGGGTGATGTATTATTAGCCGGTAAAACAGGTTTCTATAAAAGAACAATTAATCGAAAAATTAAACAGAACTGTAAACTAGTCTCTTAATGCGCTGGTCTGGCGTGCGTTTCAAGCTTAGTATATAGGGTGTGGCGCCAAAATCTGGACAAATTAAACATTTTTTTTGAAATATAATTTTTATTGCAAAAATGGAAGAAATTTATAATTATTTTTTTTACTAAATTGTGTGTTAGGTCATAAAGAACACATTTACTTAATATAACCCCCTCCTGCTTGAATTATCACCTCCATTCTCGGTCTGAAACGGTCGCAGGCCCGTTTTAATGAGTCACGGTCCATATCGGCGAATGCCGCTTCAATAGCGGCTCTTAATGATGCGACGTTTGGATGTCTGAACTTGGTAGTGACCCTTTCAGCCACGCTCCATACATAGAAGTCCAAAGGATTTAAATCTGGCTTCTTGGGAGGCCAAAATTCCTTGAACCAAAACATGTCGACGTTGTCCGATACTCAGTTTTGCACCAAATGACTTGTGTGCGCGGGCGTACCTTCCTGCTGGAAAACATACGGCTTTCCAGGCGATACAGTTTCCATCCACGGCTTCACCACATTTATCAGAACATGCAAATAAACTTCTTTAGTGACATTTTCCCCTTTGTTAAAGAAATGCGGTGGCATGACATCACCCTCACTGGAAACAACACTTAAACACGTGAACATTCGCCGGGGGGGATCTTCAGGATCAGGGGCGATTCAGCGATTATTCTTTCGATTGATTTTCGCATTGCGCTCCTTCGAGTAAGTTTTCCTTGCCGGTGTTGCAAAACCTTCGTTGGACTTCTCCGACTCGTTATACTTCTCGACATCAAACACAGTACCCGAAGAATCGAATGATTTCTGTCGCTAAGCGCCCAGCGCGAATACTTTCGATAATCGCGGCTCTTCGTTTACACTCCGCACTTGGTTTCAACCATAGACATAGAGGATGGACCGAGTGTTCCGTATCCCGTCAAGTAAATAGTGTAAGAGAGAAAGCGAATGTGTGGCCAATAGCTCTCTTTCTAGAATGCCGCTAAGCTATGGAACTCTTGAAAATAATATTTTTAAGTGTTCTATTTGAATTAAAATCGGGGGGGCTTTTCTCACCTTGAATTCCGTCTCGGGGTACTGCGCCTTGGTTATTACAGGCCTACAGAAAAGAGACAGGTAGTGGCCGCACAGCCGCTTTGTCTCTTTCTAGAGAGTGGTCAATATTGTGAGGTTAATGCTCAGTCCATACTTTATATCTATGGTTTCAACATTGCGACTGTTTCGAGGTTATGAATGTTTAGTTCATGTGTCAAGCTATTTGGATGAAAATCGCGACCTTTTGAAGTGATATAGAACGGCGGGAAATTCAAATTTAATTCTGTCCAGATTTTGGCGTCACACCCTGTATATAAAACAAATGTAACTTCTACTCATTCCACTAAATATACATTTCAGTTACACTGATTTGGGCAGTTAATTTCGTTACTACAAAATCCAAACTAACTTTTTTATTAGGTTTATAAATCGTCAAAGAATTAACTTGAACTTTGTTTCCAATATCTCTTTTTAACTCTATGCCAACTCTTTATAACTCTTAATACGCTTACGTTTCTTCATCCTTTATGCCCAACATTTCAGATTTTACTAAATCAGATTCCTCATAAAATGTATCACTGCTTGTTTCCGCAGGGTCCACTTCGCTAGAAAACAAATTATTATGTGTTATTTGCAAGACAATTATAAATTACACTAAAGGATCATGAAAGAAATGGGTAAATCATGAGAAGCAGTATTTGCTCCTTTGATAACAGTGAATCAATTATTATAATTTACTTGATTCTAAGTAATATGAGTGGTGAAACAGCAGGTAAGTTTAATACAACCATGACAGTGTGTATACACAATGTAAAATTTAGTGATGTAAATCGGGTACCCGGCCGAGTAGGATCCAGTAATCTTTAATTAAGCTCGTTCTTTTATGTTTTGTTAACATTTTCTGCCGACACAGCTAACTTTAGGTATTTCCTTATGATTTGACGATATATTGTTAAGCAGCGATAAATTAGCACTTAGATACCTAAGCATCTGGTTGCTTTGTGTGAAACCCCGTATTTAGCAATAACACGAGGGCTACCTTTAAGTTTTCACAAAAACAATGAAAAAAAAAAAAGAAATTGATACAAATCATTTTAAGGTTTCTTAAAATATTTGCTTTTAAGGTTAATACAATTTTGCATGTGTTCGAATCAATTCTCGAAACATTTTTGGAAGTTGGTACCTTCAAAACATGGCCTTGGAAGGATTCAACAGCTTCTTGAGGTGATGAAAATAGCTGTCCCAGCATTTTTTTTGACATTCGGGAACAAAAAGAAGTCGTCAAGCAATAAATCAGGTGAATACAGGCAATGAGATAAAAATTAGATTGACGCGCTGTGTGACAGCTGGTATTATCATGATGAAGAATGATGCCACGTTTTCAGTTATTTTTCGTAATTTCATCAATGGCTTCTCGCAGAAAAATTGTTGTATTTATTTATTTATTTGAACCAGACTTATTACAATTCAATACAAAATATGCAATACCTATAAAGATAACACAAGTTATCTGCACAATAGGACTGGTGGACAAAAATCCTTAAGAACTATAGACAATTATAATAAACTATACTAAAATACACAAACTTAAATTTAAAAAAAATATAAAATGAAAATTTATTGGTTGCTCAACAGTGGCAGTAGATACAGAAAAATTCAGAAAACAAAAAGCAAAAAACAACAACAAAAAAAGTACTTTCCATTAATTATATTGTGGCCACACTTATATCCGATGATCCAATCCAACCTTTAAGCTTTTTTTTCAGAGTCCTACCTCTTAATTCTAAATTTTTCAGTTCCCCGGGCAGTTTCTTAAACACCTTCATAGCAGTAATCTTACTGCTCTTAAATTTTATTCTTTTATTTATCTTTGGCAATAAAAGGTTTTTGTTTCTAGTCTTACTATGAGATTCTGCGTGTTCTTTTCGCATATCTGCATAATAAAGCAACAATGACTCTAATGTAAACATCTGTGAGATATTTAATGGAACAGAATAATTAGTTTGTTTTTTCAAGATTATCCTTAAGATCCTATTTTGCAAATTCTGCAACCGAATCCCAACATTATCATATGCTCCACCCCACGCAATCAATCCATAAGAGCAAATGCTATGGAAAAGAGCATAATAAATCGTTAATAGAGTCCACGTCGACATAGTTCTTGATAATTTAGCAAATACAAATAGCAGATATTTCGTTCTTTTCACTACATTCTCAACATGCTTATCCCATGTCATATGGCAATCAAACACAATGCCCAAATATTTACAGAATTCAACCCTTTTTACTCTACTGTGATTAATATTAATAGTTACATCACTCGGAATGCTATCACGATACACACCAAAAGTCATGAAGACTGTTTTTGAGATATTCAAAGATAACTGATTTAATGCTAACCATGTGCTTACTGTTTCTAAAAGATCATTCATTTTATTTTGGGTTTTATCCCAAGTTTCTTCAGTGCTTATAATGGCTGTATCATCCGCATATGACATCACAGACTGCTTTTCCAAAATTTCAAGCATGTCATTTATGTATAAAATAAATAATAGAGGTCCAAGGATTGTTCCTTGTGGGACTCCACATGTAATTTGTTTAGGGGCACTGACAGTACTTGCTATTTTGACAGTCTGTATCCTATTATTTAAATAACTTCTAATTAAGTCATGAGCCATACCTCTAATACCGTAATGATATAGTTTTTTTAAAAGAATTCCATGGTTCACTGTGTCAAAAGCTTTAGCTAAGTCCAAAAATGTTACAATTATTGGAATATTTAGGTCTAAATTATTATAAATTGTATTACTCAAGAAATTTAAAGCATCTTTAGTTCCTTTACCCTTGACAAAACCATATTGGTGTTCTGATATTAATTTGTTTTTCTTAATAAAGTTGTATAAGCGAGAGTGTATGATTTTTTCGAAAATTTTAGCTATATTAGATATTAAAGAGATAGGTCTATAGTTTATTGGATCATGTTTTACACCAGCTTTATAAATGGGTACTACCTCTGCAGTTTTTAATGTGTTTGGCCAAATAGATGTATTAATGCTTAAATTAAAAATATGACTTAAAGGTTCAATAATCTTATCAGCAATACTCTTAATAATTTTTACATGTATTCCATCGACTCCTCCACATTTTTCTTTTAACCGATTTATAATTGCTCGGATTTCATGAGGGTCTGTTAATTTGATATAAATTGAGTTTCTATTCATTTTTGGTAAGTTAAGTGACGCTCCCTGCGGTTTTCCCAATATTTTTAGCCAAATTGCTGCCCACATTACAGAAACAAGAATTGAAAAGATTTGCTATTTCTTTTGGGTTTTCAACCTTTTCATCATTATCCATAATAAACAATATTTCATTTGGGTTTGTTTTTACATTGGGCCTAATTTTTCGTTGTATATATTTCCATAGCAATTTATTGTTACTACAAACATTTTGAACCCTAACCGATTCATAGTTAAGTCTTGCTCGTTTAATTACTTTATTCAATACCTTAACATAATTTTTGTAATCAGTCTTAAAGCTTTCCTGTGTTGGGTTTTTTTTCCATAAATTATACAATGTTTCCTTGGTTGAACAAGATATCATGATACCTCGGGTTATCTATTTTTTCCTTGGCGCATATTTATTACCATTTTTTTTCTTTTTGTGGGTAGCTTTATTTTGAGCTGTCTGTAACATTTCGATGAAATAATTTGTGGCTAGATTAGGATCCTTTATTTGCAGAATGTCATTCCATTGCAGTTTATTTACCTCAGAGGTCAATTTTTTATAGTTGATCTCTGAAGTCCAGCCATCTACTTGAGGGCAACAAGCATTAATATTAATTTCCAACACTAACAGATAATGATCAGTAAAAACTTCCATAATTTTATAAGATTTAGTATTTAGCATTTTTAGTTTTAACAAACATGTTATCAATGCAAGACCCCATTTCAATGTTATCTTGTGATGGCCTAGTAACGCCATTGAAGAAAGGTACATATTCAAATTGTAATAGTTGACTTAGAAAATCTTGATTTATATAATCCATTTTTAGAATATCAATGTTGAAGTCCCCAATAATGCAATGATTATTTACCTTCTTATTAGATTCAATAAACGACCTAAAATTGTTCAATAAATGCACCCTTCTCAATGTCATGACACCTGTACACAGCAGAAACCTTAAATACAACACTTTGTGCAAGTCAGATACTTGTACTCAAAATTTTTACCTTACCAAAACTTTCTATTTCTGTATTCTCCACCAACTGTTCTTTTATATACAAAACAACTCCATCCGCTCTATTATTTACACTACTATTATAATATTCAGCATTAACTGTTCTTTTATCCTTTAAGTTTGCAACATGTCCAGTATAATTAAAGAAACAAGCGATTATTTTCTTGGAAGTGCTTCACGAACGAATAACTTTTGTTGGATTTGGCTGATCTTGGAACACTCAAACAATTGACTGTTGCTTAGTTTTCAGCTCATACAAATATAACCAAGTTTCATCTCTTGTTACGATGTTGTGTACAGATTTTGCACATCCACGGTTGAATTTTTGGAGCATTTCCTTACACCTATTGACACAAGCCTATTTTTGAGTTTCGGCCAAATTATGAGGAATTCATCAGGGACAAATTTTTTTCACAGTGATTCATTATCAAAAGTTGAACGAACCGATTCGAGGCATCGATCTTGAGTTAGGCTTTTACTAAAATCATAAAAAAAATCATCTAACCTTCAACGTAAAATTTCCATTCATTCACAAAACTATTTTTTTAAATGCTCACTGTATACAAAGTAATCGGCCAATTTCTAACTGCCACTGTTTTAACAATAACAAATGTCAAATGTTACAACAATCACATGTCACATCTATTGGTCGTTTCTAAAAACCTAAAAGTCAGCCCTCGTACCATGAATGCCTGTCTAAAAAAATCTCATTCCGAAATTTTCTGCGGTAGAAGGTCTTTTTAAGAATTGCGTTTTAAAAAAATGAGCAGAGTCTAATCTGTTACTTGAAGAGGAAGATGAATTAAAAACAGTGTGTAGGTTGTAAGCATAAAGATCATGTGAAGTTTAAGAAAAAAAAAAAGCTAGTACTTCATCTTTATGAAAACATTTAAAATTTAGACATCCCACTGGTCCATGAAGATAAAGACGAAGCAGAAACCAACCACCTTTGAGAATTTAAAACTGATTAATATTAAACAATATTTGGAGACAATCAAACACTGGAATATAAATGATCATAAAACAAAGCTTCTGAACATGACAATAGCCTTGGACAAACAGCATTTTTCATTTGTACCCAACTGAATAATAAAATATCTGTCCAAATCAGTTGGGTACCCAGTTTTGGCCAGGTAGAGTACCCGTTATTACATCTCTAAAGAGAACATTTAATCGAAAGATTAAACAGAATTGTGAACTAGCCCCTTAGTGTGCTAGCAATCCTAAACATGCAAATTTAGGTTAGTTCTTGTTCTGTCATGTGTTTTTACAACTTTAAACTTAATACATATAAAAAATTAAACTTCTAGTCTTGTATTAAATATGCACTTTTTTAAAAGGTTTATAAATTGTAAATGAACTAATTTGAACTTTGCTTCCAATATCTTTTTTAACTCTACGCAAAATCTTTTATAACTCTTAAAATACTCACATTTCTTCATCCTTTATGTCCCACGTTTCAGATTTTACTAAATTAGAGTCTTCATAAAATCTATCACTGCTTGTACCCTCCTGTTTCGCTTCACTAAAAAGAAACAAACTGTTATGTGTAATTTCCAACAGAAATACAAATTACATTAAAAGGTTATGAAAGAAATGAACTAAAAGTGCAATTGCACTGGTTTGGGCAAAATAAAAAGCTATGTTTGTGCACTGATCCTGCTTAAAATAATACAGTATTTGCTTCTTCAATAACAGTGAATCGATATTATAATTTACTTTGATTCTAAATAAAATGTGTTGTGACACAGCATGGAAAGTTTAATGCAACCTGACAATGTGTATATGCAATATAAAATTACATATATTTTATGAAAAATTTTAAATACGATTTCAAAAGCTATTATATGATAGGATCCAAAAGGTGGCCATTTGGATATCATTTTGTTTAGAAGTGACTTGTCTGTATCCTTTCCTTTTCACAGAACTATGCAGATAGTAAAACACTTTTTTTCCTATTGTGATAACCGACTGTTTCAAGTATCTTTACTGAGTGTTGTATTATTATATTTTTCAATAATTCTTTTATCAAAATCTCTGATTCTCTAGAATTAAGTGTCATGATTTATACCATAGCTTATGAATTAAACCTTGTACACAACTTATCTGTTACAAAAAACCTACTTATTTAAAGATACACCATAAGTACTATATAAAGGATCTAGTAATACATTCTTTACAATACATTCCATCTCTTAGACATTTCCGGCGATCCTCCATCTGACCAATTACCTTAGTTTCTTGCATGTTTATATTCATAAATATTTGTTGAAACACCTATTGTAACATCTAATGGGACATTTTCAATTTCTGGTTCAACTTTTGTTAATAATTCAGCTTTCTTGTCATTCTCCATTACCATGGTACAAGGTATATTTTTGCCTTCTTTTACACTCGAGGCAATAGATAGCTCTATGTCATCCAAATGTGATGTTTGTCTTTCAGTCTCACATAATTGCATTACTTTTTCACTTGTACCAACATCAATATCGAGCATATCTGTGAACATTTCTGTAGATTTTGCTAAAATTGTTTTTTAACCACTAATATTTTTCCATTTTTATATTAAAAACGAAACCAAAGTTGTAAAATTCCTATTCAAATAAGTAGTATAAAAACTTTGTAGAAAATCTTAGGTTAGGAAATCTGATCCATTCCGAAATGAAAGTAGCGGGTTTAGGCGTTTACGATTGAAATATGTTAACATAAAGGTTCGCTATCGCTCCGCCCTAGTAAAGAATGAGGATGAATGAGTGACTATCCTAATTTTGATAGAATACCTGGTATTTGCATTTTTAATTAAGAGAAAGCGCCATTTCAGAAAAGAGTGTAAGGAAGATGTTTTTAGAAACAAGAAATTAACAGTCATCGCCAAGGAGGACGTATGTCTGCGTGCTGCTGCCGGTCCCAAGGGATGAGATTTTTTTGGTAGTTTCTTTAAAGTATGTTTAAAGTCACTTTGAAACTGATATCGAAATAATTCAGACCTAAACATAAGCCCACGTAAAATAAAATGTCAGAAACCATTAAATCGGCTAAAAATAATATATTTACATCAATAACTAAAAAAATTATTAAAAAACTATTACAAATTACAATTATTTAATTAAACGCAGGTTGCAGTCATAAAGCTTTTTCAAAGAATAAAGGCAGTTTCCATTAAATTTGTTTAAAAGAGTTTCTAAATAATTTCATATTTGCTCTATGTTTATACATGGTGGAAGATGACTATACAACTTAAGGCCCTCAAAAAAGAGGAACTTTTAGTAAGTGTGGGCTTTGGAATAGGTAAAGGTATATTATTAGTTTCTCGTTTCATATTGAGGAACCATTCAAACACCTCTAAACCACTTGTGAATAAGAGATGCCATTTCCAGTATTAGGAAGCAAGGTAAGGTTAAAACCTTTGGTTAGTAAAATAATGTTCTCCAACCTTTGCCTTACACGTATAGCAAATTGCTCTTTTATGCAAAATAAATACGCTATTAAATTGATATTGGCTGTGAAATCACCAAATCGGAATACCATAACTCAAATCGGCTTCTACCAACCTAAAGTAAACAACCAATTTCTGAAACAGAAAGAGGGCCATGCCATGGGATCCCCACTAAGCCCCTTGATAGCCGAAATTTTTATGTCTGATCTGGAAAAACAATTTTCTAGAGTCATAGCTGGCAAATGATATAGTTTTATGGTGTCGGTATGTAGACGACATATTGGTCTGTTTTAAAGGAGACGACGAATCCCTCCAATCCACCCTAAATTCCTTGAATAGAATACATCCAAATATAAAATCCACATTAGAAACAGAAATGAATAATAAAATAAACTTACTAGACCTCTCTATCACCAAAGATAATAATAAACTCTCATTCGATATTTTTAGAAAGCTTACTTTTACAGACACCACTATTTCCAATAATTCATGCTACCCCAACTCACATAAACTCGCAGCCTATAGATCCATGATTCACAGAACATTCTCCATCCCTTTAAATAAACAAAATTTAAAGAAAGAATTAGATACAATCAAGAATATTACCCACAATAACGGATTTGTTTTTCTTTAGCTTCAATTGCAGAATATTGGCTGGATGCTGTAAGAGCCCAGAAACAATAAAAGAAAATTCTGAGCTATTGAATCTAACCTCACTAATTTGTTGACATACTTTTTGTGTTTGTGTTGGAAATTGTTCCGAAATCATAATTTATTAGTTATGGAATTTTCAAGCACCATGAGCATTATCAAGGAAGAACTTATAGATACTATGTAAGTTTTTAGTTTTACTTGAACTTGTAAAATTGTACCGTCAATTCAGATGATGTACCTGTTTCTTTCATGGCCTTTTAATTTAATTTTCCATTTCCACTGTAAATTAAACCTGATTTTTTTTTTAGTGAAGCGAAGCAGGAGAAAACAAACAGTGACACATTTTTCGAACACAATGACTTAATAAAGTTTGAACAGTTCAGCGTTAAGTATGAAAATGATGAAGAATGGTAAGTAAAAGTTAGAAGGAGTTGGCATTAAATAGTAGAGAAACTAGTTCAGTTTAATTCAATTACTGTTACGATTCATGTTCAAAAATGTGTTTTTTTTGATTTTATAGTAGTAAATTTAAGCTTTGAAAGTTGCTAATCAGTTATATGTGATACAATAACTAGAATATATGAACAAGGATTTGTAAAAGGGGAAATAACCTATAAAAAGGCTTTTGTAATTATTTAAGGTTGTGCAGTATAAACTGTTCTGTGATTGTTAGATAATTGTAAACGTTTCTGTTATATATGTAAACGTATTAAATTTTTTGAGACTTGTAAGTAGTACACTTTTTGACAGAATAAAATGGTTGCTAACTTGCTGTAACTTTAATATATTGTTTTAAAATACTTGGAATTGTTAATGTAAAACCAAATAGAGAATAAATATTTTATGAACTTTGATGTATTTGGGGTGTACAGGATTACAATTACAAATTAATTACTAATAAGTAGTTTAAATAGCATAAAATTACTTTGGTTGTTGAGGTGTTTAGGGTAAAGCTTTTAAGTGCAACTTTACATTAAGTTATGTGTGTTGAAAAAGTATTTGAGAACAGTGCCCCTTGGGAAAGATAACACAATAGTCTTCTAATAAATATCTTCAAGCTCTATTTTTTACATTCTTTATAATCTTGGGTATAACATTGTAGTTGTCAAATACATTTCCAATTCAGGAGCCATAACAAGCTACTATAAATATATATGTTGCCTTTACCCTTTTGTACAGCTCCCACTGTTGCCCACTCAATGAAAATTATTTGAATAGAATTGATATCTTAATGCCTAAGGGATCATAAATATTTGCTTTGTTTAGAGTTGTTGGTTATGAGCTCCACGGCCCCTCGGTAAGATCCGAAGTTCGATCCTTTTAAAATATCGCAATCTCACGAAGATAGGGGCAGAGTGCTAAAGAGATTTCTGTACCAGAGTCAGCAGTGTTTCATATGTTATATCTAAACCTTTCTGCTTTAATTTTTGGATCTCTTGGTACATAGTTAATTGAGGATTTAGGGAAAACATGTTATTATTTGTTTTTTCATCATTGTCTTACTTTTTTTCTCTCGAACCAGGTTCTGATAAATCTGGTTTATATGTGTATTTTTGGAGTTACTGCTAAACATCCAATGATATTAGTTCTTTATTTTTATAGTTACTGCTATTCGTTCCATGGTGGTATTAGTACCCTATTTGTTTATAATAACAGGTATTGACTTATTTAAGGTATTTCTTACGAGTAACTGTTAAAAGTAGTTTTGTTTGAAATTTTGAGAAGTAATAGATTTTAGTATCATGCATTCACTGCATCAATATAAAGATGGTTTACCACTCCATATTGCTATAATTAATTATAAAAGTTTCAGAAATTTGACACGTAAAAGATAGGAATGCATACTTTTTCTTCATTCAAAAGCATGTGTGTTTTACAATTTTTGTTGTATATGTATTAAAAAGTAAAAAGTCACAACCAAATATATACATAAAAAAATTACTTTCCTTTCGTTTGTTAAAATATAAAGGCAGTTTACCTTCTAGTTGTTACAAAAATATTAGATAAATTTTACTTTTTCATATATTTTATAAAGTGAATTTTCGCTGTGGCAACGTAGCTTGAAGAAGACTGCACGCGCGGACCCGGGCGTTCTTTTAAATTTTTAATCACATATATGCATTGTACTGATCGGACTTTCTTTTAAAAGATACTAGAATAAACCCATGCTTCGCGGCGGGAAGCAAGCGAGAAGCTACGTTGCCACATTCATTATACCCTGAAAACCAAATAATTTCGCGTCTTTCTCTGACATAATGCTCTTCCTGTCTTCTCGTAAGAAATACTTTAAGTTGGCAGTTGTGAAGTAGCTAATTGGGTGCAGTGGACGCATATGTTGTCCCTTGGCCCTCTGGTTTTGGAAATTAGCTCCTCCTAGACACAAGATCTTTTTTTGTAAAAAATCTTTACCCCTGATCATCAATTATTAATTGGAGCTAAGTTTTTAAAATTTCGCTCCATAAGGTGTGTGAAAATTCAAAAATATGAATGGATTCTTTTTTGTGAAAAACCTTATTTCTGATTTTAGTGAAGTGAAAGAGGAAGAGGTAGACTATGATACATTTGCAGAGGAATTTGATATAATAAAATCTGAAGGAGTGGAGGTAAAAAATGAAAATGACCGAGAAAAGTGAGTGCAGTTCATTAATATTTATAAGAAGTTAGTATATACCTACAAGGGTAAATCAAATACAAACCCAAATTCTTCTCTCAAGTTTTGTGAGGTAATCTGATCGCTTCACCCTCACATCTCACATCGTTAGTTGAGTAGAAGTGTCAGGAGTGAGACAGACCACTCAATTGACTCTCGCGATTTTGTCGTCAGTAGCGCCATCTCAGAGCAGGAGATACCAGTGTCGATTGAACAACGCGTTATTGTCAACTTTTTAACGCTAGAAAGAGTAAAATCTTTTGAAATTTTCAGAGTCATTCTCGGCGACCTCGAAGCATTATTCCTGATTCGAACATTGAGGAGGTTCGCAAGCTTATTGATGATAATAGGCGCCTGACAATTTTTGAAGTCGCTTAGAAGGTTGTAATATCTTTCGGAGGTACATAAAAAATTATCGCAGATGACTTAGGTTTGAGGAATGTGTCGACAAGGTAGGTTCCTCACTTACTGACAAACGCACAGAAAAAAAAATCGTCTCGGAACTTGAGAAAGGCTTTTGGCATGATATCAAGCAGACTGAGTGAATAGAATTGTTTGAGGCACATTGTTACCTTTGATGAGATATGGGCACATCATTACTCTCCCGATTTGAAGAGGGCAAGCACGGAGTAGAGAAAACCCGGAGAAAGAGCACCCGTCAAAGCGAAAACTAGGCTCTCTGGTGGGAAAGTTCTCCTGACCGTCTTTTGCGATTACAGGGGCATACTATTCATTGATTTTCTCCATGAGTGACGTACCATTCACGCAGTACTGCTAATTCCTCGATCAAGTTAAACTCGTTTATCGACGTAAAAGGCGGGATATACTCATTCAGAGTGTGGAACTGCTTTACGAAACAGAGCTCAACTTAATAACAAGAAATACAAAGAAAAGTGCGCGGAAGTATAACAATATATATATATATATATATATATATATATATATATATATATATATATATATATATATATATATATATATATATATATATATATATATTTTTATATATTTTACTCGTGTTTTCACAAGCTTTCATTTGACACCACACTCGATGACCTAGTAAAAAATTTTTTTTTTCACTTCTGACTTCACCCCCCAAAACTAACCCCTTAAGTCAAAATTTAACTCTCAACACAACATGGCTTTGATAAGGCCATCAATTCCTATATTATTACCAAATTTCACCTTTGTATGTCAAATAGTTTCGGAGAAAATCGGGTGTGACAGACGGACACCGAAGTGATCTTATAAGTGTTCCGTACGGAACACTAAAAAAAAAGTAGTCATACCATAACATCTCCAAATATACCGGGTGTTATGGATTCACTGCATATATTGGAACTGGTGGATCCTGGTAGCAAGACCAATTATAGAAAATTCACCTTAAATAGCGGATCTCAATAATAAAGGAAAAAATCGACCCTAAAGCAATCATGTCATAAATTTTTGGCACCTCACTAATGAACGCTGACCTCCACAATATCGAAATACCTAAATCAGACAGAAGGTCGTTTTTTTTTGATAACGTTAGTCGGCTTTTCTCAAATAAATTTAGTAGAAAAAAATATTAAAATATTTTTGAATTCTAAACCGAATTGTTGATTAAAGCACCTACGTGTGCACCCTGTTTTCTTTTCAGTGAATATTATGTATGTTACGGGGGTAAGGTGTCGTAAAGATCAATATGTTTTTTAAAGCGGGATGGATTGAGTGAGTAAGAAATTTGCAGAAAGTGTACGACAAAATACAGATAGATTGTGTCATTAGTATAGTTGGTTAAGTTTTAAATTTGTCACGGGCAATATTTTATATGGTGATCCGTTACACATTTAAGGTACATTTATTTATTTCGTATGTATGTACACTGCACACAGCATAATTGAAGTTAAATAAAATTACCTAAATGAATTATACAAAAATATAACCAACCAATAAGGTACCAATTTAAGGTACATCAAAAAATCGTTTACCATTTAGGTATTTATCTTGAAAAAGTTCAGTGAAAAACCTATTGGAAATTCTGTTTTTATTTTGCTTTCACACACCTGTTAAATAAAATAACCGTTCAAGTGCAAGTTGAACTTGCACAATTAGTGTTCCGTACGTTAAATGCTTAAAAAATTTTGTTACGGTGGTATAAAATGATCAGTGACTTCACAAAACACACCTCAAATGAGTTTTCAACCAAGTTTGTTTCCAATCTTTACTAAAAAGTGGCGACCTTGAAATTTTTTTTTTTTTTTAATATACGAGATAGATTATTAAAGGTAATGCACTCGTGATAATTTTCGTTCAATCTATACCCCGTGGAGAATATTCCAGAATTTTTTCAAATTTTTTGATCAGTACTTTTCGAGATAGGGTAGGGGGACAGCGATTTTTTAAAAATAATACAAAGAAGAGTATGCGCAAGTATTACATTATATATATATATATATATATATATATATATATATATATATATATATAATATATATTCTTTACTCGTGTTTTCACAAGCTTTCATTTGACACCACACTCGATGACCTAGTAAAAAAAAAAACTCCTTAAGTCAAAATTTAACTTTCAAAACTACACGGCTCTGGTGAGGCCATCAATTCTTATATTAGTACCAAATTTCAACTTTCTATGACAAATAGTTTCGGAGAAAATCGGGGGGTGTGACAGACAGACACCGAAGTGATCTTATAAGTGTTCCGTACGGAACACTAAAAATACCGAATCTCAATAATAAAGGAAAAAATCGACCCTAAGCCAATTTAATATAAAAAATAATATAAAAAAATTATTATATTTTAAAATAATTACTTATCACTCTACGATAAATTATTATACAATATTATAATAAGAAAAAAGTTTCTTATTTATAATATTGCTTTCTTGTAAAAAAGCTAATAAAATAAACGCTGAGATGGATTGTTCCCCTTCATTATAGACTTACTTTAAAATTGCCGACTTCTGCTGTCGGGGAGGCTCGTGTATATTATACGATACGTCTTTTTATTGATTTTTTCAACATATTTTTGTAAGGACTTGATGTAATTTCCACAGTTTTCCGTACAGTATTTGTACATAAAATAAATGTAAATACAATTTTTTTTAACGCTTTAGTGTTAAATCCTGAAATAGACGGTTTACTATTTTAAATGAGGCTTTTCGATATGGATAATAATAGAAGCGTCTTAAAAGATCGATGTGTTTTCACTACGTAAGTTTGTTTGAGAGAAAAAAGCAATATATGTTCAGCTGTTTTAAGCAAAGGTTCGAAGACGTTTTTTTGTCCATGGGCCAAACTCCATCCGCTTGAAATCCGTTCACAATGATGCCAATGATAGCAGCGCTTTGGTAAAATTTCGCAAAAAAACTTGCAACTTGATATTGCGTTACGACGACCTGGATTTGGCTTCAATCATTGTTCTGTTGCTTGAATATAATAAGAACTCATAGGTTTAAAAAAAAACGTCGAGTAGCTGAAGCCGGTGAGTAGTAAGGCCTGGCAGTTGTAACATTAGCCTTTGCTATATTCAGTTCTTCCAGGTTCTTTGAATGCCTTGTATGGCCATCAAGCAGAAGTAACACTTTATTTTCAGGGTTGTTTTTACGACACTTAGAAAATGTTTCATCTATTTTACAAATAAGTTTGAGTTAATATAGCCAGTGCATGGAATGATGAAAACACTCTCAGAAGGTGTGTCATTTCCCAATTCAAGATTTTGTCTCATTCTTTTGAATATTTAATCCTAAAATTTTTTGCGCTTTTTTTTTGAATGGTGGAAAATCCACTTTCATAACCGTTAAATATAGTGGAGGAAAATTTATTTTTATCTGCAGTTTTTTTAAAGTGAGGGAAAATTTTGCCCTACTCTCCTTACTTGAAAACGACTGTTAAAGGGAAATGATTTGTTTTTTCTTGCGCTTTACCAAGGCCAAGGTAGGTCTTTCATGGGCGGGATGATTTTTATAAATATTTGGTAAAAAGGAGTTTTACCCTTTTTTTTAATTTTTCAAAGATGTCACCCATTTCAGTATATGCAGTGAATTTTATAACACCCTGTACATCTTAGCAAATACTGACATTTTCTTGTGTTAAACGTTATTTTCCCGTATTTTTTTTAGGACGTTTCCAACTTATTTCGTCGAAGTTAATCAGGAAAGTTCTGCAGTCCAAGATGGCGACAGTCAAATAATACGTAGAGAAAATATTAAAAATCGACTTACTGGTGATACGAAATCCTTACGGGATCGTATTTTTAAATGTGATCATTGTAGTTATCAAACAAACCAAAAAAAATATTTTAAAACAACACTATATATTTCATAAAAATCCCGCCGAAATCGAGATGCTCAAATGCACCCATTGTAATTTTCAAACGAAATACAAAAGCGGTTTAAACAGACATCTATTATTGCATAAAAGTTCCAGAAAATTTGAAATTTTTAAGTGCGTTCATTGTTCTTTCAAAACGAAACATAAAACGAGTTTAAGAAGGCATCTGTTACTACATAAAAACTCCAATGAGGTTGAGAATTTTAAATGCTTTCATTGTAATTTTCTGACGGGACATAAAAACAGTTTAATACGGCATCTATTTTATTACATAAAATGTCCAGTAAAGGTAAAGTTTTTAAATGCGCTCATTGTAATTTGCAAACGAAACATGCAAGAAAATTACTTGAGGATTCTACTGAAACTGGAAGTTTTCAATGCGCAGATTGCAATTTCCAAACAACACCTGGAAACAGTTTTAACGGGCCCGCATTACAGTATAGAAAATCCAATGAAGGCAACGTATTTAAGTGCGATAGGTGCAGTTTTCAAACAATCTATAAAAATAGCATTAAGGGGCACATATCACTACATCAAAATCCCAATGAGTTTGAAACGTATAAATGTGCTCATTGTAATTTTCATACAAAATACAAGAATAGTTTAAAGGCTCATCTATTACTGCATAAAAATTCGAACGAAGTGGAAATTTTTAAATGTGCTCATTGTAATCTTCAAATAAAACATAAAAACAATTTAAAGAGGCATCTATTACTACATAAAAGCCCCGATGAAGTAGTTATGTTTAAATGCGAACGTTGTTGTAGTTACAAGTCAATTTATAAACATCGCTTTAAAACGACATTCTATGACACATCAAAAAACTTGAGGAATAAAAATAAACTTCGATGCAAAAAATCGGATGAAATCCCATCGGTTCGAGATCGTTTTAGTCGTTTGGTAAATCAAATAAGTTCTTAAATCAACCGACAAAATTTAATGTATCATTGTTTTGGCAAAAGCAAACACTGTAGTGTAATATTATTAGTAGAGACCGGATTATATGCGATATAAAAATCTTGAAATATGCATGCAAATATGCATGAAAAATGCTTAAAATATGCACGAAAAAGGGTCAAAATATGCAATATTAAATAATAATAAAAGTAGTAATTTTTAGTTTTTTATTTCAAAATCAGCATAAAATTAACAAGTTATCGACGATGTTTAAATTTAATTAACAATTATTTAACATTTTTTAAGATTATTTAACATTTGTATTCTTGTACACATAAATAATAAGGTATTGTTCCAAATTTTGGGTAGAAAGATTGTGTCTTCGATCACTTAAAATATTTTTATAAGTGGAAAAAGACCATTCCACATCCACTGAGGTAACTGGGCAGTATTTGAATTTGGGTGCTATGTTAGCACTTATTGTTTCTGGCAAAAGTTCACCGGTCCCATTAATAAAACTATCAATTTGACACAAAGGTTCAAAGCCTGGGTTATTGCACAAAATGTTTTCAAACTTTTCTTTAACTCTCTCGCGGGAATACATCTGGCAATGTGGAGTTTATTTGACGGATTTTATTCATTAATTGAATTGATTCGGTCAACGCCAAACTAGAGTTTCAATCAAAGCTATGTTTTTTTTAATGTCAGAATCGTTAAATGCTTCCTTGGATTGACGAGCTGCCATAGTCTCTGCACTATCGAAGTCAAGTTCTTTGCAGGCCACCAAATAGGAAGAAGAAGGCTCTAATCTTAATGCACCCACAATTAAATTTGCAATATAGCGACCACAACTGTCGGTAGTTTCATCAGCTGAAATCCAAATAATGTCATCCTTAAGTTCATTACGTATTTCTTCCAGAACATGTTGGTAAATTGTTGGTATGTAATTTTTACGCAGTGTTGATTCGTCTGGTATTTTTTGATTCAAGCAATATTTTTGCAGAAAATCTTTGAATGTAGGATTTGTAAGTTTGTGGAGAGGAATATTACTTGCAAGCAATGCTTCACATAAATCCATGCTAAAGTGGTTTTTTTGTTTGCCTATAGAAGTAGAATCACTGCTACTTGCTGCTGTTATAAGTTGTTGTCGTGGGCCTTTTTTTTTGCAATCCTGCGATATTGACACGCTGGTCAATTTGAAACTTTTTTGCGCACGAAACATTTTTCTCGCAAACTCGACAATATAAAATGTTTCCGTCGTATGTAAATGTTCCAGGATAATCAGCTACCCACGAAGAGACACTTTTTTGCGGGTGGCATGGTACACGTTAAACTTTAACACAACACGTTAAAAATTGCAAAAATACTACGCTGATGCAAGCTCGTCAACAATAATGTTAAAACTGATATCTACTTTTAAAATAAAAATTCGTCATCGAGAAAATTGGTTATTTGATCTACGCTCAAACAAAAATTCTTAGAAACTAACTACTTATCACTTAATATCCCGACCAAGAAACAAAGGAATAAAATACCGTCGTAATTTTGGGTATTCCCTTGGCACTATAACCTAATGGATGTTTAAACTATTGCAGATATTGTTCCGGCGATAAGATCGGTTCCAGACGGCGACAACAATACCCTGAGCAATTCAATTGCCTAGTAATACCGAGAAATATTGTAAATGTAGGGAAAATATGCATCATTAATAGATTTTGGGTAAACTATGCAATAATCGGTGAGAATAGTCTAAATATGCAAATGCATATGAAAATATGCAAATGCATATAATCCGGTCTCTAATTATTAGCATGCATGTTGCAGTATAGGCAGTGCCACGATGAAAGTCAAAATAACACATGAAAATGTGTTCCCCCGCTTAAACCGATTATAGTTGTTTTAGGGCGCACGTAAGATTCAGAGAAAAATCACGATCACGATCTGTCTATTTCAATTCACTGCTGGATGTAGGCTTCTCTCATTGCATGCCATTCTGCCTTCTGTTCTCAGCTTTTCGCATCCACTGAGTTCGTGCCCTTTTCCTAGTGTCGTGTTTCGATCTCGAATTTGGCCTCCCTTCACTTCTACGTCCAAGCCTTGGTTTCCACTCCAAAATTATTCTCGTCCATCTGTTATCTGTTCTACAAGCCACGTGCCCGGCCAACGTCCATTTTAATTCGGCTACCCTTTTTAATACACCCCCGATTTAGTTTGTTGCCGGATCCATTTGTTACGTTTTCGGTTCGTTAATTTAATACACAACATTCTTCGTTTCGTGCGCTCGCTGGCTAATCTTTGAACATGTGTTGCCAAATGCTGCCCAAAAATTTTAATTCGTCGTGAATTCGTCTTTAGTTGTAGCGATTTTCTGTCCTAATAATGTTCAAGTTTTTTTTTTTGAGGTTAGCCGTTGAGGGTTATATTCTTGTGTGTATCTGTGTTCATCATCATCTTTGTTTTGTTAATACTGATTGTTAATCCGACTTATCTGGAGTGGTAGTCTAGTTCCGTAAACATCTCTTGTTTACTTAGAAGAATATCGTCAGCGAATCGCAGATGCTTAAGATATTCGCCGTTGATGTTTACGTCTTTACCTAACCAATTTATTTCTCTAAAAATGTTTTCAAGAGATAATATAAACAATTTGGGAGAGCCTTACACCTCTCTTTACTGGAATTAGAGATGTTTTTTTCTGAAGGAGAATATGCATTGTTATCTGCGAATAGATGTTTTCTATTAATTTTGTGTATCTGCTGTCTATACGACATTCCGCCATAGAGTTGAGTATCGCCCAGATCTCGATTTTGTCAAATGGAGTGAAAGATACTAATATATAGTAGAAATTTTGTCGTTGTTGTGACTATCTGGCTAATTTTGGGTAGTAAACAATTCAGATAATCTTAAGACATGTTACTATTGCAAAGATTAATAAAAAATAAGTTTTAAAACATCCAGTCCCAAACACTTCAAATCTATATTAAGGTTACCTTTTTAAAATTGGCGCTTTTCGTGTTCTCATTACCACACTGCGCGCAAGGGTAGGCGTGTTCTCTATTGCCATTCTCTGTAAACTATTCGTTTGAAATTCTTTTGTGTTGTGGGTGTAGCATAGTTTTATTTTATAGCTAGTTTAATATTAATAAGTATTTAATACTGTTAATACACTTTTATACTTTTTTAGTATTTAAAATTATATAAATGAATAAAGCTAATACAAGGAATTATTTGATTATTATTATTTTTAAATCTGCTGTCCGTTATTTCATGTCATTTTCGGGATAATAATTGCTTTCTGAGTAACTAAACTACAATACTGTATTCCTACAGATCGCTATATAAATTAAGGTGATAAGTGACCAAAGTAATTACTAATTTAATTCCAAAAAAAAAAAATTGGATGTGGCCATAGACATAGAGGATGGCCTGAGCATTAACCTCACAAAGTTGACCATTCTCTAGAAAGAGACAAAGCGACTCTGCGGCCAATACCTGTCTCTTTTCTGTAGGCCTGTAATAACCAAGGCGCAGTACCCCGAGACGGAATTCAAGGCGAGTAAAGCCCCCCACCCGATTCTAGTTCAAATAGAACACTCAAAAAGATTATTTTCATGAGCGCCGTCGCTTCGCGGCATTGTAAAAAGTGACAGCTACTGGCCACACATTCGATTTATCTCTCTCACACTTTTGCGTCCATATTTACTTCACAGCGGGATACGGAACCTCAGTCCATCCTCTATGTCTATGGATGTGGCGCGATTCTTTCTAGTAGTTCGGAATCGCATCACCTCTGGTGATAGTAGAGCACGTTTTGGCAGCAAGGGAAGAGTCTCCCATCTACATTCTTTCTAATTTGTGCCAATTAGTCAAAATTTTTATAATTTATTATCACCTCTTGCACGGTCGGAGAATACTATTACAAGAATTTAGGTTGAGAAGATTAATGTTAAATCAAATCTTCAAATCATAATTCCTCCCAGTGTGATGCTTGCCAGGAATACACTTTACGCTAATACTTCACATCCGTATGAGGTTCAGCTTGTCACTCCTCGTAGAACCATTTCCAAGTAGTTTTTTTATATGGAGGACGTCATCCCTTTGGAATGATGGTCCCAGGACTAGGGTTCTCACCGAGTTCAATTTACAGCTATTTAAGACCAACCTGTAGCGTTTTAGGGATTTTCTTGCAGCATTGCAGTGCTATTTTCATAAGAAAATGTTTTCGCAAAATGATGGAATTATTCCTCTATTTACTACAATGTATGCTGTAATTTAAAAAATAGAGAGATTTCGCAACGCTTTTTTTTTCACTTGGATTGATTCAGCCGATACTTGGTGGAGATCCATAACTAGAAGTTTTGCAAGAAGTAAAACACTACACTAAATTTAGTGGAAATTTAAGTAGTGTTTTACTTCTTGCAAAACTTCTGCTTATTTTTCACTTGCCTTTGTCCTTATGGTTATCTCAAGCATGTACAGTATTAAAGCGAAGGAATTGCAAGTTTAGATTAGTATTTATCTTTTATAAACTTAGGGGATTTTTTTATTCATTTCATGGTTAAGCATATCAGTTTATTAACATTTGATGGGTTTAACACAAGTTTGTAAATTAAAATTGTGTTTAGCAGGTTTTCATCACTTCCTTCAATATTTCCAAGATAATACGAAGGTGCGATAAATAAAATTTCATTTGAAACTAGCATCACACACACTGTAATGCCGTTGTGACAACAAGTACAAAATCCTAACATAATCTGAACACTAATTAACTGTTGTCAGTCAATAAAAGATTATCATTTCAATTTGACTGTATTTTCTTAGTGGTTTGTTCAGTTAGTAGGAAAAAAACAGGTCCAACCATAATAATCATAAGAACAACAAACTTGAAATAACCTCTAAATAAGGGAAATCGTTATCTTTAATAAAAGTTTCTCTTATTTTGTTTCAGTTTCTGCGCAAACAATGGTGGGCGCATGCTTCAAAAACGATAACAGCTGAGTCCTTATTGTTGTTATTGTTGGTTTTTTTGGCGTCGACTATGTTTCATTCCATTTTTTTTTCCAGCACATTAGGATAATGCTGAACCGTTTGGCTGTACACCATGTCAGTACTACAGAGTTTACTGGAGAATTGTAGTGTGGAGAAATTTTGAATACATATGTTTATGTTGTATGAATTTTTTGGTGTAGGAACTGTTTTAGAGAACTGAATCCTTATATTTAATTCCTTACCTTTACTACTGCGCAAGCTCCAAACGGCGGGCGCATGCTTCAAATAAAAATAGGCACTGGCCTACCAAAATAAGCATTGCAAAAACTCTCTAATGATGTCTAATTGGAACCCACCGTTTGAAGTTTGCGCTCTTGTTAACGAAGTAATTTAAAAGCTATTTGAGAAGTTGGTTATTCTTATCCCTATTATGGTAGGGCTTTATCTTCTACTTATGTATCTAAGGTATTAAGAAAATGCACTAAGATTGAAATTATAATCTTTTATTATAAATAACTCTAATAGTGATCAATTAGTGGTTGGGTTTTGTTGAGATTTTGTAATCTTTGGCGCAACGTTTTATTTTTATGTTCGGCACGCGTCTTTCTAACCATGTTAGCATTCACAAATCGCTCCTGATGATGCTAACATGGTAAGCATAACTTGTGCCCAGTGCAGAAATAAAGTATTTGGCTTAGTGGTCATGACTGTTGTGTAGTGTTAGGATAATATGATTTTTATCAGCATAAATGATTTTAGAAGTGTTCTAAATTATTTCGTGAGTGTGGTAGAGTAAAGCATCATTTGTCCAATCTGAGTCTTCATTTTTGACACAAATGTACTGAAATCCTATTATGTAAAATTACACATTATATTTACAGAGATTTCGTAGTTTAGTGCAAAATATGCTAATCTGAATTTATATTTTATCATCGCATATTCACACTAACTTGGAAATATTGAAGGAAGTGAAAGAAATCTTCCAGTTAGCACTGGCTCCAGAGATTATATAGCAGTTAATTCGTTCTCGCGTTACTCTCCCAGCGTCTAATATGGCAAACCCACTGTTTATACTTAGTAAACCAGAATAACGAGTAAGAGTTACACGACACAGTTAGTCGAGTGAACCTGTTCCTGCTTTGCTGGGACCTAAAAGGCAGGATTGTGATTGTCTTCTAATGAAGTGTGGAGCCCGATTTCAACGCCTAGTGGGGGAAGGAGGCAACGAAGCGGGGATTGTTTTTTGGCGATGCTCAGTTCGTAAATCTCTGGACCAACAGAAACCGGTTATACTCGAAAATTTGTAGCATCTTTTTCATTAGACCTTTGACTAGTGCGCTTTTAACTGAGTACTGGGATCCACTGTAAAAAAACTGTCTCAGGAGCATAAGTGCCTGGGTTGTAATTTATAAACAGAATAGTGCTAGGTGTTTCTTATGGGATGCACTAGAATAAATTCGACGTCTAAGACAATTGGGCGGTACAGTCGGCAAATTAAATAGAAGATATAAGCCAGAAGAAGATGTGTTAGGGACGCCGTACCACTGAATGGAGTGCGCTGGTCTAACTTCCATAATATAAGTGGCCATTATAATGTACGTACAGAACAAATTACCCTGATAGCCATGCTCAATCCAACTTTTATAAACTTTAGGGTCGGAATTCGTAGTCAATTTGAAGAAAAAAAGTTGGAGAGGGCAAAGTTGTAGTGAAGTTGGCAGTAAATTTCTACGCAATTTGAGTACAACTTGACTACAGAAAACTGTACAAGTTATTGGAGTGAACTTATACAAAAGTTGGAGTACATATTGTAGTACAAGTTTGCCTACAATTTGTATTCAATTACGGCCGTAGATTTCGATCAACTTGTATCCAAATGTTACTTACCAAAAACTTACCGTAAACTTGGCGTCAAATTGATTCCAAACTACAGATGACCAAGTTTTTGTAGTGCAACACTGGCTATCAGGGCAATTAATTAAGTAGGGAGAAGATTTTAAACTTTTGAGTCTAACTTCACTACCTTGGTGGCCTTTGACAGATAAAGAATAGTTGACATTTGTTTACTTCAAATTAAATTGATTTTTTTTTTATTTAAGTTGGTTTGATTTTTTCCTAACTTACAATTTTGAAAATTGATGTTAGGAAAATCGCTTCGTGTGTGTTATGGAATTCTCAAGTAACACAGTAATTATCAAAGCAGAACCGGCAGAAAAAATGTAAGTTTAAGTTTTGCTCGATTCAATGAAATTACACTTTTAGTCCAGATGATGTGCCTATTTCATTTTTAATGTAATTTCTGTTTTTATTCTAAATTAAAACTAACTCTTGGATTTTTTAGTGAAGTGAAACAGGAAAAAGGAAACAGCGGTGCATTTTTCGAGAACTGTGCTTTATTAAAACCTGAAGAGGTTGACATAAAGAATGAAAATGGTCAAGAATGGTAAGTACATTAAGAGCTTTAGGGAGTATAGGAATAGTAAGGGTAACTAGAAATAAGAGTGTTGTTACAAAATTAAGTTTCAAAAAACTGTACATAAAAGTTATGGAAGCAATGGAAGGTTTGAGTTGGGCGTGGTTTGAGTCTGTGTTAAGAACAACTCTAGTATGATTAGTTGCAAATCATGGTATTGTTTATACTGCTAGTTTACTTAAAACTAAGTTTCAGTGCCCATTATAGCACTTCTTACATGTGTTTTGATTTAATGATAAAATTATTGTGTGACGAAGACCACCATTAGTTTTCTATGCAATGTTTTTGTTATTTTATTATTACTATCAAAATTAGTTTTTTGGTATGTTATGATTACATAAGGCTGTTGTTTGATTTTTAGAAAAAAAAAAGAACATTTGGGAACTCTAATCTCGTATTTTAAAATGTATCGTTTTTATATGTTTAGTATGAAATAATCAGTTAGGAGGGCTAGGTCATAAAAATACAGAAGGGTTAAATCGTTACCCAAATTTTTTGACATAAATTCTACATTAAACAGAAAGCTACCAGTTCATATAAACTCAATTTTATTTGGTTACCGCTATTCTTTTTCTTTATTTTTTTGTTTATTTCTGCCAATTCTAATCTGCAATTTGTAGGATCATTTCTTATACTATTAGATATGAAGCTTATACTACATGGAGTGGAAAGCCGTAAGACTTTCCGAGAGATGGCACCACAAACAAAAAAAAAATGTGGGATGACATTTACAAGCACTACTTCTGAGAAAGGGAATTTAATCATCCTCTATTGAATCTGTTCAAGTTTTGCTTTGAGTATGCATTGCATGTGGGCATCATAACAAAGCCATTATATAATATATATTGTACTGCCTTTGCTCTTAGTTAGTACCTTTCTGTTTCATTTTAGCGAAGTGCAGCAGGAGCAAATAATCTGCAACCCATTTGCTGAGGGCTGTGATTTAATAAAATGTGAAGATGTCTCCTTCAAGAATGAAGATGATCAAGAGTAGTAAGTACTGTACATTAAGGGTTATAAAGAGTTAGTAAATACTTATTTTTAAACTGTGCACAAATGGTAATTTATAAAAAAGTCACTTTTCTGGTTGATTTTTAGCACCAATTTTTATTAGCTGTCGCTATGGAAAGACAAATAAGTGGAAACAAAACATGGCCGCAAAACGAAGCCGGCTGGCAATCGCCGGATCGTTAAAATGTGCCTTGTCGACTGCCTCAGAGTTGCCGCGCATCTTTCCCCAACTATTGTTATATATAATATAACCTCTACTAGTGCGGCAAATTTGAAAAACTCCACAAGGCACATTTTAACATTCAGGCGATGATCAGCTGGCTTTACAGGGTTTTAAGACTTCAGACTTGCCAGTAAGACCTATTACTTTCCTTGCTAAAGGAAAGTATTGTACTCGTGAAAAAATTACGCTTTGAGATTTTTTGTTTCTTTTCAGGTTTTAGGGATCCTAAATTACAAAGAACATAGAGACTCATTTTTATTGGTCTGACAGTCTGTCGCACAATAACTCTCAAACGAAATAAGATATCAATTTTAAACTTGGTACATAGATAACATCTAACAAGAAGACGAAGCCTATAGTTTTTGAACGTTATCACTTCAGACCAAGGGCGGTGAATAAATTTTAAAAGATTTTAATAGTCATATGGAAATTATTTCTGACTTTTGGTTTGAAGAATAAACAAATTTTATTCCTAAATATTTATAGAATAATATATAAGGGGCGAAAGGGGTGAGATCTCTTCCTGTACAGGGTGTCCCAGTATTCCGTGTACCTAGAGTTACTGTGGATTTCTGAGATGAAAATATGACCATTTCACCCAAATTAGTAATTTTTGAGATACTTTTATTTTAGTTTTTTTTAAGTAGCTTTCTTAATAATTGTACTAATTGCACAAAATTTGGTGCTTAGAGGTTTCCTGTAAGACAAAATCGAAATCAGTTCACAGTTTTGTTGTAAATTGTAGGGGGCGCCACTTTTAAATTGTTATAACTTTTTAATACAACTCTGTATGATATTTTTAATTAAATATTCGTATTCTTCCCCTGCTCCGGTCTAAAAAAGCTCTCTTGGTAAATGTTGCTTCAAGTAACGGTTTCTGAGATAATGGGATATTTGTTTCCATTTTTTTAATTCCATTCTCAAATTCGCAAATGCATTCCTTCACACTTCATCCAGGCTTAGGACAGGTCCAAAAGAATAGTCTTTGAAATTTGGAGCATGCTTAAAGGCAAACAGGCTGTAACATTCATTTTTTCCTAGATTTTAAGATCATGTTATGTTACTGTTTTCTCCTTATAATTTACACTTTTTTATATCAAGCAGTGTTTATTAACTTTTAAGCAGTGTAGTTCACTCGGATTTCTAAGCCGTTTATATTACAGTGTGCATTACGGGTTTTCTACCGGATTTATTTAATTCGTTTCTAATGCGTCGATTGGCTGGACATTTGTATCCGGGAAGTAGCCATCTGAAAGACGTGATTTATGCGGAAGGGAGAGAAATATTTAAGGGTCCGGATGACACGGATCCTGGCTTTTTTCCATCATAGAGCCAAGTGAAGTACGTGGCTTTTTCCAACATGGAGCCGTAGTGGCTTTTTTCGGCATGAAGCCGTAGTAGGTGTTCAGTGTTTTTTTTTTTCATTTTTTTTTAGCTGAAGTTAGATCCTTTTTCTTTTTTTTTTTTTTTTTATGGGTCTAGCACACGTGCTACAGGGAAGTCCCTAAAACGCTACAGGAGCGACACGTGTGCGGAGAAAGTGATTCACGTTGTTCTTGAATCGCTGTAGATTGTACTCGATGGGAAACACAGTCCTGGGTAAACCATTCCAAAGGTATGATGTTCTCCATATAAAAGACTGCTTGAAAAGCGTTGTACGAGGAGTAACAAGCTGAACCTCATACGGATGTGAAGCATTAGCGCGACGTGTACTTCTAATATGCACCGCTCTGGGAGGAATTAAACGGGCCACATCCTTCGAACACTTTCCATGAAAATACTTGTAGAATAGGCTCAAGTCGCCAACCGTTCTTCGATGTTCCAGCGAATCAAGGCCGTCGGTCAGTTCCGGGTGTCCAGTCAGACGAACAGCTCTTCTCTGGATAGAATCCAACAAATGCAGTGTATGTTTGGGAGCGGAGCTCCAAACATGGGAGCAGTATTCCATAGTTGGTCGAATTTGAGCTTTGTAAAGAATTAACAGTTGTTGTGGAGTGTAAAGCTTTCTGGTTCGAAACAATATTCCCAACTTTTGAGAAGCTCTTCTTGCTATGCCTTCAACATGTTCATGCCAGGACATATTTGCTCCCAAATTAATGCCTAACAGATTGAGTGACGATGTTAGAGGGATGGAGTGCCCCGACATAACTATGTCGGGTTCTGCAACGTTAACTTTTTTAGAAAAAACTGCCGCCTGGGTTTTTGTAGCGTTAAATTCCACTTGGTTACTGTCACCCCAAGATAGAATTTCTTCCAGGTCTTTGTTAAGTTGAATGACTTCCTGCTGTCTGCGGATATTCGTCTGAGTAGTCGATGTCCGAGCGTTCAAAGTGAATGAAGTGATAAGTGTACTGTCATCTGCAAAGCTGTAGACTGGATTCTCGGTCTTTTCCAGCAGATCGTTAATATAAATGAGGAAGAGAGTAGGAGACAGTACGGAACCTTGGGGCACACCGGCGTTGATAGTGAAGGTGTTAGAAAGAAATCCGTCGACTGCCACTCGTAAAGAACGCTCTCTGAGGAAACATGAGAGCCACAAACAGAACCTTTCAGACATACCATAAGAGCGCAACTTAGCCAACAGTCCATCGTGCCTTTTGCCTTTTTGGTGTCTAGCTTCATCAAAATACGTTTTATGATACGCTGTCTGAAGACAATATCGGGCATCCTTGACTGCACTATGGGAATAGTAGGTGGTGTTTTTCCTTGGAAATCGACAGTAGAATGTGAAGCAAAGAGTTCAGCCAACAAGTTCGCTTTCTCAACAGGTGTCGTTGCAATAGAATTATCTGGCCGTGTGAGTGGTGGTATGGTGGATTTGGTGAAATTCTGACTAACTGCCTTAGCGACTGACCAAAAGGACCTGGAATTGCCGGGACAAGCGAGAAGTTTGTTTTTCTAATCCGTTGATTGTGTACCTCCTTGGTTTCGTCGATAATTTCTTTGCATCTGTTCCTGGCACGAACAAAGATGTTACGATTTATGGTGTTGGGATCTTCACGCCACTGTCGGTATGCAAGATGTTTAGAAGCAACAGCTTCTTTGCATTTTCGGTCAAACCAAGGCTTGCCGTTGGAAGGGCATTTCTTCGAAAAAGGGATGTAACCTCCATACCGGCCAAAATAACATCGGAAACCTCCCTGGCGCAGTCAGATGGGTCGTCGGATCGAAAACAAACGTCCAACCAAGGGAAAGTTCGAAAATATTCCATGAGATCTTCCCATTTAGCAGATTTGTAGTGCCAAATCTTGCGCGGTTTGGGCGCCTCTCTGTCACTGGTTGGTAGAATACTCGATGTCGAAAGTAGTTTATGGTCGGAAGAACCTAACGGCGGATTTACGCTGACTGTGTAAATCTCCGGATTGGTGGTTAAAAACAGATCAAGAAGACTGGCGAAACTCTCCGTCTCGATCAGGGATCCGTGTTGGTTCATCAATAAGCTGAGTCAAGCCACAACTGATTGTAAATGATTCGGCTTCACGACCTTGTTCGTCGGTAGTATTTGAATATTTAAGCCAGTTGATGTTGTGGACATTAAAGTCGCCCAGGATGGCAATTTCGGCATTTGGATAGTTAATTTGTAAATGATCTATGGTGTCTGCAAGAGAAGCGAAAAGTGTTCTAAAGTTTGTATCACTTGGTGGTCGATAGAGGATACAGACGAACCTTGTGGTTGGTTGAGTCGTTATTTTTAACCACATAACATCAAAGTTTGGGGGCTCCAGAGCCTCTTCTCGTTGGCAAGAGAGGTCGCTTCTGACATAAAGACAGATTCCAAAGTTACACCTAAATCGGGAATAGAAATCGTACCCAGGATAAAGATAGTTTACTGTGCTGGTCGATGAACTGACCTTAGTTTCACAGAGAGCGAGTACATGAGGTTTATTTGATTGCAGGTGTTGGTGCACTGAATTTATGTTCGAATTTAAACCTCGTATGTTGCAAAAATCCATTTTGAAGTTCTGTTCTCTGCATGTCGACGCCCCTGAACCAGCCCCCACCCGGAGATCCGAACGGATTTTAAATTGAATGATGCCCAAAATTTGTACAACCAAAAATTTTAAACAACTATATAGACTATTTCCAAAAGATGTACAAAAATTATCTCTTACCCATATTACTCTACCAAGAAAAACTGAGCTAGTGTATGTTTACTTTCTTTAGTTCTTTTAATATTAATACCCACTCAATCCATTCTCAGAAATTATGAAAGAGGAACGCCACAAGTTGCGCCTCAATGTGCGGGCGAAGTTGATAGTCCACAAATTTAAAGACCAACGAGCCAACTACAGTAAGAATGTAAAAATCCAACTGGCTAAGGGCAGAAAAGATTACCCACAAATTGATAAATTTGAAAAAAGTTTAATCCCTCAGCTGTGAAGGTATTGGTTTCACAATAAATGTTCAATATGAAGGAAATTTAAATGTACTCTTCTTAAAATGTCTTCTTCTCGTAAGGCGTTAGCAGAATTTTGAATCCTATTCCACAGTTGCTCAATGTTGTCGATTTGAACTTGATAAACTTTCGATTTCATGCGCCCTAAAGGAAAAAATCGCATAGATTAAAGTCTGGGTAACGAGGTGGCCAGTGATTAGGAACATCTTCACCTCTTCCGATCCATTTATCTGGGTAACTTTGGTTCAAAAAATTACGGGCAAAATGGGGTGGTGCACCATCGTGCATGAAAAACATGTAGTGACGTAAAATAATGGGTAACTTTTCTAATAATTCAGGAATAGTTTCACGGATGAAATTCAAATAAATATCACCATCAAGTCGATCTGGTAATCTAAACGACCCGATCAAATAGGTCGCGACAAATCCCATCCAGACATTCGCGTTTTGAAACTGTTTTTGTTGCACAGTATGTGGATTTTCTTCGGCGTAAACATGATTATTATGCATATTTGTTATACCATGTCGAGTGAAACGTGCTTCATCTGTAAACAGGATTTCAGTGTAAAAAATGCAAACGGGATCCAAGACCTGGGGGTATGAGTTCCTGGACGGACTATATATGAAAGAGGTGAATAATTTGTTGTCCAATGATCCGGTTAGTTGTACTTTTTGATATTCCCGTTTGACGTTCAATTAAACGAGTGGTAATTCCAGGATCATCGTGTACAGTTTCAAGGATTTCCTCTTTAACATCGGGTGCTCTAGCTTGTGAAGGCTGCCCAGCATTGTTCCTGATCGGCTTAAATTGTTCAGCTTCTCGAAGTCGCCTCTCAATATTGGCAAAAGTCTGATGATTAGGAGTCCGACGATGCGGAAATCTTTCGTGATATACGCGAGCACTTCTGCGACCGTTGCCGTTACAAAAACCAAACACTAAAATCATATCAGTTTGCTCACCAAAAGTGTACTCCATAATAATCTAGATACAAAACACTGTTGAGCTTGAGAAGGGATTAATTCTCGTTAATACTCGTAAAACTTGTTTGTTATCTGTCAAAAATTACTTTCTGTCAGTATTACTACAAGCCAGTTAAGTCATAGAATATATGATATCTTACATCATTGCCAGAGTGATTTTTGAGCGTTACCAAGTAACTATACAACGTGAAGGAACGCATTTGCGAATTTGACAATGGAATTAAAAAATGGAAACAAACATCCCACTATCTCAGAAACTGTTGTTCGGAGGAGCATTTACCAAGAGTGCTGTTTTAGACAGGAGAAGGTGGAGAATATGATTATTTAATTAAGAATATCATACAGAGTGGTATAAAAAAGTTATGACAATTTAAAAGTATACACAGTGCAATAAATGACGCCCCCTACAATTTACAACAAAACTGTCAGCTGATTTCGATTTCTCATCTCAGAAAACCCCCAAGCACCGAATCTTGTACAAGTAATACAATTATTAAGAAAGATACTTAAGAAAAATAAAAATAAAAGTTTAACTTTGACACGCTGTATCTCAAAAATTACGAATTTTTGGACTAAGGTAAGTTGGGTTAAAAGGTCGTATTTTCATCTCAGAAATCCACAGCAACTCTATGTACACGGAATACTGGGACACAATGTATATTATGTTATATATCCTAGTCTAGAATAGAATAGAATAGAAATATGCTTTATTGTCCTAAAATACAACGTATCTGTTGACAAAGCAAGCTTAACTTAAATTATTATTATATTAATAAACACAAATTCAAAGAAAGAAAAAATAAGGAAACAGAACAAGATTAGTAGTCAATGCAGTAAATACAAAATAAAAGAAATAAAAATTACACATATGTCAACTCAAATGCCAACCACTCAACTACTGTTATATGCTTATTCCAGCTTATCATTGTAGAATTCCTCAAGTACATAGTACGCCTTTTTTATAAGTAGGGCCCTAGTCTTTCGTCTAAAGACTCTCTCGCAATTCAATCCTCTCAATTTGAGAGGCAGATGATTATATATTTTTTTGCCATTATAAACAATTGCAGATTTGATCAGCTCCGTTTTCGGGGCCGGCAATGGCAGGACGAACGCTCGCCTAGTGCCGTGCCGGCTGACTGGCATTGCCTCAAGACGATGTTTTTTAAAGATGATGATAGCAGTTTCCAGGATAAATAGGGCACAAAGAGTAAGAATCCCTAACCTCGGAAACAATGGTCGACATGACTCTCGCAACCCAGCTCCCGAAATATATCTGATAGCTCTCTTTTGCAATACAAAAACAGAACTAAAGTGAACTCGGGAGCAGCAAGCCCAGAAACAGATCCCATACCTCAAATGAGCCTCAACCAGTGAAAAATAAGAGGTTCTAGCTATATTCAGCCCCAGGCTACTTGCAATAACCCTAAGGGCATAGCAGCCTGAAGAAATTTTGCTGCAGATGTTGCCAATGTGATCCTCAAACCGCAGCGATGAGTCAATTATTAGACCGAGAAATGAATTCTTATCAGCTGAAGAGATGATCTCATTTTCTATATTGCATCTAAAGCTCAGAATCCTTGTCTTGGCTATATTGAAGGACAGTTTGTTATCATCACACCAAGCCTTCATCTCAGATAAATCTGCCTGAACATCGGCCTGAAGTCTCCCCACATCCTTATTGTGCCACAAAATTGTGGTGTCATCAGCAAAGATGGTAAATCTGCCAGCCAGTCAAACGGGGCAGATCATTAACATAGATCAAAAACAATAGTGGTCCAAGTACACAGCCTTGAGGGATACCCACACTGATCCCAACCCCTTCCGAGCACTGACCCTTAAAAGTCACTGCCTGGACTCGGCCCGACAAATACGACCGAAACCAATCCCAAGCTAACCCCCTGAACCCATAAAAATCTCTCTAAAAATCAAAAATTAGGTATAATGACGGTGACGATAATGACGTGCATATTATATTATTATAGTCGTGGTTTTCTTATATTTACTTTGAGCTGAATGCGATGTCGCTTTTAGTATTTTACAATATTAAAATTTTTTTTTTATAAAAGCACAGCGGAATTTATCTTCTTTTTTTTTTTAATTAGGAAATATATTAAAACAATATTTTTTTTTGCTTTAAAAAAAAAGCGCCTAACTGATTTTTTTCTATAACGGCTTGAAATGTTCCTAATACCTGCTAGAATCAAAATCCATCAAAATTTTGGAACCACCCCATATTTTTATTTGATTCGGCTCCAGGACATCATGCTGGGGAAAGTCAAATTCAGCACTTATTTTAGAACTACATGTTTGCAAGGAAAGTAGTGATTTACCCATCACTTTACCGTTTTTTTTGTTTTTTTTTAATTGCTATAGTTTTTAGGTATCAATCAGTACTTTCATTCAAGTTGCTATCGAAGATCAATTTGTGAAAATAATTTACTATAATATAAATGATTTCTACTATAAACTAAGCACTCTCCCCCCCCCAGAAATTTTCTGTGGCCGCCGCCCCCATCCCCATCCTGTTTTCCCTGACCGTAATTTTTACAAAACATGACGAGATCTCTGTATTTGCCGCCCCTCCTGGAGGTGACGCCCGCGTGCGACCCACGTCCTGCACGCTCGCTTACGCCGGGCGTCGTACTAACCTTATCATTTCATTTTTTCAGCGTAGTAAAGCAGGAGGAAATGGACGGTGATGAATTTTTCGAGGAATGTGACTTAATTAAATCTGAGGAGGTTAACCTAAAGGACGAAGATAACCAAGAAAGGTAAGTGTATCAAAAGTTATTAAGTTGACTTACATTTGTGGGTCGCTGTGTCTTAATTTTTAAAAATATAGAAGCTCCATAAATAAAACAGTAACAATACAAAGAGGCGCTGTAGTTTTAACTGAAAATATTACGCTTTCAATAGTTTCTGATAATATTGTCATCCTAAATCCAGAAATTTCTCTCTCTGTCCCTCTACAAATATGTAGTTTTCCATTAAGGGCGTCCTAAATTTAAAATTGAATAAAACAAATAGTTTTTAAGCAAAATTAATTCTGATACTTTTATTTAATGAGAAATTTTATGCCATTTAAGATTTAAACAAGATATCGCTCAAATGGCCGCCGCGGCTCTTTTTGCAGACACGAATTCGCTTACACCAATTATTCATGACTCGGGCCAGCATTTCCGGCCTTACGCCGGCTATGGCACGACGAATGTTGGCTTCAAGTGCATCAAGAGTTGCTGGTTTGTTGCTGTAAACTTGTGATTTAACGTGGCCCTAAAGAAAATAGTCCAAAGGCGTTAAATCGCACGAGCTCGGCGGCCAAGCGATAGGGTCATTTCGTGAAATTAATGACTCACCGAACTTGACGCGTAATAAAACCATATTTGAGCCGGAAATATGGGGCGGTGCGCCATCCTGTTGGAAATTAAAGGCATCCGCGTCCATTTCATCAAATTCCGGGAAGAAATCTTCCTGCAGCATCGAGTTATTTTGGAATAATCGAGTAATTTTAGACAATTTCCAAGGGTTCTTTTTACGTGAAACGATTCATGATTGAATGGCAAACCTTACTAAAAACGACTGACATCACATGACAAACATCTGGCAACTAAAAGGGCCGCTATTAGCTGTCCAAAGTCGGACATCCCTAATGGAAAACCCTTTATATGTACTATATGGGGTGAAAAATCCCGAGACTTTTGGGAAAAAAAACAACGCAGGGAGAGGTAATAATTGCTGAGGGCCAGATCTGGTAAATACGGCGGATGAGGAAGCAAATCACTGGTCCAATTTCACGATCTATTTTAGGAAGTTGTGAGCTGGTGCGTGATCATGGTAAAATAATACTTTTTCTTCACTAAATGCAGCATTTTTTCCTGATTTCACCATTCAACGTAACAGTTTTTGTTAATTTTTTTTTTTTAATTTTGGTAGAAAATGAAGAAGGTCTCTATTTTTTAAATAATATTTTTTTAGGCGTGAACTTTTTACTGTGTACATTAAAATCTCGTCAATTTGCTTATGGTAATATATGTTCCCGAGATCGCTGATTCCTGTAAAAATAGTCATTTTAGCGAAAATTTTGAGTATTTTAAGCTATTGGCCAATTTCAGTTATTAGTTTTTTTTGAGCTGATGACGAAAGAATGAAGAATTTCTGGTTCAACAATATTATTTTAAGGTGGTAAATAAGATATCGGCTGTAAAGTACCAGCATTTGCAAGAACTGAAAAAAGTTCTATTATCTCATGTGTGGGATTTCCACGACAATATTCCACACCAAGAGCTAGAAAAGAAGAAGAAATCGAAAAATCAAATCTCACATAGAACTCTCAAAAGACCAAACAAGCAGGACAAGAACAAATCCAAAAGAAAATAATTGTTCAGTTTGTTTTTTAGTGTTCCGTGCGGAACGCTTATAAGATGACTTCGGTGTCTGTCCGTCTGTCTGTCACACCCGATTGTCACCGAAACTATTTGTCATAGAAAGTTGAAATTTGGTAATAATATAGGAATTGATGGCCTCATCAGAGCCATGTAGTTTTGAAGGTTAAATTTTGACTTAAGAGCTTAGTTTTGGGGGGTGAAATCGGAAGTGAAAAAAATATTTTTTTACTAGGTCATCGAGTGTGGCGTCAAATGAAAGCTTGTGAAAACACGAGTAAAAATATATACATAATGTAATACTTGCGCGCACTTTTCTTTGTATTATTTTTAAAAAAATCGCTGTCCACCCGCCTTATCTCGAAAAGTACTTATCAAAAAATTTTGAAAAAAAAAACTCTGGAATATTCTCCAGGGGGTGTAGATTGAACGAAAATTATCACGAGTGTATTACCTTTAATAACACAGGTTTACAAATTTTTAATTTGGAAAAATACCAAGAACGCCACATGCCTAGATAAGTTAATTGGGACCTCCTGAACACGAAAAACGCTATAATTTTTTTTTTTAAGTACCGTTTTTTTAGATAACGGTACTTTTGTGTTTTTCGGTGTATGGTCCCACTCAAACCCTTATGGAACCCAACCGAAAAGTCCGATCGAGATAAATGTCATACCGTTGGAAAGGCAACTAAATGCCTTTTCCGGCGGTATACTATAAATTTCTATGTGACAAGAAGTGGCTGAGTTATAACACCTCAAAGTTCAAAATTTGCATATTTTTTACGTTTTTTTCAAAATTTTTCATTTTTATTTGGTTTTTTTTTCTACGTTATTGTAAAGATCTGGAATGTTTTATTTTTTTTTACCAAGTAGTTTATTTAATAACCAACATTTTAAACGTAATTTGAAAAAAAAGGATGAAAAATAAAGTTTTTATTAAGGATTTTGTGGAACGACAATATTTTCATTTTCATTGCTCACACGCTATATTCGGCGTCCATCAGAATTTGAATCACTGTATACGTTGGTAGCCCTGACACACGCTATATTCGGCGCCCATCAGAATTTGAATCACTGTATACGTTGGTAGCCCTGACACACGCTATATTCGGCGTCCATCAGAATTTGAATCTGATCACAGTAAACAGTTTGGCTTTGTACGTGCAAAAAATAAAATGTGTTCAATCGATCCCAACGAATTTTGTTATGTTTGTGGAGTTCTTGTGAAAAAGAAATCACAGCATTTGATGCGAAAAATGAATACGAAAAATTTATCTGAAGCGTATAAGAAGTATTTCGGCTTTCGACCTGCGTCTCTGGACAAACCGTGGACACCGAATAATGCATGTAACAACTGCCGAACAATATTAAATAAAATTGGTAAGGGTCAAGAGTGTTTCTTCACATTTGGAAAGCCAATGCAATGGAGAAACCCGATCAGTCATACAACAGATTGTTATTTCTGTTTAACGGAAAAGGCTGTCGGACGTAGAGAATTGAACCAGTTTATCCAGTTGTTAGCTCGGTGACGCTGCCAGTGCCGCACTCAGTATCGTGCCCCAAACCGCAGCTGATTGTAGCAGAGCCCACAAAAATACGAAAAAGAACAACAATAAGTGATTCATCAGATGAGTGCAGTGAATCAGAAATGCAATCAAATAAGAAACCCCATTTACTTACTCAGGCCGAGCTTAATGATTTGTGCCGAGATTTGTATTTGCCGAAATCGAAATCTGAATTACTTGCATCGCGATTGCAACAGTGGGGATATTGTGCTCCTGAGACACGTGTTACATATTACCGTGATCGTAGCAAACAACTTGCAGTTTTTTTCGCAAAAACGGGAAACTTTTTTTGTTTTTGTGCCAACATACGTGGTCTTTTCAATGCTCTCCAACAAAGTTATGACCCAGTGGAATGGCGTCTTTTTCTGGATGGAGGCAAGGATAGTTTGAAGGCAGTCTTGCTTCATAAAGGGAATACGAAACCATCAATTCCAATCGGATATGGAAAATACATAAAGGAAACATGAAGCAATGAAAGAACTTCTCGCTCTCATACAATATGACCAACATCAATGGAAAGTTTGCTCTGATTTTAAATTAGTTGCCATACTATCTGGATTGCAAGGGGGCAATACGAAGTTTCCCTGTTTTCTATGTCTATGGGACAGCCGTGACCGTCAGAATCACTACATCCGAAAAGTTTGGCCCGAACGAAGTGGGCGTACGCACGGAGAGTACAATATTAAAAATGACCCACTCATTCCTCAGGAGAAGATAATACTTCCTCCACTACATATTAAGCTTGGGTTATTTACAAATATTGTGAAAACGTTGCCAAAAGACAGTCTTGCCATGAATTACCTTAAACAAAAATTTCCGAGAGCCACAGCGAGCAAAATTGAAGCTGGTATATTTGATGGACCTCAAATTCGGGCTCTGTACGGTGACCAAGCATTTAATGAGTGTTTAGGTCCAGCTCATTTGGAGGCATGGGAAGCATTCCAGGACATCGTTTACAACTTTTTGGGAAACTACAGAAGTCCTGATTACGCTGAGAAGATCGATACATTACTGCAAAAATTCAATGCCATTGGTAAGCGTTGAGTGAAAGCATGTATATCAAAAAGGCCGTTATCATTTGAAATTTATTCTATTTTTTTAACTTTTAGGTTCAAATATGACACCTAAACTACACTTTTTATTCAGTCATTTGGATATTTTCCCCATGAACTTGGGATCCGAAAGTGATGAGCAGGTGGTGAAAGATTTCACCAGGAAATGCAAGAAATCGAGAGACGTTACAAGGGCTGGTGGGATGAACAAATGATGGCAGACTATTGTTGGTTCCTCATTCGCGAAGATACATCCGAAAAAAAAAAAAAAAAACGGAAAAATTCAAGTCACTCGTCATTTTAATTTAAATTTTTTTAATTTACGCCGAATATAGCGTGTGAGCAATGAAAATGAAAATATTGTCGTTCCACAAAATCCTTAATAAAAACTTTATTTTTCATCCTTTTTTTTTCAAATTACGTTTAAAATGTTGGTTATTAAATAAACTACTTGGTAAAAAAAATAAAACATTCCAGATCTTTACAAAAACGTAGAAAAAAAACCAAATAAAAAATGAAAAAATTTTGAAAAAAAAAACGTAAAAAATAGGCAAATTTTGAACTTTGAGGTGTTATAACTCAGCCACTTCTTGTCACATAGAAATTTATAGTATACCGCCGGAAAAGGCATTTAGTTGCCTTTCCAACGGTATGACATTTATCTCGAGCGGACTTTTCGGTTGGGCTCCATAAGGGTTTGAGTGGGACCATACACCGAAAAACACAAAAGTACCGTTATCTAAAAAACGGTACTTAAAAAAAAATTGTAGCGTTTTTCGTGTTCAGGAGGTCCCAATTAACTTATCTAGGCATGTGGCGTTCTTGGTATTTTTTGGCTGTAAACCAGTGTAATGTATCTGGTATATAAAAAAAACAAAAATTTCAAGGTCATCAGTTTTCAGTAAAAATTGGAAACAAACTTTGTTGATAACTCATTTGGGGCGTGTTTTGTGAAGTCACTGGTCATTTTATACTATTTTAAAAGCAATCAACGTACGGAACACTATTTGCGCAAGTTCCACTTGCACTTGACCGGTTATTTTTTTTATATTACGCCTTAAAAGAAACTTTTTAAATTTTGCATAATTATGGCGAGATGTGATACCTTGTTTAGTCGTTTATTTTTACCATATTAATGAGTTTTATTTGTTTTTAAAATTACTTTTTCGATTGTAATCTAATGTTCTTTTATATATAGGCAAAAGTCGATTTTATTGTTTTGCCGTATTACTTACTATAACTTTACCATGTCGTACTTTTGAGTTTCTATTTTTGCTTTTAAAACTATTATTTAATTTGTGGTTTAATGTTCCTTTAAACAAAGTAAAATAAAAATAATTTTATTTTAACCATACTATCACTTGATTTGTAGTACTTCATTCTAATTTTTGTAGTGTCTCCATTCCGTATGTTGAATGGTTATGTTTGTGCAATTTCTTCTGCAGTGACCTCGTAAGTCAAAAGCAGAACCTCGTATGTCAAGTTTATGAAAATTTATTTGATCCGCAACCTCGTATGTCGGTTTAATACTAACCATACAGTTGAAACATAATTATTGAATTTTTGTATGCGTAATTTAATTAAAAGGCACTAAATTAGCCTGAAAATGCTTCCTATTCTTTTCTATAGAAGATATCGGGAACATTCTGCAATAATTACTTATCATACAATAAACGAAAATAGTTACCAACTTAGAAATGTAAAATCGGTAAAAAAATCGGGAGAATTTCCTTGTATTCTCAGAAATCGTGGAAAAATTGTTAAATTTCGGTAGGACAGACTCCATATCGGTTGAAATGCCGAAAAATCGGTAGGTTCGAGACTTCTGCCGGCGACGCTGCCCGCATTCCACAGCGACGAACTGCTAGAGCGCCTGGAAAGCGGTGAAGACACACTGCAATAAAGAAACAAAATGAAAATAAATAAATGTATACAAACTAGTTATACTTATAGAGATATTAGAATGGAGGAGATAAAGTATATAGCCTGCTGTAAGCGAAAGCGTATAGTCGTTAAAAAGGGAAGGAAATAATATGAGTCCGTTCTGTCTCTTTTACTCTGCGCTTGAGCGCTGAAGTCCGGCGCCGACGATGTAAAAAAACATCATGTGACTATTCGACGATATATTTCGTTTCGGTTTGTTTGCTGAAGTAGTTTTTGGATTGATTTGATAAAATATTTACAATATGGTTAGAATTTGCATTCTATGCAAAAAGGACTCGACTCTTACTAATCCTTGTAAGTTTTCATCTTTAAGTATTCATATTAAATTTATAAGAATATACAAGCTGTTTATTTACTGTTTTATTATCAAATTACAGATTTCCTGAAGATGTTCTTTTGAGGGAAAAGTGGTTGACTGCTACAAATATTTCAAAAATTACAATTTTTTCAGCTTTACGTAGTGAACAAGATTCATTTCAACTAAATTGTGGATTTGAATTAAGAAAGAGGTTAAATGAAAATCCAATTCCTCAGCTCATACTTGGTCAAGAAAAATCACTAGGTGACGACAGGGTTTATGATGATTTACAAATAAAAAACACCAGCTACTGATAATTGTGTAACTGAAAGGAAAAGGGTCACAGTAACAGATATTGAGCCAAATGTAACAAACATTGGTGTTAATGCTACGTCAAATGATTTAAATGTACTAAATCACTCGCAACCCATAAATAATAGTCAAGAAAAGGGTAGTTTTACTGTACAGGAATCCAAAGAAGATGTTACAATAGATGATAATAAAAGCAGCAAAGAAAATATTATTTTAGATAAGCATAGTTCAAGCGAATCTCTTAAAAGGTATTTATTTTAATAAAGTATTTAAACTGTTAGCTTTGGTGTTATAATAAAGTGAAAAATATAGTATTTATTGTAGTTTAATTGATAAAAAAATTAGATTTTCTGAAACTTTTTTTTTAAACTGTGCTTTACTTTTAGGAAAAAAAGAATTGTTGATGTGAAGCCTGAGAAGAAAGTCCGTTACATAAAAGATTTTGAAACAAAAATATATCTCGAGGGAAGATTTTACTTCAAATAGAGGATGGGAAAATTTTTTGGAATTTGTAGCATCTAAAAATGCTCAAAACGAGCGAGCTCGTGCCAAAACCCATAGAAATACAAAAGTTATTCGTAGTCTTAAAAAGATGATTGCACTCTTGAAATGTTGAAATGTTTTTTTCTTTGATAAGACGAATGAATGTTGGCGCGTAAAATATGACGACATACAGCGTTGTCAAATTGTGATATTTGTCCCTCACTCACAAATCCATAAAAAAAAATTATTTACATGTCAAAATTTTTCTAATTTTTTTTTCTAAATACAGTGCGACCTCGATAATCCGGACTAATTAAAACCGCGGTGATCCGAATTAGTAAATAATTCAAATTACTGAAGCAGGACATTATTTTATATTAAAAAACGAATCATTTAACACGAAACAACTAAAAAATAGTACATGCATAGAATAATATTTAAAATAGAAGCATATCTTATCAAGTTTTATCTTATTTTGTAAAAAAAATTGTAATTTTTGTTTGCTTGACCCTTCTCTGGTTCATCATAAAAGCAATTTCTTTTAATCTTTGAAGTACAAGAACATCACTTAGAGGGATATTATTTTCTTCTGCCCATCTCATGCACACATTGAAACTTTTAGCTGCCTCATCATTCTTCACAGTGTTCTTAACAGTCTGGTTTGTATTAGTATTTAACTCTGAACCTTCATTATCACTCTCATGTTGTTCATCTGTATCATCTATGTCTTCCAGTGGTAACAAATCTTCATCATTTTCAAGCCAATTACATATTTCCACGTTGGTGAGATTCTGCTCAGTGAGAACATTCAGCATATCTGAAAATTTCACGCTTTACCTGTCATTTCTTCATTCGTGGAAAGCAAATTGTGCCGCAATTCACTCAGAGGAATCAGATCTTCAGCATCATATTCAGTGTCTGGGTTGGTATCTGCCACATAAGCCATAATTTTGTGCCAGCACTTTTTCAAGACTTCAGGGGAGACTTTTTCCCATGAATTGCTTAGTAGACATACATCATATTTTTGGTTAATGCTTTTTAATAACCTAACAAGGTTCTCTTCATTATTTGATAAAATATGGGCTAAAAGACTTTTCCGATAAAATAATTTCGTCAGTCTGATTGCATTCTGGTCCATAGGCTGCAAAAGTGCAGTACAATTTGGTGGAAGAAATAATGTTACAAACTGTCCATCCTCACTAGTCAGCTCTTCTAGAGTTCCATGGCTCAAAGCGTTATCAACGATTAGCAGGGCTCTTTCAGGCAAGTTGAGACTTCTCAAATGACTTTTGACTTGACGAATAAAAGAACGATGAAACCAGTCTAAGAAAATTGCTGTAGTCATCCATGCATTGGCAGATGATTTGTACTCAACAGGTATGTTCACATTTTTAAAAGCCCTAGGATTTTTTGCCTTTCCTATCACTAACAACTTTAGTTCTTGTGATCCATCAGCTTTGCAACATGCTAGAAAGGTAACGCGTTCTTTGTTTATTTTTCGACCTGGTGCGGTCTTTTCCTGAGAGCGAACCAGCGTTTTTCAGGCAACATTTTCCAATACAGAGCTGATTCATCTACATTGTATATTTAAGTAGGTCCAAGATGCTTTTATCTTATCTGCGAATAAAGTTAGAAAAGGATCGACGGCACTTTCATCAATGGATAGTTTTTCGCCACAAACTTTTAAAGCACGCAGACCGCGTCTTTTTCTGAAGTTAGAAATCCAGCCTCTGCTAGCTCTAAAATTATCATTCCCGTAGATCGTTGCGTACAAAACCATGTATACAAACGAGTTTCCATTTCTGGATATTCGGCTTTTCGTAAGGTTTTTCTGACGCCAGGACCGGAATCACATTTGGAAATAACTCTAAAAGAAGTGACACGTCCATAGTGAGTGTCCAAAATTATCTTTAAAATAAATCATATATACATAACGTTTGAGTTTCCCTTGCTTCTTTTTTTATATCCGAAATTGTGGATGTTCCTACTCCGTATTCATTTGCCAACACTTTTCCGCTTTCACCAAGAACTAGTCTTTCTAATATATCGGACTTTTGTTTTATTGTTAGTGTAATATGTTTTCTTTTAGAAGACATTTTAATATGTAGGTACATATACGTAAAAAAAACGTTTACATACTTATATAAACCACATAAAGTAAAATAGAAAGTAGGTATGTTGTACTTGTGACAAGAAACAAACAACTACAAAGTCCTTAACCTTTAGACGTGATACACGATGCGTTGTAGGCAAATCAAAGGCACCTACAGTTTGTGTGAATCCCAGATGTATTAGACTGGAAGTTAGGGGAATCCCCTCACTATCGATTTCAGTTTTCCCATGTACTTTAAATTAAGTAGATGTCTAAAAACGCAAATCCGGATTATAAAGTACACAATGCAATAGAAATGTTTGTCCGGATTACTAAAGAATCCGGTTTAATGGAGATCCGGATTATCGAGGTGGCACTGTATTAATTTTTTAAAAAATATCTTAAGATATACACGAAACTATGCCTTTTTTATACTTCATTGGCCTATTGCATGCTAATTATGTGCTTTTTAACTATGAATATCTCGCTTCGTAATCGGTAATTTTTTGTTTTTTTTTTAATTAAATGATAAACGTTTAGATTTTAGATTATAACACATGGGCTGAAAAGTCCCGGGCCTAACAAAGAAAACACGGTTTTTTTGGTTCAAAATTAGCTTTATTCATCAACGTAATCTCCATCAAGAGCAACGCAATCATTCCAGCGCCGCTCTAACATTTCAATACCACTTTTGTAGAACGATTTATCTTTTGCCTCAAAATAGGCCTCAGTTTCAGCGATAACCTCTTCATTCGTGCGAAATTTCTTACCGGCGAGCATTTTTTTCAGGTCTGCGAACAGCCAGTAGTCGCTGGGAGCCAAATCTGGCGAATACGGTGGATGTGGGAGCAATTCGAAGTTCAATTCATGTAGTTTTGCCATTGTTTTGATTGACTTGTGACACGGTGCGTTGTCTTGATGAAACAAAATTTTTTTCTTTGCCATATGCGGTCGTTTCTTTGCAATTTCGGCCTTCAAACGCTCCAATAACGCTATATAATATTCACTGTTGATGGTATTTCCTTTCTCAAGATAGTCGATGAATATTACACTACGCACATCCCAAAATACCGAGGCCATAACCTTTCCAGCCGATTGTTGTGCTTTCGGGCGCTTTGGACGAGGTTCACCAGTTGCTGTCCACTCAGATGACGATCGTTTTGATTCCGGAGTGAAGTGATGGCCATGTTTCATCCATTGTCACATATAGACGCAAAAATTCCGGTTTGTTACGTTTAAACATGGCCAAACACTGCTCAGAATCATCAACACGTTCTTGTTTTTGATCAACAGTGAGCAAACGCGGCACCCACTTTGAACAGAGCTTTCTCATAGTCAAATGCTCATGCAATATAAAGCCAACACGTTCTTTTGATATCTTTACGATGTCAGCTAACTCACGCAACTTCACTTTTCGATCATTCAAAACGATTTTATGGATTTTTTTGATGTTTTCTGGTGTTACCGCCTCATTTGGACGTCCACTGCGTTCTGCATCATCGGTGTCTCTACGACCACGTTTGAAGTCAGCAAACCAACGTTTTATTGTTGTTTCTGATGGAGCGGAGTCCCCATAACACTTTTCAAGCCATTGCTTCGCTTGAACGGTATTTTTTCCCATCAAGAAGCAGTGTAAAATTAAAACACGAAATTGTTTTTGATCCATTGTTTTGAAAATAACAAAAGTAGCGTCACTCTTAGCACAATAACTCACAAACTAATGAATAGAATATCATGAAATTTTAACAGCTGTCTTTTGAAGGTTAGTATTAACTGAAAAAAAGGTGACTGCAATAAAACTAGCGCCATCTATGTGTTAGGCCCGGGACTTTTCAGCCCATGTGTTATTTCAATTTCTTCAAATTCTTAAGAAAAGTGGATTTACGAGTGAACTACCTTAATTGATAGTTTGCTCTTTGGTATAACAGTTTATTTAAGCTAGTATTATTAGTATCATTATTTATTTTATTTTATTTAATAATTATTTATTTTATTTATGATAATTATTTTATTTTAATAATAATACTTTATTTTATTATAGATCACATTTAGTTGTCGGGTAAACATTTTTTCGCTTTAAGATGTTATTTTATATTTAGTGTAGAAGTCATTACTTTATACGATATTCAAAAAAAATATTCAGATTTGAGACTTCATACCAGTTTCGTTTTTTTACTCAATCAGAAAAAAAACGATAAACCTAACTAGACATTTAATTTTTAAATGTTTTAGAATTTTCGATATACCCAGATAAAATAAGTGAGTTTCGGCTGGGATATCCATATTGTATTTTATTGTATGTAGCGGTCGGCAAGCTGCGGCCCGCGACTGTTTTGTAAATAAAGGTCTTATCATTCGGAATTATTTAAATTTCAGATACTGCGTAGCTACTAATATTTGTTCGCGGAATTGATGAGAACTTTAATGTTTTTAAGGAACTTCTACAGTTATGCGTTTAAAAGAAACGCCTACAGGGGAAGATTTATTTCGCTACTACAACATACTAACAAGCGTTAGTGTCAATGCAATAACCATGGGTAAAATTGGTAAGCGTTACAACTGATGGAGGCAGAAACATGAGTGGACAAAACAAGGGCCTGGTGGGTAGAATAAAACTAAACTGAAAGTGATAGGTTGCGATATCCCATTATTTTTTCATTGTATTGTCCACCAAGACGCGTTATGCTGCAATGTTCTTGTATGGAAAGAAGTAATGGACATCGTGATATCCACTGTAAACTACATCAGAAAAAATGGGTTGACACATCGCCAATTTCAATAGTTTCTGTCAGATATGTATGTATTATTCTGAAGTGAGATGGTTAAGTAGAGGTGTAGTACTGAAGAGATTTTTTGACCTCAGAAAAATCAACACTTTTATGATCGAAAAAGGCAAATCTGTTCCAGAACTTACAGATCCTCGATGGTTAATAGACCTTGGATTTTTGACAGAGTTAACTCGTGAGTTAAATAGGCTGAATATGAAGCTTCAAGGAAAAACAAATTAATATCTGATATGCACACAGACGTAAAGGTATTCCAAATGAAAAACAAGCTCTTCATAAAACATTGACGAGAAAATCTGGACCATTTCCCGAATTGTAAAAAAGCTGTCAATGAAGTAGGAATAAATTTTCATTGGAAAATTGATAAAATGAAATGCATTTTACTGTAGATACAAAATCAGTTCAACGACAGATTTTGTGACTTCGAGGTTTCTGGCAAACTGAAGATTTTTGCATGAAAAAGTCATGTGATATTGAGGACGTACCGCGTATTTTACAAATGAATGATCTTCAATCTAATGATACTCTCAAAAACTCCTTCTATGAAATCAATGATCTTGTTAAATTTTATGGCAGTTTGCCATCTAATTTTGACGAATTGAAAAGGTTTGCTCAGCAATTAATTACAATTTTTGGCAGCGCTTATTTACGAACAAACTTTTTCAATTCTCAATTACAGAAAAAATAAATATTCTTCTCGTCTCACAGATGAGCATTTGAGTGCCATTCTACGAATTTCTACGACAAACATGAAAGCAAACATTCTACAAATAGCCAGTCAAATACGGCCTGAAAAATCACATTAAATTTTGATTCGACTCTCATATGTACTTATTTTGAAGTTCTCATTTAATTTGTCTGTTTTTTTTCTCATTTTCGTCTTGTCATTGTTCTACTTATTAGTAAAATTTAAATAAATGATGAATAAAATGTAAAAGTAAATATTTTTTTTTGTATTTTTAATATCATCGACATTAACAAAACCTATTAACAAAATTATGAACAATGCCTTTATTTTGTTTTGCCACTATGTGGCCCTTGCCTACTAAATGGTTGCCAACCGCTGGTTGTATGTGTTAATATAATTTGTTATTTTTATTCATATATCAGAGTTTCTATGTTCCATGAACCAAGTTATACTGTATAATAAACAAAGTTTCTAAAAATTTTTATCGACGTACATTAATTTATTCATCTTTTAAAATCCTTCCCTATTTCCCTTCCTATTTAAACAATACCCATGCGAAAATGTTACTCGTATTTCACTCAAGGCGAGCGAAGAACAAAGGATTTTCCTTCTTCGTTGGCTCCGGACGAAATACGAATAACATTCTCGTACGGGTACGCCATCTAACTTAGTGTTGTGGGCGTACACCCAGTAAGAGAGATGGATTGATTCATATTATTTCTTTCGTTTTCTATGAGGGCCACGCTTCTCGCAAGAGCTTACCTCCTCTATTCTAATATCTCTGTGGCTATACTATAGTAGACTAAATCTGGGATAAAATATAGTTTGGTTATAGACATTATAACCTAATTACCAAACTTAAAAATAACTGCAATAACAAAATAAAACTCGGCAGTAAAGTGAAGTGAAGTAACGAATAACCAAACCAGTAAAATTTAAATTAGCATAGGCATATATATATATTACAAGTATAGCGTTAAAACAATAAGAGAGTGAATGGAAGGATGGTAAGAGAGAGAGAGAGAAAGCGACTGAACGGTACAAAAAAAATAACAAGGGCAATGGTACTGCACAAGTAACTGATAACATCAAGTTGAGTTTTTTGAACGCAATTTTTCTCAACAGAAACAAAAAAAATAACTATGCACTAAAGAAAATGGACAACAGGCAACAAAAAACTTTCACTTAAAAACAAATTAATATTGCCGTTGAAATTAAATGACGGAAATGGTAAAATTAATTAAGAAAATACAGTGCCACAATTTTTTACCTCAAACGGCAAAATAACGACCAAAATTATCTTATAAATGAATATGTAACTAACATATTGTATTTTTAACTCCTAAAAATGTAAAAAATGATTAAAGAATTGATTGATTGGTCCGTTACTTTGTAACAGTACATTTTAAAAATAAAAATTACTTAATTACTTTGTTAACTGACACTAAATATATTTTTTGTAAAGAATTTACAAATGCGTTATCGCGATTTCGTAGTACAACTATATTTTTAAACGCTTAACTAAGACTACAACATATTTTTGATATTTATGTTAATATAATGAAAAAATGTGGATATATTAGGTGCTACAAAAGTTGGTAAAGGACGGAATTTCCGACATCTATCTGAGTATTTAGCAAATTTATATTAAGGTTCTTTGAATGTCTGTAGATTTCTATAGATTCTAAGAAATGAAATTTTGACCTTTTAGGTGCCGTATGGAGTATTGATAAACAATTAATATTGCGAAATGGATAGCCTGTTTCTAAAAAATGCTTAGCGCTGTGTGATTTTTCATTTTTTTTTAACCTATAAGATGCATTATGTTCTGCGAAACTTATTTTGAAATTCCGTGCCGTTTGGCCTACGTAACAGCTATTGCACATTCTGTTTGTGAATTTTAATTCTTAGTCCCGTTCGATCAGTTCGTTTTTAAAAAATTCTGATGTCATCCAGGCTTTACTGTTTGATTTGTACTTTACTGGTAAATGTGTGTTTTTAAAACACCTGGGATTGGCGGACTTTCCTATCACCAACAATTTTCTTTTCTCTGTTCTAGACATTTTTACAGTTAACAACACAGTAATCCTTGCTTTTGATAATTTTCCACCATCACAATTCTCTTCGACAAACTTTAACTTCTTATCAGGTGTCATCTTGTAAAAGAAACCCGTTTCATCCGCATTAAAAATGTTCAGATATTCATAACTTTCTCGAATTTCCGGCCATACATTGGCCAACCATTGATCAACAACAGTAATATCCACTCCTGCGGTTTCTCCTACTATCTTACCCTCAGTAATATTATGTCGCTTTTTAAATTGTTTAATCCAACTTCTAGAACAGTTAAATTCGTTGTTCTCTTCCTTTCCAAGTCACTGGCTTTTTCTTGTAACGTATAGTCAGTAATAGGAACATGTTCATGTCGTTTTTGACTAAACCAGTTAAGGAGTCCTGTATCGATTGGTCATGTGTAGATTTTCTTACTTTTTTACAACTAAAGTTTCTTTTTTTATAGATTAATAAGATTTCTTGCCTCTTCTTCCATATGGTAGAAATCGTAGATTTAGTTAAATTTAACTGTTTGCAAATATCACTTTGTTTAATTCCATTTTCTATTTTCCTTATAATATCGTGTTTGTCTTTTAAACTAAATGCTTTTGTGTACTCATTTTAAAAGAAAAACTTAAACATTCACTTTGCTACTTTGGTTAAATATGCATTAGAACCGCATAACACAAGTGAATTGAAAATAATATTGCTCGAACTAGCGACACAGCGGAAACAAGTAGAACAGGGGTTCCCACCGAATTTCGGTGCATTCCCTATATCAAGTCGCGTAATATCGAGCACAGGGAGTGGCAAATTCGTTGTAAACTGTCACAAACATCCAAATTTGATTCGCTTTATCCGGAAGTTCATTATAACCGGGTTCGTTATAACCGATAAAAATTTGTATTGGTCTTATGGAAGTTTTTTGCGCATTATAAAATAGTTCATTTTAACCGGAAATTTGCTGTAAACGGGTTCGTTATAAGCAGACTTCACCGTACATTAATCAAAGAAATGGCTTGGTAATACCGATAGTCATACTGATTAATAAATGCTTTTCTTCTGAGAAGTTTCCAGAAAAACTAAAAGTTTCCAGAGTATGTCCGGTATATAAAAAAAGAGGACCCCGATGACAAAAATAACTATAGGCCCATATCGCTGGTACCGATTCTGTGAAAACTAATAGAAGGTTATCCGTGTGTTAAAACGCAACTAACAATAATAAACAATTTTTATTAAGTAATTTTTTTCATCCAAAATGGAAAAATTAAAATTCTGTTTATTTTTTTTTTATTTTAGTATTTACGCTGATGATTCCAGCCGGGAAGAACGTAAAGCTTCCGCACTTGTCAAAGACGAACCACCAGGTAACGACGAAACAAGACAGAAGGAATTCAAGGAGCATCATCTTCAATACGCAAAACCCTCGGAAGATAAAGTTTACAAGTGTAATAAGTGCGACTTTCAAACGAACTATAAAAATTCTTTAAAAACTCATCTTTTCAACCACAAAATTCGCGATAACGGCGAAGCTTTTAAGTGTAATAAGTGCGATTTTCAAACAATCTATCACGGTAGTTTTAAATTTCACCTCCTGAGGCACGAAAATCCCGATGAAGTTAAAACCTTCAAATGCACCGTTTGTAATTACAAAACGTTCCGCAAAACTTGCTTGGAGCAACACGAATTGATTCATAAACATCCCGATGAAATTAAAACGTTTAATTGTACGCAGTGCAAGTATCGAACATTCCGGAGATATAAAATGACGGAACATCTTCTAATACACGAAAATTCGGAGGAGGTTAAAAAACTGAAATGCAACTTCTGTAACTACAGGACGTTCCGCAAGAGCAATTTTAATAATCACCAACTTAAACACAAAAATCCGAGCGAAGTTCAAATGTATAAGTGCACGAAATGCGACTATCAGACATACTACAAGAGTACTTTGAAGCGGCACCTTTCCAACCATAAAAGTCGCGATAATAGTGAGAGGTACACGTGTAGTAAGTGCGATTTCGAAACGATCTATAAAAGCAGTTTGAAGAACCACCTTCTGACGCATGAAAATCCGGAGGAAGTTAAGAAATTTAAATGTGATTTTTGTAACTATAGAACACTTAGAAAGCGAGATTTAAATAGACACTTACTTACTCATAAAAATTCCGATGGAATTTAGAAAATTGGTAGCGATTACACAGGCATACAGGTCTTATTATTTTTTTATTCTGAATCCAAAAAATCACAAAAAAACACTTAAAGTTGCCAGAAAATTATTAAATTGAAATAAATACATTTTAATAAGTACGAATTATAAAAGAAAATTAAACATTAGGTCATTTGAAGACAAATTGAAAAGACCAAAAAAGAAACGAAAAAGTTATCCCTAATAAATAAAAAATTTTCTAATAAAAAACGAAAAAAAAATTTAAAAACAGAATTTATAAACGGACTCACTCACTTACACACTCACTCATTCGCTCACAGTACGCTCACTTACTACCTCACTCACCCACTCGCATTCCCTCATATTCACTTAATCCATCTATCCACATTGACTCCTAAAACTGTCAAGGGCTATTCATTAGACTGCATTTTGCAACCTTTTGTTCCTAAATAGTTAACAGATTTTTTTTTAACACTAAACACTATTTTTCATGTTTTGATATAAAATTCGAATTGCAAACTTAAAAAACTACTACAAATGATAGTTTTGTTCTAAAAAAAAATCTTGTTTAGCTGTTGCATTTATTTACTTAAACATTTTATCAATCACATAACTACCACTAATTTTTTTTCTACATAACTATCGTCTCCAACAGTACACTTAATCCAGCATTTCTTGAGATGTTTCATTTTATTCAAAACGATGCTACAGTGGCTTTTAACTTATCATGTTAGAAAAAGTTGTGGTCCCTGACTTATTCCTTTATATATTGGAACAAAAAGAAATGGAAGGGCTCTAAATCAGAGCTATAGGGTGGATGCTGTAACTTGGTGATTCTTATACAGCCAGTGATATTTTAATACTTAAAAGGTAGAAATCTTTTTTTTAAATATAAAATTTGACACAAAAATCTAAATTTAAGAACGGCGACATTGCTTTAGACTGTCAATTGTATATAATCTACAATTATTCATATCAATTTTTCTAGTAAGTTCATCAGTACTGGCATGTTAAAAAAGCCAGTTTCATTTGGTCCTAATGTCCAGGTTTGCCTAAGCACCATATATATATATATATATATATATATATATATATATATATATATATATATATATATATATATATATATATGTATATATATGTATATATATGTATATATATGTATATATATGTATATATATGTATATATATGTATATATATATATATATATATATATATATATATATTATATATATATATGTATATATGTATATATGTATATATACCATGCTCGCGGTTCTGCTCACGTGGACTTGATTCACTGTGTTGCCTAACGTAATAAAATATATCCTAAAACCTGGCCAAAGAACATATGTATGAATTTAAAAAAAAAAAAACACGTAAATCGGATAAGTGGTTCTCGCGTGATAAGCGCACTAACGGACAGATAGACAGAGAGACGTCGCATTTTATATATGATATATATATATATATATATATATATATATATATATATATATATATATATATATATATATATATATATATATAATAATACTAATATGCTTTATTTTTGAAAGAAATCAAATTATAATGAACCTAGGTGCACAATTAATTCCGAGAATTTGTGCGTGCACCTATTGAAGAAATTTAAAATTTATAATTTACATACACAGCATATGAAACAAATTACAAACAAGTTAGATTACAAATCAATTCAACTATACTAAAGTCAAGAACAAATCTTCCTTTAACTGAAGTAACCATGTAGTGACATGTCTCTTTATTCTTGAAAATGGTTTATTTTTAAAGGCTCGTGGCATGGCGTTATATATTCTAGGGGCTGTAAAAAGCAAGTTTTTTTGTACTGAAGTAAATGTTATCCTAGCTGTACTTATGGAAAGTTTTTCCTTATATCTTGTGTTTATTGAGTATCCAACGATATTCTTCGCGATTTTGTTATTACAAAACAACCGTATCACGGATTTTATATACAGCCTGGAAACACTCAGAACTTTTGCCTCTTGAAATAGAGTTTCTATAGGAAACCGTTTATTCTTGAATAAGGCTATTTTAAGAATTTTCTTTTGTGTTAGCTCAAGAGTATTTAAGATGGTATCATAGGCAGCCCCCCAAATACACACCCCATAATTAATAGTGGATTCCACGAGAGCCTTATAGATATTTATGATAGATTTCTGCGATAAGCTTTGCCTTAATATGCTGAACTTATACATTAACTTTCTAATTTTATTACAAACACAATCTATGTGAAAGTCCCACTTTAAATGTCTGTCAAAATAAACACCAAGATACTTCACTTTTTCCACAGAACTTATTTTTAGTTGGCAATCACAGTTACTATAATTCCTACAATCATTATCATGCACTTTTATGGCCTCCACATCAGCCATCCCCGCCCTCGTCATAGAATAGCAAATAAAATGAGACTTCTCGATATTTAATGACAATAAGCTCTTGTCAAACCAAATTTTGGCAGTACTCATAATTTTCTCGGCCTCAACAGTGACTTCCTTCCAGGTATCTCGTGATATGGTAATAGCTGTGTCATGAGCGTAACAGATCACACTGTCTCTAGGTAAGACTGAAAATATTCCATCTATATAAATAGTAAAAAGTATTGGCCCAAGCACCGTACCCTGTGGCACACCACACCTCACTGGCCGGGCTCCACTGAGTGTTTCGCCAATCTTAACTTGCTGTGAACGGTTTTCCAAGTAAGACTGAAAAAGTTGTTTCGGTAAACCTCTGATTCCTTTTTCCTCTAGACGATCCAGCAAGATATGGTGCGACACAGTGTCAAAAGCCTTTGCCAAGTCTAAAAATATTGTTAGACATTTTTTTCGCGTATTAAAGCTATTGACAATGCGATCTGTCACCCTAATGAGAGCATCCTCAGTACTGAAACCCCGCCTAAAGCCATACTGATTGGCCGCCAAAAGGTTATTCACTGTCAAGAAGCTAACCAGCCTCATTCTAATGCACCCCTCCACAACCTTTGAAATATTATTAATGAGAGCAATGGACCTGTAGTTCCGAGGCTGGTCCGTAGATCCCGCTTTGTGAAGCGGGATTACAATAGAGTTCTTTAGTGTGTCAGGGAATATTCCCGTTGCAAAAATCTTGTTAATTAAATGCTGCAATGGTTGAGTTAAATAATTACTAAAACTTTTTAAGACATTATTCGAAATTCCGTCACCAATGTTTGACTCACTATTTTTTAAAGATTGAATGACTGTTTCCACCTCTTGCTCTGTTATTGGGTGTAGAAAAATACTTTTATTACTTTTATTACAATTAGTGTTAATGTTATCCCCATTATTATTTATGGGTTTTATTATTTCCGCAGCAAGGGTTTCCCCAACCACATTAAAATACTCATTAAATTCTTCTGATATTTCCCGCTCACCGGAAACCACCGTACCATCCCCGCGAACAACATTCGCTATAGTAGGGGCACTAGCAACCTCATTGGTAGCCTGCTTTATAGTTTTGCATGTTTCTTTGGCATCTTTAAAATTTTTATCAAAAAGGTTCTTAAAATACATAGCTTTAGCCTTACCCAGTAATTTAGTTAACATTTTTCTATATTCTACGTATTTATTTTTGGCTTCTAAATTATTTGGCTGCATTACGCTGAGTTTTTTGAGTTTATCTCTCCTTCTTACAGATGTTATCAAACCCAGAGTAATCCAAGGTTTTCTACGTCTGTGTTTACATTTTATATATTTTACTTCTGTAGAAAGAGAAATATGTTTATTTAAGATATTAATAAATTGATTTCCAGATGTATTAGAATCCATTGCATTCAAGACACCCTCCCATGTCTCATTTTCCAATAATGCACCAAGACGTATTTTATTAAGTTTTTTATAATATCTTTTGTCGTTCTGTGAGCTACTTTTCAATACAATATTAAGAAGGATAGGAAAGTGGTCCGAATGACTGCCTTGTAGTATGACTGCGTTAGATGTTTTATTTGACTTAATGAAAAAATGGTCTATGCATGTTTTAGATGCATCTCCGATTCTTGTTATATTATTAATCTTGCTTTCAAAACCCCCAGCAGAAAATATATTAAGATAATTACATACATTTAAAGAAATATTCAAGTTTTCTCTTCTGAGATTCAAAATATCAACGTTAACGTCTCCACAGAAAATTTCTGTCTCACATTTATTTTTAAGATTTTGATAGTACTGTTCGAGGCTACCAATGAAATTAGCCTGCCCTATGTCGTGGCATCTATAATATCCAGTAAGTCCCATGCTACAATCATTTTTGTAAAGTTTAACTCTAAGAAATTTACAATTATTTACTTCCATTACATTGACAGAATACAATATATATATATATATATATATATATATATATATATATATATATATATATATATATATATATATATATAATCCTAAGTTTAACTGCTGGGAAACGCCCTTATAAGGAGAAGAGATGAGCAATCAAAGATCTAAAGGCTCTAGTATCTGCTTTTTATTTTTATTATCGAGCTTTCGCTGCCTAATGGTAGCTTCTTCTGGATTCTAAAAATGCAAACCAGGTACAGAAAATAAACTAAAACGTTCGTTTTTTAAAACGTGATTAAATAAATTGTACGACTGAATGTGAAATTACTTACAAAAATTTAGCAGTTAGTTCATCTCTGGTGAAGACAATGAAATTTGCATTTTTGTTGGCCAGGTGGTATGCATGATTACACAAAACATGATTAAAAGACACTTAGAGAGTTACACAAATATTAAAAATAAAAACTTGGTCAATAAACATCAGTTAAAAACACTTTTAAAGACAGAAACACAACTGCAAGAAACCATGATGTTGAAACGGTACTCCATTTTAAAATTTTTTGACGTCGAGTTTAGTAACTATTTAGTGATATTTGAGTCCGAGCCGGATATTGTTGGTAGTCTATGTCGTCATCAGGTCGACAAAAAAAAGGATTAAAATTAGGAATGTGGTAAATTATTTTCGGTAGATGCGAATTTTAGATAAATTATTTATTATTAATGATATCTATTTTTTAGTTTTAATTTTATAAAAAAGGGGGGACTTAAATTTGATGAAATTGACGAGTTATTCATTATTAATTATATTATATTATATATATATTATAATAATTTATCTAAAATTCGCATCTACCGAAAATAATTTACCACATTCCTAATTTTAATCCTTTTTTTTGTCGACCTGATGACGACATAGACTACCAACAATATCCGGCTCGGACTCAAATATCACTAAATAGTTACTAAACTCGACGTCAAAAAATTTTAAAATGGAGTACCGTTTCAACGTCATGGTTTCTTGCAGTTGTGTTTCTGTCTTTAAAAGTGTTTTTTAACTGATGTTTATTGACCAAGTTTTTATTTTTAATATTTGTGTAACTCTCTAAGTGTCTTTTAATCATGTTTTGTGTAATCATGCATACCACCTGGCCAACAAAAATGCAAATTTCATTGTCTTCACCAGAGATGAACTAACTGCTAAATTTTTGTAAGTAATTTCACATTCAGTCGTACAATTTATTTAATCACGTTTTAAAAAACGAACGTTTTAGTTTATTTTCTGTACCTGGTTTGCATTTTTAGAATCCAGAAGAAGCTACCATTAGGCAGCGAAAGCTCGATAATAAAAATAAAAAAGCAGATACTAGAGCCTTTAGATCTTTGATTGCTCATCTCTTCTCCTTATAAGGGCGTTTCCCAGCAGTTAAACTTAGGATTGTTTGTTGCCAGTGCCCTGTTACTGTCCTTCCTCTTTCTTATATATATATATATATATATATATATATATATATATATATATATATATATATATATATATATGTTTTGATGAATGTTCTCATGGGTGTGAAATGCAGTAGTGGTTTTTCGGGTATCCCGTGTTAGCTTGAAGTCCCTTGGTGGACGGCTTCGCTGACGTTTCGATGGAATCTCATCCATCTTTTTCAGAGCGTTGATCACTGGTTGGTGTCTTGGCGTTAAATGTAGAGACTGGCACCGAGGGCCCCGGTTTTATGTGCTGAGGAGCGTGGCTCTATTGGCCATAACCGTTCGACCATATATATATATATATATATATATATATATATATATATATATATATATATATATATATATATATATATAAAATACATTAATCCGGGTTTCAAGCCGTTCGTCTAACAATGAATTTGCACGACGTTTCGCCAAAATCTAATTTGGCATTTTTAAGTGCTCTTGCTGCTGCTCGATACTGTGATCTTGCTTCTGCTGCCGCTCGAAGCTAACGAGTTACTTAAAACACATATTTTTTTGCAAAATTCGACTTTATTCATCAACATAGTCTCCCTTTAAGAGCGATACAATCAAGTCCAACGCTTTTCTAACATTTCTGTACCTTTCTTGTAGAAGTACTTGCTTTTGCTTTCAAAATAGGCCTCAGTTTCGGCGATAACTTCTTCATTGGAGCCAAATCTCTTTCCCGCGAGCATTTTTTTGAGATCTCGAATATATAATAGTCGCTGGTGGCTATATCTGGAGGATACGGTGGATAAGGAAGCATTTTGCCATCGTAACCATCGACTTGTGATCCGGTGCATTGTCTTGATGAAAGAACACCTTTTTCTTGTTCATTTGGGACCGTTTCTTTGCGATTTCTGCCTTCAAACGCACCAAAAACTTTTATAATATTCGCTATTTATAGTTTTTTTTTTCCCTTCTCAGCATAGTCGATGAAAATTATTCCATCTGCATCCCAAAATACAGAGGCCAAAACCTTCCCAGCCGTCTGTTATGTCTTTGGTCGCTTCGGGCGGTTTTCACTGGCTGCTGTTCACTCAGCTGACTGCGGATTTGATTCCGGTGTGTAGTGGTGGATCCATGTTTCATTCATTGTCACATATCGCATGAAAAAATCCATTTTATTGCGTTTAAACCGGTCCAAACAGCGCTCAGAATCATCAATAAGTTGTTGTTTTTGGTCCATTGTGAGCAAAAGCGGTACCTATTTCGAACAGAGCTTTCTCATGCCCAAATGTTCATGCAAAATATGACCAACACGTTCTTTTGATATCTTTAGGGTGTCAGCTATCTCACGCAATTTCACTTTACGGTCATCCAAAACAATTTGGTGGATTTTTTTGACGTTTTCCGGTGTGACTACCTCATTTGGGCCTCCAGAGCGTTCAGAATTATTTATGTCTGTACAATCGCGTTTAAATTCAGCATACCAGTTAATGATGAGTGATTTTTCAATAGCACACACACAGTCTCCGTAACACTTATCAAGCCATTGCTTTGCTTGAACGGTATTTTTTCCCATCAAAAGACAGTGTTTAATCAACACACGAAATTCGAATGTTTCCATTGTTTTGAAAATATCAAAAGGAGCGTCACTAAAACCACTGTAACTTTTAAACTAATCGTCGAAATGTCATGAAATTTATCGTTTGAAAGTTGATACTTCTTAAAAATCATTTTTTGAAAGGATCGACATCTATGCGTCAGCCCAAAAACTTTTCAGCCTATAAAGTAATATTTTATTTAACTAATCTTAAAACGCTACTACAGACCGATTTTTACGTGAAGTTATAATTTACAGAAGAGATCTTTGCTGTTGTCACTTTAAACAAAAAACATAAGGCATACAATCAATACTTAATGCACATAATATAATAACAGGCATAGTTAGGCAAAATTTTGAAGTCCTCGCATTTAGCTTGTGTTCTAATTATTTGGACAAAACAATATGGTACACTAATATATTATGCAATATTTAATATATTAATGATATAGAAAGTTATTCGTTTGATTATTTAAAAAATTCAAGGACGAGAAGAGGTTTAGTGGAATTTTCTTTTCAATCATAAAAACTATAGACTGCATATTTGTTTAAAATAATCAAATAAATAACTTTATATTTCATTTAAATACTATATCAGGAAGATATGTCATACTTTATTTAAATAAGCAACTTTAAAAGAAATAGAAGCAAACATTGGTAACATGTAGACAGGTTGGTAACAGTATAAGTGACACATAACCTAAATATTATTCCAACTTTCGTTGCGAGTTTCAGGACACACTTCTTCGAGTAAGCATGTCCTTACGATGTCCAAAATCGTGTGTGTTTTTCGAGGAATTGTGAAATGAAACTTTGTGGTCTCGTTCATTGAGAAGGCCCAGCACAATGATGGGGGAGTCCTAGCTAGGAGAATATGTAGCAGTCTGCTGCCGAGTCTTTAAGGCTAAAGACTAATGTAGTTGGATATTAAAAAGAAGGGCCTCTCTGAGCCCGAAAATTTAAATGAAGGATGTAAAATATTGAAAATTACTGTGATTATGGATATAGTTTCCAGAAGGATTGAATATTATTAGCTACCATCAATATGGCTTTCGTAAGCTAAGATCTCTAGAGGTTGCACTTGATATATCTAAGGCATTTGACCGTGTTTGACACGTTGGATTGTTGGCTAAGCTATGTTTTTATAATATACCTAAAAAGTTCTGTTTACGGTTCTCGTGTTTCCTGAGAGAGCGTTCTTTACGAGTGACAGTCGACGGATTTCTTTCTAACAACTTCACTATCAACGCCGGTATGCACCAAGGGTCCATACTGTCTCCTACTCTCTTATTTACGTCAGTGATTTACTATAAAGGACCAGGAATCCAATCTGCAGTTTTGCAGATGACAGTATGTTTATTTCGTCATTCACTTTGAATGTTCGAACGTTTGTGAATATCCGCAGATAATTGCTGATCAGCAGCCTTGATTCCTTGGAGCATCGAAGAACGATTGGCGACTTGAATCTATTCGACAAATATTTTCATAAAAAGTGTTTTGATGGATGTAGCCGGCTTAATTCTTCCCAAAACGATGCATGCTAAGAAAACATGTCGCGCTAATACTTCACTTCCGTATGAAGTTTAGCCTGCCACTCCTCGTATGACCCTTTTCAAGCAGTCTTTTAAATGGAGAGCATCATCCCTTTGGAATGATTTGTTGCCGACTACATTGTACAGTGATTCAAGACCAACGTGAATTGCTTTTTTTCCCCCCGCACACTTGTCGCTCCTGTTGCTGTATGCTATGCCCTTAAAAAAGCCAACGTTATGGTGAGCATAGAGATATTAGAATAGAGGAGGTAAGTTCTTGCGAAAAGCTTGGTGCTCATAGAAAAAAATATGAGATTCATTCTGTCTCTTTTACTCGGCGCCGGAATTCAGCGCTCAAGCGTAGATTAAGAGAGACAGAATTGTCTCATATTATTTCCTTCTATTTTTAACGACTATACGCTTTTGCTTACCGCAGGCTACATACTTTCTCTCCTCTATTCTAATATCTTGATGATGGTGACACCTAGAGCATAAATAAAAAATACAGTGCATTCAAACTCGAGAACATGTAAGAGACCAAGGGTCACTGGGGCTCTGTTTAAGCGCGAGTAAGATGCCAAAAGAAAAGTTGTTTATTAACCGACATCGGAAGAATAGTCCCAGTAACCAACGCCGCAAAAGGCAGGAAATAGGCAACTCTTATTTACGATTTGTTGTCTTTTTACGATTTCTCTAAAAATGTTTTGTGATTTAAAAACAATTTTTTCTTGTATAAGTCTGTGTCTCACCGAAACATAATGACCCAAAAGTGTATTATTTATGGTTGCAAAAAGCAACCTAATGAAAAAATCAGTTATTACAGGTAAGTAATACTTTATTCTACAAGTAATACACAGGAATGTTTGAGAAAATGATTTAAGTATAAAATTGTGATGATTTATCTTAGTGCAACTCTTGGGGAGAAACATTGAACAAATTTCAAATATTCGATATAGACTCCGGGTCATACAATTCCTACTTTATAGAAGAACTTCCATTATATTTTGATCTTCCTAATAATTCTTCCATTTTCATTTTTATGTGGGTTATAAAAATGCAAGATGTCGAAAGTTAGAGGCATTGCAACAAAAATTCGACACTTCAACCTACCTAAGAAGGTGAAAGAATTGGCAGGAAAAACAAAAAATAATTCTGAGAAATGGAAGTAATGAAATTATATTAGATACTAAGGACAAAATAAAGATAAGAGAGCAAAACACACAAACAAACAAACTGGTTCATATAACTATGATTTCTTCTACACTGTTACATGAACGCTATGGGATGGTAACCTTAGAGAAATGTAGAAAACAATATTGCATACTCTACTTGTACAAAGTAGTGAATGATCTCACTGATGATCTGGCATTTCTATCCAACTTATATTTTAATGTCCCAACGTACACCACAAAAAATCATAGCACTTTCTATATACCAGATGCAGCCCATAATAACCATCACCTGTGATCTCCATTGTATAATGCTTGCATCCTATACAATGGAATCCAGAATAGTGTAGATGTATTTAATGATAAGTAAAGTCTTTTCAAAACTAAATTGCGTGATTTGTTTTAAGTGCATGTAGATTATTATGTAATATTTAAATTAAGTTAATTTAAGTTCTGGTATTTTGTAATTGAAAAGATCTTTGTGATCCATCTGTAAAGTGCAGTAAATAAATAAATAAATAAACATAGAACAACTTTTCAATAGATATACCTAGATCAGAAAACTTACAACTAAACAGGGATAATGAAGTAGGGCTAGAAATAACAAAAAAGAAGTTATTCATGTTATACAACTACAGAAGGATGGAAAAGCAGTGGTCCAGATGAGATAAAGGGAGAAAGCCTCAGAATATTTTCAGATGAAAGTCCATTTATTAATCGGCTAGTAATCTTATTTAATAAGATATATGAAACTGGACAAACCTTTCTTGATTGACTGAAGTCAACTTTTTATTTTATTTATTTATTGATGCTAAATTACATAAACGGGTTTACACATGTCAACAAATAATGATATGATAAAAATGCAGTTACCACACTGATTAAAGCAATAGAATTAGTACACAAATGTTAATACATAAAATTTCCATTACTATGTCATTTATACTTAAGACAGAAACATTAAAACAATATGTGAACAAACTCCTCAAAAACAAAACTCAAAACCAAAGTCTAAAACCTATAACAGAGGTACTCATTTATTGAACTGAATTTTCCACCAGAATTTTTTTTAACCCTTTTTTTCAAATTCTTTGCCTGGTAGATCTCTTAATATTTTGCAGTAATACATTAAAAAATTTAATAGCCTGGCACCCAGGTTCTGTTTCACATCTCTTCAGCTTCCAATATGTTGGAATTAGATTTTCTTTCATACCAATACTGAAAAAATGAAAATCGGTAAAATGTGACGATTCCATCCACCCCAGAATATATAGAAAATCTAAAACAGAAATAGATAACATACAGTTTGGATTCTGAAAAGGCATGGGTACACAGGCAGCTTTATTCTCATTAAATGTATTAGCCCAACTCTGTAAAGATATGAATGAGTGGATGTATATATGTGTTTTATAGGTTACAATAAAGCTTTCGACTGTGTCATACATAAGACCTTAATAAACAGTCTAGAAACAACTAATATAGGTAAAAGAGATCATTGTTGCATCAAAAATCAATCAGTAAAAGTTAAAATTGGGCTGGAAAGATCCGAAACCATAAAAATAACTGAAGCTGTAAGACAGGGATGTGTTCTTTCACCACTTTGGTTTAATCTTTATCCTAATGCTGTGTTTAGTAAAACCATATATGAATCCATCCATCCTACTTTTCTATTGGCAAACAATATTAGGGATCTTCAGCCACTAATTGATCGGGTCATATCAGCTAGCAGATTTGGATTAACTATAAATATAAGAAAAACCAAGTGGATGGTAATAACAAAGAAAAGTCTACCATCAGAATCCCTCAAAATCAAGGACAGTACTGTAGTGCAAGTTCCCACATTTAAATATTTAGGAACTAATATAAATGAAAAATGAGATCCAAGAAAGGAGATATATTCAAGAATTGAACAAGCCTGAGTGACACACATGAATATGAAAAGTACGTTGTAGGTTGTAAGTTACAGAATCAAAATTCAAATCGCACATAAAAAATGCTTTATTATGTAAGTAGTTTAATGTTTTATTTATTGTGTAAAGTAACAAAATAAACATAAAAATATTCACTTTAGTTTTGCTTGAAAAAGGAAATAAGTACCTGAACTTCAAATCTCTGCAGGTTCTAACTATTTTGTAACTGTACTTCTTCTAAATCTTTTTCACTTTCTTCAACTACCATTCTATAGTGTTAGATGTGCATTTTCTTCAATCAGATTGGCATTCAAATCTTGTAGGAATACACCCTGGTTTCATGCACACTTGTGACACTAAACCCATCACATGGTAAGCATCCATTAAATAAACAGTAGTGGATGATAACGAAAAAATAAAACCTAACCTCAATAGTGATGTGACTATCTAAAGATATTATTTGGATAATTAACAATTTCTCAAACAAGATTATTATGACATATCTCATTTATAATAATAAAATATTAAGGTCTTCACAGGAATAAAGTGAAGAATTTGGAGAAATAACTGCTGGATCTCGCCGTGCAAGAATTAGCCACTTATTATCGTTTTCTTGTTTGGAACGTAAACATATAACTTATTAGGAGTTTTTATCGATGTGTTTTTACTCTGAGGGACCGCACCCCACTTATACACTTTAGAATTCATTTTAAACACACAAATTATTGTATAGACACTGTATACTTCACTGTTGTTGACATAGTTTACAAAGGCGTGACGTCACGAGCAGACGCCATGACACCTGCGAGCGTTTTGGCGTGAAATTCAAAATTAGTTTAAAAAAGGCCAATTTTATGCTAGGAAACCTGTAATTTCTCCAGAAATATATATATATATATTTTTGGAAATAGTAGATCCGTAAGAACATCGTGGAATAGTTTTTCAAAATTAATCATGCATATTGTGTAGTAAAAATAAATAATGCTATTTTTGCAGATTTGTAAAAATCCCGTAAGGAAAAATGGCTACAAGCATTAGGACGGAATCCTAATCAGGAATTTTCTCCGTCAAATAGGATCTGCTCAAAACATTTTTCGTCTAAGTGCTTTGAAACACTCCGTAACAGACACGTTTTAAAAGACGATGCTATACCTACTTTACATTTAGGACAAATAGTGACATTTTCTGAAACAATAAGCCAGTGTTCATCTGTTAGTTGGAGTGGGTAAGTTTGTATGAAGGCAAATATTTACCGTTTTTAGACAAAATTTTATAAGTAACAACATTTAATAAAAGTAAAATAATTTATTTTTACTTTAAAGGGGGTAGTCTGGTAACTTTTTCAAAAAATCGAGTTTTTAAAAACAAATATATGTAGAAATACAGTAGAAACCATTATTTGCTCTGGAAAGGTCGAGAACAGGCTGAATTTTTTTTTATGGGTCTAGCACACATGCTGCAGGGAAGTCCCTAAAGCGCTACAAGAGCGACATGTATGCGAAACAAGTGATTCACATTGTTCTTGAATCGCTGTAAATTGTACTCGGTGGGAAACAGAGTTCTGGGCAAATTATTCCAAAGGGATGATGGTCTACATATAAAAGACTGCTTGAAAAGCGTTGTACGAGGAGTAACAAGCTGAACCTCATACGGATGTGAAGTATTAGCGCGACGTGTGTTTCTAACATGCACCGCTCCGGGAGGAATTAAGCGGGCTACATCCTTCGAACATTTTCCATGAAAATACTTGTAGAATAGGCTGAAGTCGCCAACTGTTTCTTCGAAATAATATTCCCAACTTTTGAGAAGCTTTCCTTGCTATGCCTGCGACATGTTCATGCCAGGACATATTTGCTCCCAAATTAACACCCAACAAATTGAGTGACGATGTTAGACGAATGGAGTGCTCCAACATAACTATGTCGGTAATGTTACCTTTTTTTAGAAGAAACTGCCGCCTGGGTTTTTATAGCGTTAAATTCCACTTGGTTACTGTCACCCTAAGATAGAATTTCTTCCAGGTCTTTGTTAAGTTGAATGACCTCCTGCTGTCTGCGGATATTCTTCTGAGTAGCCAATGTCCGAGCATTCAAAGTGAATGAAGAGATAAGCGTACTGTCATCTGCAAAGCTGTAGATTGGATTCCAGGTCTTTTCCAGCGGATCGTTAATGTATATGAAAAAGAGAGTAGGAAACCGTATGGAGCCTTGGGGCACACCGGTGTTGATAGTGAGGGTGTTAGAAAGAAATCCGTCGACTGCCACTCGTAAAGAACGCTCTCTGAGGAAACATGAGAGCCACAAATAGAACTTTTCATACAAGTGTTCAATTACGTTGTTCCAAGCATGTGTTACGTAAGTTAAAAGACCTCCTGTTAATCGCTAATAATGTTGAATCCTTCAAGATATTTTAGAAGATGCTGATTGATAGCCTTTTCCATGACTTTCAATATTATTAAAAGCAGTGCGACTGGTCGGTAGTTATTTGGCAAGGTCTTCTTGCCTTTTTTAGGTATCGGCTGAACTGTGGCACATTTCCAGTAGAAAGGAAATATTCCCTTTCTGTAGGATAGGTTGAAAAGTTTACAAAAAACTGGTGTTAGTTCCCTCGCACAGTTTTTGAGAACTATGGCAGGTATTCCGTCAGTGCCAGAAGCTTTTTTGGTGTCTAGCTTCATTAAAATATGTTTTATGATACGCTGTCTGAAGACAATATCGGGCTTCCTTGACTGCACTATGGGAATAGTAGATGGTGTTTTTCCTTGGAAATTGACAATAGAATGTGAAGCAAAGAGTTCAGCTAACAAGTTCGCTTTCTCAACAGATGTCATTGCAATAAAATTATCTGGCCATGTGAGTGGTGGTATGGTGGATTTGGTAAAATTTTGACTAACTCCCTTAGCGACTTACCAAAAGGACTTGGAATTGTTGGGACAAGCGAGAAGTTTGTTTCTAATTCGTTGATTGTGTGCCTCCTTGGTTTCGTTGATAATTTCTTTACATCTGTTCCGGACACGACGTGTTACGATTTATGGTGTTAGGATTTTCACGCCATTGTCGGTAGGCAAGATGTTTAGAAGTAACAGCTTTGCATTTTCGGTCAAACTAAGGCTTGCCGTTGGAAGGGCATTTCTTCGAAAAAGGGATGTAAGCTTCCATACCAGCCAAAATAACATCGGAAACCTCCCTGGTGCAGTCAGAAAGATCGTCGGATCGAAAACAAACGTCTAACCAAGGGAAAGTTCGAAAATATTCCATGAGATCTTTCCATTTAGCAGATTTGTAGTGCCAAATCTTGCGCGGTTTAGGCGCCTCTCTGTCACTGATTGGTAGGATATTCGATGTCGAAAGCAGTTTATGGTCAGAAAAACCTAACGGCGGATTTACGGTGACCGTGTAAATCTCCGGATTGGTTGTTAAAAACAGATCAAGAAGACTGGCGAACTCCCCGTCTCGATCAGGGATCCATGTTGGTTCGTCAATGAGCTGAGTTAAGCCACAACTGATTGAAAATGATTCAGCTTCACGACCTTGTTCGTCAGTAGTATGTGAATATTTAAGCCAGTTGATGTTGTGGACATTAAAATCGCCCAGGATAGCAATTTCGGCATTTGGATAGTTAATTTGTAAATGATCGATGGCGTCTGCAAGAGAAGCGAAAAGCGTTCTAGAGTTGGTATAACTTGGTGGTCGATAGAGGATACAGATGAACCTTGTGATTTGTTTAGTCGTTATTTTTAACCACATAACATCAAAGTTTGGGGTCTCCAGAGCCTCTTCTCGTTGGCAAGACAGGTCGCTTCTGACAAAAAGACAGATTCCAAAGTTACACCTAAATCTAGAGTAGAAGTCGCACGAAATGCGATAGAATAGAAGCGTCTAGACGCAGTTAGTGAATAAGTGGCTCGCCGAACGTGCAGTTGCCGTATACTAACTGTCTCCGCCCTGTTTTTGTAAATCCACGGTCTATAGGTATTTCAGTTTCAGTTTTCGAGCACTTAAGTGTTGGTTTTCGTTAAAAAAAGGAGCAGTCGAGCGTCAATATATCGTTTAGTATAACGCTTTAATCGCGTTTTTCTCGAAACAACCTTTGTTGACCTGGTTGACATGATTTAGAAAACACGGTTGCCCGGATCGGGCTCATTTTTATGGCTTATTCTACACATAAATGGCCATCGCCGGTACTACTTTTATAATTATCTATTACAATCGAAGTTGCAAAAATAAGATCGAAAATTTCAAAAGTCCGCCATTTTCTTTTTTAATCGTGGGTGTACAGTTCTAGTACCAGCGATAGCGGCAACTCTATATTATGAGAATCAACTCGAATATTTGCTTTCAGATGCTCCGAAGTCCAGATATCATGTCAACCAGATTTAAATAGGGCCTTGTTCAGGCGGCCCTACCAAGGAAATGAAAAAAAACAAAAAAAAAAATTCTATTAGTTTAAGACCTCTAGGATTATGTATAAAAATATTGAAATTCACAAATAAATTTTACTATAAAAAAAATCTTAAAAAAAGACTACAAGTTACCAGACTACCCTCCTAAACACTCATGTCCAACAAACAAGCTACTTGCCGAAATATAGATCACTACTATCAGTACTTGTCATAGATTTTGCTTTACTGCTTTACTTTTGAAACTACATTGGCATATAGTAGTAATAATGTATTTATTTATTTATATTCAACACAAGGAAATTTATAGAGCCACATACAGTAATCAATCTATACTTAACAATGTAAATCAAAACCAGCACAATAAACACATGTCAAAATGGCACTGACTCTCGGAATAATACAGTGTAAGTTCCTAAAACTACCACGAATCCGCGAGACCATGAACAAATTGTTTAAAAAGCATGCGAAGATCACATTGATGTATTACTCGGTTATAAATTAAACATATTTTGTACATTGGCGATCCTAACATAAAATTCGCAGTGGATCTCGACAAATAGGAATATATCTATAAGGACCTCTGGACATAATAAACTTCAGTTCTTCCAACAAAGAACGGCAAACACCACTATCATTAACGATTTTAAGGGGTAGGGTCACTCCAGGCACAGTAAACATACTACAGTAGCGAAACTGAGCTCCAATTTGGTGACCAGATTTTGACGGCGCGTGCGTCGACGGGTCCTTTTTCAAAATGGCCGCTCAGTGTTTACATCCGATCTCGGAATGTGTCTTTGGAAATGTATTGTCCATCGTTTCTTGACGTGACTGCAGTTTATATGAATATAAAGACAGAAAGAAAGGGAGTTTGTAGAAAAAGAGAATTAAAAACGTTTGTAAGTGAAGAGAATCGAAAAGGTTGAGAAACAATTTATATAATCATGGGGAAAGGAGGTTATTGTTGTGCCGTTGAGAATTGCAATATTCCATATAATTATTTTCGCAAATTATTTGCTCGAGTCACACTTTTTTATGCTCTAAAATTTGCAAATATGAAATTTCTAACTCAATCAGGGCGCGCTAAGACTGTTATTCTAAATCATAACTAAATTTAATTATGCCTTATTTACATTACATGTAATCATCAACAGTATTATCCGTCAAAGTTTAAGTTGCTGCATTAATGATTTTTTTTTGCAGTTCCTCTGTTTTTAGTTGAAACAATGATTTCATAGAAATCATGGTATGCGATTAAAGTTGTTGATTATTTTAATAAATCTCTATTGCTTGCTTTCACAAGACAACTTTTCACTATCTTAAATGCATTTTTGAAAAAATACAATATGCATGAAACAATATTATCATTACTAATGTACATTCTGTTTAGGCGTATTTGCTCAAGAGACGGCCTTCCAGGGAACCTTGATTGATTTAATAAAACGTTCGAATTCGGTTTCAGCGCCTAAAAATACATATAGGTATAGTGATCTGTTCGGTAGTGAAAAACTTTTTTTTGTGTGCCTGTGTAATTTTTTTATGATTAATAAATAATCCTCCAAATTCTGGTTTTTAGAAAGATTTATTTTTGTGTAAACTAGTATTCAGTTATTTAAAACTATTTATAATTGATAAATTATAAATAAAACATATTATTTTTTTCTAAAAGGTGTATTCTCAAGAGGCTTCTAGTTTTCAATAACTTCATCTGAATTAATTGTTTGACACACCTTTTCTAATAATAAACCTGATAAATTCAACACTGTTTAATTGCAAGTACAATTAATACTCTGAAAGTGACTTTTTTTTTTCTATTTTTCTCTATAAATTACATTGCTCCTTTTTCATGCCAATCCTTCAAAAGTTTCTGTGAATATATTGTAAGGAATACAGAACCTATAACAACATATTTATTATTTTCAAATTTTATACAGTATATTTTATTTTCTTATAAGCTGGGTTTGAAAGTTTAAATATTAAGTGTCGTGTTGATATCACAAAACCACTGGGGAATGGGATTATTGAAATAACTGATATAAATGGATTATTGAATCAAATATGCTATTAAAAAAAAAAAATTTTAATGCGATTCCAAAGAAATTTTTGTAATATGATTTTGTCAGACGATGTGTGCCAGAGGGTAAAATATTCTGAAAATAAGTTCGTTAAATGGACAGTACAACTAATCGAAGTCCATTTTGATGGTAATTATGGTTACTATTAAAATTTTGAAGATTTAGTTACCTGTTAATAATATTCCTCCTATAAAGAACTTATTTCTATTGTTGTATACCTATTTATAAATTAAATATAGTTATTTTCCTTTTAAACTGTAATTGATAATACAGTATATATGAGTCAGTCATTTCTCCTAATGAAGCTAATATGGTTAGCGAAACGCGCGTCGAGTGCAAAAATAAAATGTTTGGTGTAGTGGTGATATATACTGAGTAGTGTCATTGTGCCAAAGATTCCACATTCCCAATATAGTTATAATTGACAAGTCAGCTTGGTCATAACTAAGTATTGTATGTAACTATAATTACGAAATTACTGTATTGACTCTTTGATCTAAATATTAATTCATTGTAAATAAAAGTAAGCATTAATTACATTATCAAAAAGCAATACAGATAGCAGAACACAAAATAGTATAGAACCTCTAAGAATCATTCACATAGAAAATAGAGGTCTATATATATACGTTCATAATTCATTAATAATATTATATTAACCTTTCTCGAAGTTACACAATATAGTTTTTGTAGTTTAAGAAAAAATAAGTACCAAAAAAGTAGATACAGTGTTTTTTAATTAACGAGAGATCTATCACACCAAACCACACAACACTGCTTAGAAAAAAATGCTCTTATTTTAGAAGATGTTGACATCTTAGTAATGACAATTAAAATTAAATTAATTTAGTCCTTAAAAAACATCTTTAATCACGAATTTACTTGAAAAATGATGTAAATAAAACTTTAACCTCAAACAGTGACGTTTAACTTTGATAGACTTTTGAATTTTTGGATAAGGTTATTAAAAACTGAAGTTGAATATGAAGAATTCCATCAAATACCTTCCTAAGTTTTTTCACCTGTATTCATTTATTTTCTAACAAAGTGCTCCATTCTTTTTGTTTTTTTTTTTTATATTACTCATGCTGCATTAACTTTTATATTACTCATGCTGTATTAAATAACAAATCAAAAATTTTCAAACATTTCTATGTCTATGATTTTGAATGATAAAACTTTGCACAATTTTATTTGTATTTCAAATCTCGCGCTGGTCCACTTTTAACATGGCGGATTGCCACGTGACCTTCTGAAAACGAACCTGATTTCCCTACGCGATTATCCTTGAGTTTCGCTACTGTATAGTGTGTTTACTGTGCTCCAGGTCTCAGAAATAAAGGCTAATTTCAAGAATTTTTTTATTATATATTATTATTTTAAAAGCAGTCTAAAATTTATTTGAAGTACTTCATTAAACAAATATTTAAGTGTACAAAAATATTTTTACATCTTTAAAATGCTATGAGACTGAATCATTTTGAAAAAGGTCCTTATGTCCGATGCCATATTTAAAAGGGCCATTAAAATATAAAAAAAGAATCTGTAATATTGAATCTTACCTTACTAATTTGTTGTTGGTTTGTGAAAGTTTATTCAATTTCTTTACTTTCTTCCTGATTTACACTTCATTTTGAATTGATGCTAGTTAGAAAAATATTCTGAAAGTATAACTTGTTTGTTACGGAATTTTCAAGCGCATTAGGAATAAACAACATACATAGAACCCACAGTAAAAACGTGAGTTTTAGTTTTTTCTCGAACCAATGAACTCATACTTTTAGTTCTGGTTTAAATGATATTCCCGTTTCTCTTATGGCTGTTTAATGTAATTTTAATTTAAAATTAACCATCTGATTTTTTTTTTAGAGAAGTGAAACAGGAGCAAACAAACGGTAGCATCTTTTTTAAAGAACACGAACTGGTCAGTATAAAGGAGGAACATTACGAAGAAAAGTAAGTGCATGAATAGTTATAAGAAGCTATAATATGTAATTATTACCGTAACTGGAAATAATATTTAGTTTAACTTGCCAACCATCGAGTTGTTGTTCAATTTACATTCTAAATGTGGTGTAAATATATTTGATATAACTACTTGAATGTATAAAGAAGGAATAAATATGAAAGAATTTTTGTAATAATTTAAGAACTAAAACATAATGAACTGGTACATTGCTAGGAGTGCTAGAGTACTCTAATATTTGGGCTGTAGTGATATATCATTATTTACAACTGTAACATATCTATGAATTAAAAAATCCTCCTTTAAAGTAATTTCCTTAAGTTAAAATTTCTTAATTAGTTAGATTTTATGAAATATGATGATGTTCTGATTGAGACTATTCAAATGGTTTCTAAAATTTTCAGTTTTAAAATGTCAGAAAATGATCATTTTAGTTCTGCTGATATACGTGGGTAAATCAAATATAAACGGTAATTTTTTGTTTATACGTTTATTCACGACTTCTTCATTGCTTCCAAATCGCTGTCCTCCCAGTGATTCTTTCATAGGCGCAAACAAAAAATAGTCACAGGGGGATAAGTCAGGGCTATAAGGAGGGTGCTCGAGGGTTTCCCAGCCCATTTCTTCCAGTGTATCCCTTGTCAAAGCCGCAGTGTTAGGCCTGGCGTTGTCCTGGAGGAGAATGACATCTCTGATGGGCATGTCCCGTCTTTTCTTTCGATAGGCGGCTTTTGCCAACCGTAACAACTGGCAGTAGTAAGCCGCATTCACCGTACGTTGATCGTGCAGGAAATCGATCAGTAAAATTCCCCTAGAGTCAAAAAAAATCGTTGCAAGGACTTTTCCAGCAGAGAGACGCGTTTTGGCGTTCACTGGGAACCTTCATTCTTTCTTCGCCACTCCTTACTTGCCATTTTGGACTCGAGAGTGTAGTGATGTACCCACGTCTCATCACATGTCACTATGCGCTTTAAAAAGGCCTCCCCTTCTTGCTGAAATCGATTCAGAAGCCTTTCAGCGATCTTCGAGCTGACCTGTTTTTGGTTTCCAGTCAACCACCTTGGAACCCATCGAGCAGTAATTTTTCTGAAACCGAGTCGATCAGTAATTGAATCGGTGAGTTCGACAACCCTACAAGTCCAAAATTTGACATTTTAAACTGAGATAGCCATTTTGTTTTAAATATATCCCCCTATCAACTGAGCATAAAAACCGTACGATATACTTAAACGTTAACGCTCTACAGTAGGCTGCCGTTCGGTGATGACTGGAAAAACCGTACATGTCCGTGACTTGTACGGTTTTTCATCTCAGCTACTAAAATATCTGCAGTTATTTGTTTACAAAGAAAGAGTTGACTTCGTGTGGGTTTTATTAATTAAAATAGCTTAATTATCGTGTGTTTTTAAATTTGTTTAAATAAAATATGTCATCCTGTGACAGAGAAGATGTGGTTACTAGCAATGGCAACAAAAAAAAGGAATATTGTTAGTTGGAAACATAACCAAAGAAAAATAGCATGTTTGCACGGTCAGGAATATGTTGGTAAAAACGGAAAACATATTGAAGCGAAAACTGTCGGACCTACATGCATGTAAGTTTACATTTTTTTTTTAATTAATTAATTTTAACTAATGAATACATTTTTAAGGTGTAAAAAAAAGTGCATGCAGTAGTTTACTGATGAAGAGAAAACAGAAATAATATCAAAATTATACGACGGTAAGCCAAAAAATGAACAAGATACGTATTTGCAGGGGCTTATTGAAGCAAAGCCTATTGAAAGACATCGGATAAAAGGCGTAAAACCTAAACAACAAAGAAAATCAAATTTTTTGTACTTTGTTATGAAACAATCAAATCGAATTTCCGTATGTAAACAGGCATTTATCAGTCTTCATGCCATATCTCATTGGCAAGTTCAGCGTTTAAACACCTTACTTCTAGCTACAAAATCACCAAAGGATTTAAGAGGCCGGCACAACAACAGACCTCGTGCAATATGCGAAGAATGGATTGTGAAAATAAAAGAACACATTGAGTCATTCCCGGTTAAAGTTTCCCATTACTCCTCAAAAAGCATTCATTATTTGGATGCATCTTTAAATGTGAAGAAAATGTACGATCTGTTTATAGATAAAAATCCACAGCTAGAAAATTTGGTTAAATACGAATTCTATCTAAAATATTATAATGAAAACTACAATCTCAGGTTTGGAAGACCACAGGTTGATGTCTGCTCGGTATGTGAAAGCCTTGGAGCTAAACTTAAAGATGTTAATCTTAATGATAATGCAAAGAGAGTGGTTGCAGCGGAACTCATAGTTCATAAAAGGCGCGCAAAAAAGTTTTACACGAAACTAAAAGAAGTGCAATCTCTGTGTAAGGAACGACCAGAAGTAATGGGCCTAGCTTTTGACTATATGCAGAATATGCCCCTCCCACATATCCCGGTTCAAGAAATTTTTTATCTGAGGCAACTTTGGGTATATGCATTTCAGATTCATAATCTTAAAGGTCATTTTTATAGCTACCACGAGGGTGAAGCTCTAAAAGGATCTAATGAAGTATGCACATTTCTTTATGATTATATATTGAACCACATGCCATCTGAAATCACTGAGTTACACTTATTTTCTGATGGATGTGCGGGACAGAATCGTAACCAGACCATGGTTCGCTTTTTGGTAGCATTGCAGGCGACCAAGAGATTTAACAAAATATACCATTACTTTCCAATAAGAGGGCATTCATTTTTGCCCTGCGACAGGGATTTTGGTTGTGTCAAGAGGGTGATTAAAAAACACGATCGAATTTATATTCCAGAAGAATATCAAGAAATAATACTATCTTCAAGGAAAAAACAGCCATTTACTGTAAAGTTAATTCGACATAACGATATTATTGATTTTAAAAAGTGGTGGCCGACTGATTATAAAAAAACGTGTTCTATTTTAGTCAGTGGTGATAATACTAGAAAAGAAAATTTTGCTGTGTTAAACTATAGGCAATTTCTTTATGACAGTTCAACTCCAGGTTATGTGACAACGTGGAATTACATAAACGGTTTTCTCTACTACACATTTAAGTTATTAAAGCAACATAAGGAAAGTCCTTCTCTACCGACTGCTGGCGCTTATAAAGATCCTCTACCTATTAATGAGAAAAAAATCGAGGCTATTAAAAAAGTTATGCAATATATGACTGGTGAAATGTTAGAATTTTTCTAACATATAACATCCTGTAATACGACAACGGCAGAAAATGACGATTAAAATGTTTAAATCAGTATTTATTTGTTATTCTTTTAGAACTATTAAAAATGTAATCATTTTTCACCTGTTTTATTTTTTTTTTTTACGATACTGATTTCGAAAACCGTACTTGTCCACTAACTTCTTTTAGCTATAACTATTAGACCGTTTCGTTTACAGAAAAACTATTACTAGATATAAATCCCAGATCACCAGATCTAAAACTTCTCTGTGTATGCCAAACCTGAGAAATAAGTAATTTAAAAGATTATCAGTTTTTCTTAAATTTCTCAAAATGATATTTTCGGACATGTACGGTTGTCGAACTCACCGATTCAATTATGGATTGAACACTTCCATAGCTGATACCCACTTCTGAGGAAATTTCTTCAACGGTTAATCGGCGATCACCTTCGATAAGGTGTCTAATGTCACGGATGTTGTCATCTGTAAGGCTTGACCTAGGGCGTCGATCATGACTTTCGTTTTCAACCCGTTCTCGTCCGCCCTTAAATTCTCTCGCCCACGTATACACACGATTCTGAGACGGTGTACTGTCCCCAAACTGTGCCTTCAAACGGGTTAAAATTTCTGACGGTTTAACGCCTTCATTGGTTAAAAACTTGATGATAATACGTTGCGCAACAGACGATGGTACCTCTTGCTCGGTCATGGCTGTACTGACGACAAAGACGAGTTGGCGCGCGCACCCATCCGGTTCCCCCACTCCTCACAAACCAAATATCTACTCCACACAACATCATCTAGCTAAGAACTGCATTCTTAGAAGAATAGCAAAATTACCGTTTATATTTGATTTACCCACGTACTTTGCCACTTGATATAATTCCTATTCCAAATTAAATCTAACCTTCTGTTTTTTTTTTGTTTTTAGCGAAATAAAGCTGGAAGAAACAAGGTATGATTCATTTGCTGATGATTGTGATTTGATAAAATCTGAAGAGGTTGATATAAAGGATGAAGATGAACAAGAAAGGTACATGTATCCAAGGTATAGGTGAACTAACCCTTTTAACTTACTTATTTGAAGGGTTTTAAATATAAAAGTAGCATTTTTAAAGATCGTTTTTTTATGGAGTCTAAACATTATATTTTTTAAACGGAACAGCTTTTCAGGTTTATAGAAGTTTTAATTTTTGAATTACCCGTCTATGTTTTTGCTCTATTCTAACTTTGCCTAAGTTGGCTATACATGGAATGGAAATTGACAGTGGGATTTTATGTTAAGAATTTTGATAGTGTTTTCAGAGAGTGAAAAACAGGATATAGCAGGTATACAAGTATGAAATGCGGATTTCAGATAACAGATGGTGCATCTAACACATGGGCTGAAAAGTCCCGGGCCTAACAAAGAAAACACGGTTTTTTTGGTTCAAAATTAGCTTTATTCATCAACGTAATCTCCATCAAGAGCAACGCAATCATTCCAGCGCCGCTCTAACATTTCAATACCACTTTTGTAGAACGATTTATCTTTTGCCTCAAAATAGGCCTCAGTTTCAGCGATAACCTCTTCATTCGTGCGAAATTTCTTACCGGCGAGCATTTTTTTCAGGTCTGCGAACAGCCAGTAGTCGCTGGGAGCCAAATCTGGCGAATACGGTGGATGTGGGAGCAATTCGAAGTTCAATTCATGTAGTTTTGCCATTGTTTTGATTGACTTGTGACACGGTGCGTTGTCTTGATGAAACAAAATTTTTTTCTTTGCCATATGCGGTCGTTTCTTTGCAATTTCAGCCTTCAAACGCTCCAATAACGCTATATAATATTCACTGTTGATGGTATTCCCTTTCTCAAGATAGTCGATGAATATTACACCACGCACATCCCAAAATACCGAGGCCATAACCTTTCCAGCCGATTGTTGTGCTTTCGGGCGCTTTGGACGAGGTTCACCAGTTGCTGTCCACTCAGATGACGATCGTTTTGATTCCCGAGTGAAGTGATGGATCCATGTTTCATCCATTGTCACATATCGACGCAAAAATTCCGGTTTGTTACGTTTAAACATGGCCAAACACTGCTCAGAATCATCAACACGTTCTTGTTTTTGATCAACAGTGAGCAAACGCGGCACCCACTTTGAACAGAGCTTTCTCATAGTCAAATGCTCATGCAATATAAAGCCAACACGTTCTTTTGATATCTTTACGATGTCAGCTAACTCACGCAACTTCACTTTTCGATCATTCAAAACGATTTTATGGATTTTTTTGATGTTTTCTGGTGTTACCGCCTCATTTGGACGTCCACTGCGTTCTGCATCATCGGTGTCTCTACGACCACGTTTGAAGTCAGCAAACCAACGTTTTATTGTTGTTTCTGATGGAGCGGAGTCCCCATAACACTTTTCAAGCCGTTGCTTCGCTTAAACGGTATTTTTTCCCATCAAGAAGCAGTGTAAAATTAAAACACGAAATTGTTTTTGATCCATTGTTTTGAAAATAACAAAAGTAGCGTCACTCTTAGCACAATAACTCACAAACTAATGAATAGAATATCATGAAATTTTAACAGCTGTCTTTTGAAGGTTAGTATTAACTGAAAAAAGGTGACTGCAATAAAACTAGCGCCATCTATGTGTTAGGCCCGGGACTTTTCAGCCCATGTGTTATGCAGTGTGTACTATAAAGATTTGACACTGCACCATTTTGTTGTGTCATCAACAAGTGTCAGTCGCGTACGAGTGATAAATTGGAAAAGTGTGTGCATAGTGTTGTGTTCAATATGTCGAAATTTATACCGAACAAAGAGCATTCGCCAACATCATTAATTTTTTGTTTTCATTTGAAGAAAACTGCTGTTGAATCATACCGATTACTTCGAGAAGCTTATGGTGAACATGCTCCATCGCAAGATACGTGTGAACCATGGTTTCGGCGTTTCAAAAGTGGTGTCTTCGATGTTGCAGACAAGGAGCGCCAAAAAATACGAACATGTGGAATTGCAAGCATTGTTGGACGAAGATGATTCGCAACATAAAAATAACTCTCCGAGTAATTGGGCGTTAGTCAACAAGCTGTTTCCAATCGGCTACGAGAGATGGGAAAGATTCAGAAGACCGGTAGATGGGTACCACATGAGTTGAACGACAGGCAAATGGAAAAGCGCAAAAACACGTGTGACACTTTGCCCGCTCGGTACAAAAGGAAGTTCGTTTTATATTAGTGGATTTATTTTGAGAATCCGAAGTGCAAAAAATCATGGGTAGACCCAGGCGCACCGTCCACATCGACCGCAAGACCGAATCGCTTTGGCAGAAAGAATATTCTCTGTGTTTGGTGGGACCAGAGGGGCGTGGCCTATTATGAGCTGTTAAAACCTGGGGAAACGGTTAATACTAAACGTTGACCGATTTTTGAACCATTCGCTGCTTGAAAAAAAGCCAGAATACCGAAAGAGGCAACACAAAGTCATTTTTCTTCATGACAATGCTCACAATCACATACGGCAAAACCAGTTCGTGACACGTCGGAAGCACTCAGCTGGGAAGTTTTACCCCATGCGGCTTACTCACCAGACTTGGCTTCTTCCGATTACCACTTGTTTGCATCGATGGGTCACGCACTTGCTGAGCAGCGCTTTGGTTCATACGAAGATGTGAAAAAATGGTTCGCAGCAAAAGGGGAAGATTTTTACTGGCGTGGTATTCACAAATTGCCCGAAAGATTTCGTGAGATAACTAACACCGTAAAGATATCAAAAGAACGTGTTCATATTCTGCATGAATATTTGGGCATGAGAAAGCTTTGTTCAAAATGGGTACCGCGTTTGCTCACTGTTTGGACATGTTTAGGCCTAATAAAAAGTATTTTTTATGCGATATGTGATAGTGGATGAAACATCCACCATTACACACCGGAATCAAATCGGCAGTCAGCTGAATGGACAGCAGCCGCTGAAAGCCGCCCGAAGCTACCAGACACAACAGTCGGCTGGGAAGGTTCTGGACGTCAAACACGATATAAATTTGGAGGTACTTGGTAGAGTCAACAATGACAACACAACAGAGTTAGTACTATATTTAGGTATGATTTTACAATATTTTGACAAAACCTCAGTCAATTTATTTGATAAAGAAAAAGCTGGAGTTGTTATGTATGAAACTACTGGGCGAATTGGTGAGTTATTTTTATGCAATTTGATAAAAGGATATAGTTTTAGAACTTGAGGGTTCATCGAGAAAAGCCTGAATTTTTTATTATATGTGAAAAGCTTAGATATTTTAACACATCTTTAATTAATTTTTGGAAAGTTATTGTTGCATCGAAGTTGATTGATTTGAGTACATCTGGTTTTAGGAAAAACTATTGTTTTTTCAATAACATACTTCTTGCTCCGGAAGAAGACACAGTGTGTCGAAACAATTGTCAGCAGTAATACTACTCAGTCTATATATCACCACTACACCAAACACTTTATTTTTTCACTCGACGCGCGTTTCGCTAACCATGTTAGCTTCATCAGGAGCGATGATTGACTAAAGCTAAACTACAAATCTACCCTATTTATACTTAGCCTAACCCTTGAATTACTCAGGCGGAACTAATGACATAGGCAAGGCCATCAGTTCCGGTCAAGTAACCAGTAGAGAGAACTATAAGGAATAGGCCCTCTGTCTTTTTATTTAAACTACTTTTACATTTTATGATTTCCATACTTTCGTATGCGTTCAACAATCTCCTATCAGATACATTTTTTATTAATCTTAGATTATCTAATGTTACAGTATGATCAGCTTCAAGAGCATGTTCGGCAATGCTAGACTTTTCTGTTCTATTGTATTTTAAGTGTGCTAAGTGTTCTTTAAATCTTGTTTTAATTGACCTTTTAGTTTGCCAACATACTTTTTGTCCCAATCATTACAACTGATTTCATAAATTCCACTTTTCTCACAATTAGGAATCTTAGCTTTGGGATTTCCTAAGATATTCCTCAGATTGTCTGATGACTTATAGACTAAGGTGAGGCCTACCTTATTAAATACCTTATCGAGTCCTTTGCTATATTTCGGATTATATGGTATGGAGACATACTTGGTGTTATTTTCTTCGCGTGTAAAAAAGGTGGAATTCTGAATATTAAACCTAAACTTATGTCTATTTATTAGCTTATTTACTAAGTCATCGTCATAACCATTAACTCTAGTTATATTTCTAATACGATTCCTTTCTTTATTAAAGTTTATTCTATTCAAAGGAAAAGTGACCAAACGATGAACTAAAAAATGTAATGAGTCTAATTTATGTTGTTTGCAATGAATTCCTTCCTATAGATATCAAATTCTAATCTATTATTATTTTTAATAATTAAAATATCTAGAAAAGGCAATTGTCCTTTGTTCTCAATTTCGTAAGTGAATTTAATGGAATCATACCGGCTATTTAATTTAGAAACAAAATCATCAGTATTTGCTTTCTTTGTATCTACTGGTTACTTGACCGAAACTGATGGCCTTGCCTATGTCATTAGTTCCGCCTGAGTAATTCAAGGGTTAGGCTAAGTATAAATAAGGTAAATTTGTAGTTTAGCTTTAGTCAATCATCGCTCCTGATGAAGCTAACATAGTTAGCGAAACGCGCGTCGCAAAAATAAAGTGTTTGGTATAGTGGTGATATATACTGAGTAGTATCATTGTGCCAAAGATTCCACATTCCCAACTTAGTCAGCAGTAATATAATAAACTTAAGGTGATCATAATTGTTTAAATTTTTTATATTTTTTTCTCTCTAATTTTAGTATTTCCAATGATGGTTTCAGCGAGGAACAGCGAAAACGTCCTGCAGTCGACAAACATGAACAGTATGACCCCAAAACAGGACAGAATGAATCGAAGAGCCACCATTATCTTAACTACGACAAACTCTCGGAAGATAAGGTTTATAAATGCTATAACTGTGATTTCCAAACTAAGTATAAATGTTCTTTAAAGATGCATATTTTAAAACATGAAAATTCTGAAAAAGTTAAAAGGTATGGATGCGATTTTTTTGTAATTATAAAACATTTCGCGAAGATAACGTAATCAGACACCAGCTGATTCATAAAAGACCCGACGAAATTAAACCGTTTAAGTGTAAACATTGCAACTATCAAACTTTTTATAAAACTAAATTGAAGGAGCACCTTCTCTCGCATAACAATTCAAAGACGTTTAAACGATTTAACTGTGACGTGTATAAATGCGATTTGTGCGATTTCCAAACAAACTATAAACTCAGTTTTAAATGGCACATCTCGAAACATGAAAATCTCAACACTTACCAATCATTTCGCCAAAATGGTTCGGACCAACATCAGCCGGTTCATAAAAATCCCGATGAAATTGAAACGTTAACTTGTATGCAGTGCAATTTTCGGACATATCGGAAAGACAATATGAGAGAGCACGTTTTAACGCACGAAAATCCCGCTGACGTTAAAAAGTTTAAATGCGATTTTTGTGACTACAAAACGCTCAGAAAAAGAGATTTGAACAGGCATCAACTTATTCACAAAAACTCCGACGAAATTGAAAAGTTTAAATGTAATCAGTGCGGCTATCAAACATTTCGAAAGCATAATATGAAGCAGCACCTTGTGACACACGAGGAGCCGGAGGAGGTCTATAAATGTGATAGGTGCGATTTTCAAACAATTTACAAGGGCAATATTAAATTACACTTCCTGATACACGAAGATCCAGAGGAAGCTAAAAAATTTAAATGTGATGTTTGCAGTTACAAATCGCTTAAGAAAGGGGGCTTGCAGAGACACCAACTTATTCACAGGAAAAATTCGGATGATATTAAAAAATTTAAGTGTAGTCATTGTGAATATCGGACGTATCGGAAAGACTGTTTGAAGAAGCACATTTTGACACATGATAATCCGGAAAAGTTTAAAAACATCTAAACGCGTTTCGTCTTCTTCTTTTTCCGACTTATAGCTAGACACTATTGCCTGTTTTCTTTGTTCCCCGCTATATAGATCGTCGCTTCATCTCTTTCTTGGACGTCCCATTGATCTTCTTCCATTCGGTGATTTGTCTCTTGCTATCCGTACTATCCCGTTGTATCGGGTCTTGTTTCAGATTTGTAAGTCATTACTGGTCGTATTACGCTCTTGTACGTGGGTAAATCAAATATAAACGGTAATTTTGCTATTCTTCTTAGAATGCAGTTCTTAGCTAGATGATGTTGTGTTAGGCGTTAAACCGTCAGAAATTTTAACCCGTTTGAAGGCACAGTTTGGGGACAGTACACTGTCTCAGAATCGTGTGTATACGTGGGCGAGAGAATTTAAGGGCGTACGAGAACGGGTTGAAAACGAAAGTCATGATCGACGCCCTAGGTCAAGCCTTACAGATGACAACATCCGTGACATTAGATACCTTATCGAAGGTGATCGCCGATTAATCGGTGAAGAAATTTCCTCAGGAGTGGGTATCGGCTATGGAAGTATTCAATCCATAATTACTGATCGACTCGGTTTCAGAAAAATTACTGCTCGATGGGTTCCAAGGTTGTTGACTGAAAACCAAAAACAGGTCAGGTCGGAGATCGCTGAAAGGCTTCTGAATCGATTTCAGCAAGAAGGGGAGGCCTTTTTAAAGCGCATAGTGACATGTGATGAGACGTAGGTACATCACTACACTCCTGAGTCCAAAATGGCAAGTAAGGAGTGGCGAAGAAAGATTGAAGTTCCCCAGTGAAGGCCAAAACTCGTCTCTCTGCTGGAAAGGTCCTTGCAACGATTTTTTTTTTTTTTTGACTCTAGGGGAATTTTACTGATCGATTTCCTGCACGATCAACGTACGGTGAATGCGGCTTACTACTGCCAGTTGTTACGGTTGGCAAAAGCCGCCTATCGAAAGAAAAGACGGGACATGCCCATCAGAGATGTCATTCTGCTCCAGGACAACGACAGGCCTCACACTGCGGCTTTGACAAGGGATACACTGGAAGAAATGGGCTGGGAAACCCTCTAGCATCCTCCTTATAGCCCTGACTTATCCCCCTGTGACTATTTTTTGTTTGCGCCTATGAAAGAATCACTGGGAGGACAGCGATTTGGAAGCAATGAAGAAGTCGAGGAACACGTGCGCAATTGGCTGACAACTCGCCCTCAAACCTTTTATGACCAGGCGGAAACTTCCAAATCGGTGGCAAAAGTGTGTAGATCACGCAGGAAAAATGTTAAATCAATGATTTCTATATAAGGTTATTCAATAAACGTATAAAAAAAATTACCGTTTATATTTGATTTACCCACGTATATTCTTGTTTTGGTCTCCACGGAGAGGAATTTATTTCTAAATATGGTATCACTGAGGCATCCCGCTATCCTATTAGCCTTGTTAACTTGATGTTTTACTTCTTCCTCGATTTTTCCGATACTAGATATGTTGATACCCAGGTAATCGACCGCCATCACCTGTTCTATCGGTTTATCTTCTACCACCAGCTTGCACCTTATCGGCTCTTTTGCTATTACTATTGTCTTGGTTTTTTCAGTTGAGATTGACATACTATATTGTTTCGCTGCCATGTAGGATTCGTATAGCAGCCTTTGCAGATCGTCCTCGGTCTCAGCCATTATTATCGCGTGATCTGCATAACACAATTTTAAGTTTTCTGTTACCCATTCTATATCCCTTCTTTCTTTTGACCTTCTTTATAATTTCATCCATTTTTTTTTTATGGGTCTAGCACAGTTGCTACAGGGAAGTCCCTAAAGCGCTTCAGGAGCAGCATGTGTGCGAAATTGACAATATTAAATAGAAGAGGACTTAAAGAGTCTCCCTCTCTGATTCCAGAATCATAGTTCATTCACCCTGTTATTCCTTCTGATAATCTTGCAACTACTTTATTGTCTTTATATATATTCTCGATAGTTTTAATTAGGTCTAATGGGATGTTTCTGTTATATAATAGATGAATAACGTCTTTTATTTGCACATTGTCGAAAGCTTTCTTTAAGTCTATCAGGTACAAGTATGCTGAAAGGTTGTATTCTATGGATTTTTCTTTTACCTGTCTCACAATGAATACGGAATCGGTGCATCAGCGTCCACTTCTGAATCCTTGCTGTTCTTCTTCCAGTTATATTCTCGCATTTATTTTTGTTGTTAATTTTAGTGTACAGTTTAGTACAGAGGTGTCAAACTCGATTTTGCAGAGGGCCATATATTAAATTTAGAATGTGTAGGCGGGCCAGATTCAAATAAAAAAAATGTACTGAATTATTATAACATTTTATTTATTTAATTATATAGTATATAATACTCTAAAAAACATGATTCTTCTTTCTGTGATTGCGATCTCGGGCCTTATTGATACGTCCCGGGGGCCGGATGCGGCCCGCGGGCCGTATCTTTGACATCCCTGGTTTAGTAGATTGTAGTTATTTGGATCTTCTTTTCCTCCCTTCTTGTGCATTAATATAACCGTCGCTGTTCTCCATTCATCTGGGATTCGATTCGATCTTATAAACCTCTGTATAAGTATCTGGAGTTGCTTAATCAGAGAGTGTCTCCCATACTTTAGTAGTTCATTAGCTGTTTGGTCTTCGCCGGGAGATTTACGGTTTTTTAATTTTTCCAGCGCTTCTATTACGTCTTCTTCCGTTATATATGTTTCTTCGTTTATCGTTATCTCTGGTGTTTGTGGCAGTGTGATACTCTTTTATATAATTGTGTAAAATATATTACCCACGTTCCTTTCTTCACGTGTGTATACTCTACGAGTTCTTTCATCTCAGTTCTCTGCTGTCTTATGAATCTCCAAATTTGTTTTTGTTGACCATAGAAGTCTGATTCTAATTTTCTTGTGTATCTCTTCCAGAATTCCGTTTTTGATCTTCTTACTAATTCCTAGGTTTCTGTTCGTATTCTTCTATATCTTTGGTAGGCTTCATCTGTCCTGGTTGACCTGTACTTTAGATAGCTTTCTTTCTCTTCACGGCATCTTTCTTTAATTTCTGCACTGAACCATGGTGTTTTTATTCTCCATTTTTTATTATTATCGACAGTTTTAGTCCTTAGTGCCTCATATGCAGCTTCTAATACATACAAAGATGGTTCAAAACACAGTAAAAATTAATAATAAACCTACCAGAATCCCTTTTCGCTAACTCGTCTGCTTTTCTGTCAACTGTTTCGTAAAACCCTTAGATTATATCTGGTATATCTGAACTGCTGCAAATCAGGTTGTATTGTGTATTAAAAGACTTGACGTTGTGGGTTACATTAGTAGGATGTTAATACAGCCCGAAGAGTTTTGATACAGGTATGTTGTCCCACTGCTCGCTCCAATAAACCAATATAACTTCTTGGGCAAGTTCCTCAAAAAACTTGTAACATTTACATGATATCCGTCAGGGTTGACTCGATATGAAATGATACGTTCCTTAAAAGCTGATTTTAACACTTCGATACCAAAATCCCTTGAAGATGTTGTAACATGTTATTTGTGACTGTTAGATTTCAAATGGCTTCCCCATGGTTTTCTAATCACATCTTTTTTACAATCCCGACAGTATTTCGTCACTTCTGAAACAAACGAAAAATGTAATTAGACTTGATTAAACATAATACTAAAATAATTATTAATTATTTAAGTCATTCCATATATGCATAACGAATTGGAAAAAGCAAGGGAATGTTTATAAGAATATAACACTTTGAGGTCGACGTGGGTCTGAAAACCTACACAATCAAGTTTGTATAGGTTTTCGAACCCGTGTCGACCTCGAAGTGTATGTATGCAAGCGAGCTTGGAAATAACAAGTTTAGCTTCGTATGCGAGAAAGTGTCGGAAAAAGTTATGTAATAGGGTTCGCCAGAAAAAGTTAATCATTAAAAGTATTAATATAATTAGCTCGGTGATTATGAAAGTTTTCGAACAAGAGTTGATTTCAACGTCTTCAAAGCACGCAAGCTTGGGAATAAAAAGATTTTTTTTCTTTGTTGTGCCGGTATGAAAACAAGTTAAACATACGAGGCTGGTTTGAAAAGTCCGTGCAAAGTCCGAGAGATGGCACCACCGGCGCGTATCGAGGTCATGTTTAGTTAGTAGCATCTCTTGAATGAACGCACATCAAGTTTCAGCCATATTGGTCTATTTCTTTGTGTTTGGCATTCGTGTGAATCAAGGAAGTCGAGTGATTTTCAAGAAATGGACGAAAAAGAATTTCGTGTGGTGATTAAACATTACTTTATGAAAGGCAAAACGCCTCAGGAGACTAAAGAGAAGCTTGATAAACATTATGGTGACTCTGCACCTTCGATTAGAACAGTTTATAAGTGGTTTCAAAATTTTCGGCCTGGCCATATGGCCACAAGTGACGCTGAACGTTCTGGACGGCCTGTGGTGGTTACGACTCCAGAAATCATTGATCAAATCCATGATATGGTGATGAATGACAGAAGAGTTAAGGTGCGTGAGATTGCTAGTGCTGTGGGCATCTCGACTGAACGGGTACATAATATTTTGCATAAACATTTGGACATGAGAAAGCTATCCGCAAGATGGGTGCCGCGATTGCTCACGCTTGACCAAAAACGGAATCGTGTGAAGTGTTGCAAGGATGGTTTGCAGCTGTTCCAGAAGAATCCGGAGGACTTTAAGCGTCGTTTCGTCACTGTGGATGAAACATGGATACATTACTATACTCCTGAGACCAAACAACAATCTAAACACTGGGTTACCAAGGGGGAATCTGCACCAAAAAAGGCGAAGACCGTTCCTTCGGTTATGGCGACTGTCTTTTGGGATTCGCAAGGGATAATCCTCATCGACTATCTGGAAAAGGGTAAAACTATTACAGGTGAATATTATTCATCGTTATTGGACCGTTTGAAAACCGAGCTGCAAGAAAAACGCCCGCGATTGGCCCACAAGAAAGTCCTTTTCCATCACGACAACGCACCAGCACACACCTCAGCAGTTGTGGTCGCAAAATTAATGGAAATAGGATTCCAACTCGTTTCACATCCCCCCTATTCTTCAGACTTGGCTCCCTCGGACTACTATTTGTTCCCCAATTTGAAGAAATGGCTGGCGGGACAAAGATTTTATTCAAACGAGGAGGTGATTGCAGACACTAATGGATATTTTGCAGACTTGGACAAATCCTATTATTCGGAAGGGATCAACAAACTAGAACATCGTTGGACGAAGTGTATAAGCCTAAAAGGAGACTATGTCGAAAAATAAAAAAGGTTTACCCCAAACACATAAGTAGTTTTTATTTTTGCACGGACTTTTCAAACCAGCCTCGTAGATCATAAAAATATTAATGTAGTTAACTCACTTGCAGTTATTAACGTTGTGTTGCAAAACAATAAAACAACTTATTAAAGATATGCAAACTAAATAAATCAAACAAATTAAATAAATTAAATAAAATATTATAACTTACCTCGTCTAGGATTTGAAGAATGTTGAGGACCACTTGAAGATGCTTGTTGCTTAAATAATTGTGATTTACAAAACTTTCTCATGTGTCGATAAAGATTGTCAAAATGTTTGTTGCATGTTTTACATGTATATATTGTTAGGAAACGAGTGAAAATTGAATGCTAAGCGAATAACGTAGAACTTTTATAATATTGAAATTAACAGAGGAGGAAGGGAAATAAAATTAAATATTAATATTTGCCAATTTGTTGAAGCACAGTTTTATCCTGTCCCACATGATCTGTTCTTCAGAAGAAACGTGTCGAAATTTTTCGTAAGAATTTAAGGAAAATCAAAAACTTTTTACGTTAGACACAAATTTTCGGGACAATTTGTATTTTTAATTTTAGCCTTCACAATTAAAGAAGTAATTATTTGGAAATGTTTGTGTGCCACGGTCCGTAGAATTAACATCGATTTGGGTGTCACGATTTGTACAATTTATATCAGTTTAGGTAGGAATTTATTAAACAGTTCAAATGCTTGCATGTCAAAAGGTTCAATAATTAAATTTTGGGGAACTAGGAGATTAAGCAGATTTTGGAGAGTTGTCTGAGTAATACAATCAAACTGTGAATTTAGAAGGGGTGTTCGGGGGGGGGGGTGGCTTGGATACAGCGAATTAATACGTCAGAATCTTCAAAACTGTCGTTAACAATTAAACAGTTTATATCAATAGGACTATTAAAATTGGGCTAAATAGAACGCGAAGAAAATGCAGTAGAAGTTGGAACTTGTGTAATAGAATCAAACTGGTGTGGTGACGGTGGTTTCGGTTGGGTACATGGAAATGATAGATTAGAATCGGTAGAGGATTCAACTATATCTTGGTACATTAATTTCATATTCTTTTCAACCGAAAGGTTATTTAAATTTACCTCAGTTGCAACATTTTCGGTTTCTAAATTTGTATCCGGGCTGGACAAAGAAGCTGATACGAGGCTGGTTTGTCCGTGTAAAAATAAAAACTACTTATGTGTTTGGGGTAAACCTTTTTTATTTTTCGACATAGTCTCCTTTGGTAACCCATTGTTTAGATTGTTGTTTGGTCTCAGGAGTATAGTAATGTATCCAGGTTTCATCCACAGTGACGAAACGACGCTTAAAGTCCTCCGGATTCTTCTGGAACAGCTGCAAACCATCCTTGCAACACTTCACACGATTCCGTTTTTGGTCAAGCGTGAGCAATCGCGGCACCCATCTTGCGGATAGCTTTCTCATCTCCAAATGTTTATGCAAAATATTATGTACCCGTTCAGTCGAGATGCCCACAGCACTAGCAATCTCACGCACCTTAACTCTTCTGTCATCCATCACCATATCATGGATTTGATCAATGATTTCTGGAGTCGTAACTTCCACAGGCCGTCCAGAACGTTCAGCGTCACTTGTGCCCATATGGCCAGTCCGAAAATTTTGAAACCACTTATAAACTGTTCTAATCGAAGGTGCAGAGTCACCATAATGTTTATCAAGCTTCTCTTTAGTCTCCTGAGGCGTTTTGCCTTTCATAAAGTAATGTTTAATCACCACACGAAATTCTTTTTCGTCCATTTCTTGAAAATCATTCGACTTCCTTGATTCACACGAATGCCAAACACAAAGAAATAGACCAATATGGCTGAAACTTGGTGTGCGTTCATTCAAGAGATGCTACTAACTAAACATGACCTCGATACGCGCCGGTGGTGCCATCTCTCGGACTTTGCACGGACTTTTCAAACCAGCCTCGTAAATTATCAATATCATAAAAATTAAAATTTTGAGATAGAATTTTGTCAATATTATCACTAACGGAAAGTTCCGAAAACTCTATCGAGAAATTTTGATTCGAACAGCCCAAATTAGATTCTGACGCAGGAAGTTGGCCATCATTATTAAGAAAAATAAAATCTTCCAAATTAAATAAAGAATTTTCACTATTCTGTGTCTCTTCGGTAATAGGAGGTTGTTGAGTTAGAATTTGTTCCACTCAGTATATATCACCACTACACCAAACACTTTATTTTTGCACTCGACGCGCGTTTCGCTAACCATGTTAGCTTCATCAGGAGCGATGATTGACAGTCAATCATCGCTCCTGATGAAGCTAACATGGTTAGCGAAACGCGCATCGAGTGCAAAAATAAAGTGTTTGGTGTAGTGGTGATATATACTGAGTGTATCATTGTGCCAAAGATTCCACATTCCCAACTTAGTTAGAATTGGTTGTTCTGCTATGTGTTCGTTAATAATAGCGTCAATATTGCAAGACTCCGTTTCTTCAGTAAGAACATTATTAGAAGTAGGATCGATCCTGAATATTCACACCCCCATTAATCATGCTTAATAAAAGATTATTATCTGAAGCATCAAAATCAAAATTAGATAAGTCTAAATTTGGAATATTTAAATTTGGCATAACTAAATCGATCATTTCCGTGTTACTCACAGTTTGAGTGAAGTTCAGTTTACCACACACACAGAAGGAGTAGCTTCAAACAAATTTGCACAATTAAATATTAATATATAAATAAATAAATGAAAATGTTAAGTGAAGAATATAAAATAAATGCACTAACACGCACACACTTTACTTTATCAGAGTAACAAACTAAGACCGAGTATAAGACGGTAATGGCAAGCGTTGCGCAAAAATGGTCTTTATACATGCCTAGTGATGCCAAATCGACAACACCCCACCTTGGCTGCTCTACCTTGACCGGTCAGTTCCACGGTAAATAGCTGTTTTTTATTTTTTAGTAAGTGTATAGTGGTTAGCGATCATCAGTTTACGACAACAGTATTCGACCGCCGCGCCGCCTCAATTGACGCACCAGTTGCCGCTTCAGCCGTCTACTTTTGACTGCCGCGCCAATCGCAACTATTGGTAGCCGCCACCCTCCATTGCCCCTTCCCCCTTCCCCATTAAGAGAGAGTCATGCGCTCATAGAAAACTTGAGTATAGCGCGCGAAGCGCGCATGTAAAACTTTGGATAAACACGCGAAGCGCACATATAAAACTTTAAATATGAGCGCAAAGCGCGCTTATAATGAGCGTGAAACACTCAATTCAGCGCCGTAGCGAGCGAAGCGCATATATAAAACTTTAGAAAAGCGCACAACGCGCGCTTATAATTAGCGCAAAGTGCGCTTTTAATGAGCGCGAAGCACTCAATTCAGCGCGCGATGCGCGCATATAAAACTTTAGATAAGCGGTAGTGCACGAAGCGCTCAATTCAGCGCTCCACACATATTCAAACCGATTTTCGGTTCGAAATTTTAGATGAAAATAACTAAGTTGTTCTTCAGCACATTTCGGCGTCAATACCAATTTCACATCACAGTTGGCTTTACCTAACGTGTCCCGCCGAATCTGAGGAGGAACGTCAGATTAGTCCTACGGGATCAATCGAAATATTTGGGTGGATTATTAACGAAGGGTGGAACCCAACACCTTCTTCGATCGGCCAACAGTTCCAGTGGACGAAAGTTGGGACATGCCGCCGACAGAAGTTCGGTCGGCGTCACTTTCGGATAATGGGGAGTGAGATCTTCCGATAACAATTGTGCAAGAGGCAGCAGAGAAGGAAGAAGAGAAAGATTAGGAGACAGAAAAAGAGACAGAAGAAGAGACAGACGAAGAGGATGAATCCGAGAAAGAAAAATAATATTTTTAATTTTTATTATATACATTTTTTTTTAGTTTATTTTATAATAAAAAAAACATTAACATTTTCTGCTTTTTGTTATTAATATAATTAATCATTCAACCCAGAAACTCATAAGAAAAGCATAGGTTTTAAAATCTTATGTTTTGGTTTCATTTTACAGTGAAATTAGCTTCTTTTCGTTCACTCTATATATCCATCCTTAAGACACTTTTAAAAAAATTGTTTCTTTTAAATAATGGTTTAAACAGATTATTTGAATAACAAAGAAAAAAACTAATAATACTTTCGCAACTTCTTATAGCTCTAAATTCTGTACCCTGTATTATGCATTATTTACTTGGCTTACTGAAGAGAAGTGAATAATCTAGGTTTTGCAAATTTTATCAAAATGAGAGGGATTAGATGTTATATGTTGACATGTAATTTGTGGGAATGTTGATGGGAAACGGAGGCAAGAATACTTAACTTCTAGGAGCATCATCATCATAATAAGGAGTTATTGATTAGCTGACCCTCACCACAATAACTCTATCCCATAATATCAATAGGAGATTGTATTATAGGGTTTATTTTTTTCTATATATCAAGATAGGGTAAAATTATGAAAGACCGGAGCTAATTTGTGGGAATGTCGATGGGAGGCGGAGGCAAAATTTTGCCTCTCCGGAGGCACATTTTTGCCTTCCAGAGGTAAAATTTGTGCCTCCATGAGGGAAAAATTTCGCTCCAAAGAGGCAAAATTTTGCCTCCTCCCCTGCTTCCTCCCTGCATTCCCACAAATACACTACTGATATTGATATTTGAATTATAGTCTTGGCCTGAAAAACCAGAATTTCTAAAATTTACGATAACTAAAATTGAAGCACCGCTATTCAAAACGGAACATTGCAGCCGATTGTCACATGGTAAAGAATGTTCTTTTTTATAAACCTGTTCAAATTCGATGTCGCTAACTGCTAAGGAATTTTTTTTTTTGGGCTCAAACCCTTCGCGTTTCACCCGAGAACATCGAAATTTTGCAATAAATAAAAAATTGAAACATTTCTATGCACAAAAGAACTTTCCTCGCATATTGTCTATTGCAGCACTTGGTAAAGAATGTTCTTTTTAGTGTTCCATACGGAACACTTATAAGATCACTTCGGTGTCTGTCCGTCTGTCTGTCCGTCTGTCCGTCTGTCACACCCGGTTTTCTCCGAAACTATTTGTCGTAGAAAGTTGAAATTTGGTAGTAATATAGGAACTGATGGCCTCATCAGAGCCATGTTGTTTTGAAAGTTAAATTTCGACTTAAGGGGTTAGTTTTGGGGGGTGAAATCGGAAGTGAAAAAAAAAAATTTTTTACTAGGTAATCGAGTGTGGTGTCAAATGAAAGCTTGTGAAAACACGAGTAAAAAATATATATATATTGTAATACTTGTGCGCACTTTTCTTTGTATTATTTTTAAAAAATCGCTGTCCACCCGCCTTATCTCGGAAAGTACTTATCAAAAAATTTTGCAAAAATTCTGGAATAATCTCCATGGGGTGTAGATTGAACGAAAATTATCACGAGTGCATTACCTGTAATAATTTATCTGGTATATAAAAAAAACAGAAATTTTAAGGTCATCAATTTTCAGTAAAGATTGGAAATGAACTTTGTTGAAAACTTATTTGGGGTGTGTTTTGTGAAGTCACTGATCATTTTATATCACCGTAACATAAATTTTGATTTAAGAGATTCGTTTTGAGGGGTGAAATCGGAAGTGAAAAAAATTTTTTTTTACTAGGTCATCGAGTGTGGTGTCAAATGAAAGCTTGTAAAAACTCGAGTAAAAAAATATATATATAATGTAATACTTGCGCACACTTTTCTTCGTATTACTTTTAAAAAATCGTGAAAAATCGTTGTCCCCTACCTTATCTCGAAAAGTACTGATCAAAACATTTTGAAAAAATCCTGGAATATTCTCCACGGGGTATAGATTGAACGAAAATTATCATTACCTTTAATAATTTATCTGGTATAGAAAAAAACCAAAATTTCAAAGTCACCAGTTTTCAGTAAAGATTGGAAACAAACTTTGTTGAAAACTCATTTGGGATGTGTTTTGTAAAGTCACTGATCATTTTATACCACCCTAACAAAATTTTTTATTTTAAAAACAATCAACGTAAGGAACACTAATTGTGCAAGTTCAACTTGCACTTGACCGGTTTTTTATAAACCTGTTCAAATTCGATGTCGCTAACTGCTAAGGAATTTTTTTTTTTGGACTTAAAGCCTTCGCATTTCACTCGAGAACATCGAAATTTTACAATAAATAAAAAATTGAAACATTTCTATTCAAAAACGAACTTTCCTCGCATATTGTCTATTACAACACATGGTAAAGAATGTTCTTTTTTCTAGCCCTGTTAAAATTTGATGTCGCTATCTATCTGCTAAGGAAATTTTTTTATTTGACTTATAGCCTTCACATTACACCAGAAAACATCGAAATTTTACAATAAATTAAAAATTGAAACACTTCTATTCAAAAACGAACTTTCTTCGTATATTGTCTATTACAACACATGGTAAAGAATGTTCTTTTTTTATAACCCGGTTAAAATTTGATGTCGCTATCTGCAAATGATTTTTTTTTATTTAAAACCTTCGCATTACACCCGAGAACATCGAAATTTTACAGTAAATTAAAAATTGAACCATTCGTTTTCAAAAACGAACTTTCCTCGCATATTGTCTATCACAACACATGGTAAGAATGTTCTTTTTTACAACCTTGGCAAAATTTGATCTCGCTATCTGCTAAGAATTTTTTTGGAATTAATGCCTTTTCAAAAACGAACTTTTCTCGCATATTGTCTATTACAACACATGGTAAAGAATGTTCTTTTTAGTGTTTCGTACGGAACACTTATAAGATGACTTCGGTGTCCGACCATCCGTCCGTCCGTCTGTTTGTCTGTCACACCCGATTTTCTCCGAAAGTATTTGACATAAAAAGTTGAAATTTGGCACTAATATTGAAGTTGATGGCCTTATCAGGACCATGTAGTTTTGAAAGCTATATTTTGACTTGAGGGGTTAGTTTCGGTGGGTGAAATCGGAAGTGAGAAAATTTTTTTTTTACCAGGCCATCGAGTGGGGTGTCAAATGAGAGCCTGTAAAAAGACAAATTCAAAACTATATATAATATAATACTTCTCTTTGTATTATTTTTAAAAAGCTGCGAAAAATCGCTGTCTTTCCCCCTTATCTCAAAAAGGACTGATCAAAAAATTTTTAAAAAATTCTGGAATATTCTCTACAGGGTGTAGATTGAACGAAAATTATCACAAAGTGTGATCTATTTATATACGAGATAATAACTTGTCTGGTATGTAAAAAAAATTAAGTTCGTCAGTTTTCAATGAAGATCGGTAAAAAAAACTTTGTTAAAAACTCATTTGGGATGTGTTTTGTGAAGTCACTGATCATTTTATACTTCCATAACAAATATTTTTATGTTAAAAGCAATCATCGAACGGAACACTAATTGCGCAAGTCCAAGTTGCAGTTGACCGGTTATTTAGATATTGCTTCATTTTCTGACATCAGCTGTCGACCACTGATTCATTAATTTAACCAATAATGAGATTCAGCGCTGAATATAAGAATTGACTTTGTGCCATTAGTCCAAACTTGTGTGCGAGAAATAATTGAACGCACCTAATATCGCAAAGAAACCCTTAAATGTGCTACCTCTAGCCCTCGTATCAATAGGATTATAAAATGTAAAAGAAGATTCTAAATTCGTGAATCTAACCTCACTGATTTGTTGACGTTTGTTAGTTTGGATGGATGCAAGACGAAATGCAATTTACTTTTATTCACAACTTTGTCCGCAAACGGACAATAAGTTTATTTTGCATATTTTGAAAGCTGTTTCTTGGATTTACAGAAAAAAACGTTATTTTAAGTGAAAAAAGTTTCACCCAATATGGTTCGATTTTGTCAAATTTGTAAAAAAACGAACTATAAATACTCAGAAGTTTCATTTCATAGGTAAGTAAGTTGAGAAATCATGGTGCTTGGAATTAGACTGTCACGTTGGACTAACTTTCCGACGTTTCACCTACGATTGCACAAGATATCTTCAGGGATCTTTACTCTAAGGTTCGAATATCAAATGAGGTACATGAGGGGGTTAGAAGCAAGGGGTGGAAGTGACATTACTTAAATTTTGAGAAAATCATCTTCAAAGTTACTGTAACTTTAAAAATTCAAATGATACCTGAACCCTTTAATAAAAACATTGTTAGGGCACCTCAGTCTAGTACAGAGAATGAGTCTGTCCGTCTGCAAGGAGTCAGATGTTGGGTAAAGAAACCTCTTCAAGTACATAACTTCAGTTAGACAATTTTGCACTGACATCCCTTTGCTTCTGACTCTCTCGATAGTTTTTTTTTCCTCTACCTTTGTTTATAGACATTGGAGGCAAGCAAGAACTTTGGTTTCTCTGACGTTTATAGTGAGACCTGTAGGGTGTTGATGTTTAAATATAGCTGATTCTACAGTTTATTTCTTTTTCATACATCTTCCACATTTCCTAAGTCTATTTTAGTGAAGCCGCATAGAGAACCACCTTTCAATATGAACAATGGGTATAATTCTCTTAATTTTAGAATAACTCACCTTAATTTTAGGTCAATTTTCACTGGCTTTCAAGAGTTTGTAGACTTGATAAGTAGTAATGATTTCGATGTCATAGCAGTCACAGAAACCTGGCTGAGCCCCGAGATTTCTTCTGATGCTGTCGCTTTAAATGGCTATAGATTTTTTTTGCCGTGATCATCCTGTGAGAAGGGTGGTGGTATGGGAATTTACGTCAAATACCCTTTCCATAGCGATACTATGCGTTTGGATAATATCAAAAATGTGGAGGGTTTTGAAACCATGTGGATTAAAATAAAGATAAAAAGCAAAATCACTATGATTGTGGGGGTACTCTACCAGACAGGAAATAATGTTTTGGAGTGTTGTTGAGCCTTAGATAATGCATTGCCTGAACTTTTGCCACTGTATGAGTATATTGCTGTCCTTGGGGACTTTAATGTTAACCTACTCGCCTTGATACACCCTTTCTCTCAATTATTTGATACCTTGAGTTTTGCTCAGACTATTGAAGAACTCATCAGAGTTACACACACGGCATCAACTTTGCTTGACCCCATTTTTGTAAATGACTCCGATGTAGTCCACTGTTCTGGCACTATTTGTGCTGATACCATTAGTGATTATAGCTTCGTAGCTTTACTGACTTCAGTGAGGATCAGTTTTATCTTGATTTGTGTGAGATACCCTGGAATAGAATTTATTATGAGTCTAATATTGATGATAAGGTGCATTTACTGACATCGTATCTCTCCTCCTTATTAGACTTGCATGCACCCCACAAAATTATTAGGGTGAACAAGCCACCCACCCTATGACTTACTCCTGCATTGAAGCTTATAGTGAAGGAATGTGATAGAGCTGAATCTAGATATAAAGCAAATAAGAGCCCTACAACTTGGGAATCTTATAGATGGTTTCAAAATTTTGCTTTTGCGTGGATTCGCAGGGAAAAAATGGGATATTTAGACTTCTTGCTAGCCATTCTACAACCACACACATTCCCCACTTTCCTTACACAAGTCAAACCTAAAAGCTCAGACACCACAAACCCGTCAAACTACCGACCTATCACCTGTCTTCCAGCCCTATACAAGATCATCACAGCCACAATTTCCAAGAAAATAGAACAACACCTAATAGACAACAAGATTCACACAGAAGAGCATAAGAGGTGCAGGAAAAATAGCTGAGGATGCAAAGAGCAACTGATCATAGATAGCATGATCATGGAACAAACCAGAAAAGAACATAGAAACCTTTACATCTGTTACATAGACTATAAAAAAGCCTTCGACTCCATACCCCACAGCTGGTTAATCAGAACCCTAGAAATCTAGAAAATCAACCAAAACCTCAGGCAATTTCTCGCGTAAATTATGAAAACATGGAAAACCAAAATCCACCTAAAAAAACTGAACTCATCCAAACAGAAGAGCTGTACATCAGACAGGGTATATTTCAGGGAGACTCGCTCAGCGCTTTATAGGTTTGCCTCTGTCTCGAGCCACTCTCAAATACACTAAACGGAACAAACCATGACCAACATAAAATAAACCACCTCCTATATATCGATGACTACGCTGCTACAAAAACACAGCTGAAAGAACTCCTCAAAATCTCAGAAATATTCACCTTAGATATCAGTATGGAATTTGGTCTAAGTAAATGTAAAGTGCTCCACATCAACAAAGGCCATCATGAGACAGAAACCATCAACAACGAAACACTCGATAACATGTTCGAAAAAGAAACATACAAATATCTAGGCTTCCAACAAAGCACGAAACTCAACCACACTCAGCAGGTTAGCAGAAGGTGGACTACACGGGAGAGTTGCAGTGAGGAAACTACTTCTTAGGCAAGTAAATAAACGTAAACGATTAGAATAGGCCCAAGAACATGAAAATTGGACATCAGAACAATGAAATTCCGTCCTTTGGAGCGACGAATCTAAATTCCAAATTTTCGGTACAAATCAGCGAGTTTACGTGCGGAGGTCAGCTGGAGAGAGGATGTTGGAAGCCTGTTAGTTGCCTACAGTAAAACAATGTGGAGGTTCAGTAATGGTTTGGGGTTGTTTTAGTAACGGTAAAGTTGGAGAAATCTTTAGGATAGAAGGAATCATGCGAAAAGAGCAGTATCAAGAAATTTTGCTAACTCAAATGCGTCCTTCTGGATGAGATATTTTTCAGGGGAAATTTATTTTTCAGCATGACAACGACCTTAAACATTCTGCTAAACAAATTAGAGAACTTTGGGACCAATGGAAATCCGATGACGTCCTGGAGGTGATAACTTGACCTCCACAATCACCCGACTTGAACTCCATCGAATTGCTGTGGAACCATCTGGACAGGTGTGTTCGAAAACTCAATCCAACATCAGAAAATCACTTGTGGGAACTTTTACAAGCAGAATGAGTTAAAATAACCGAAGAAACTCTGAAGAAACTACTGGACAGAATGCCGAAACTGTGTAAAGCGGTAATTAAAAACAAAGGAGGTCACAGAGATGAAAAAATTCTCGAAAATCGTGAATATTTTCCTGATTTTCTAGACTGTAAATAATGTGAAAATAAATAATAATTCATTAACATCAAAAAAAAAATAGTGTCTGGGTTTTTGTTGTCTTGGGACTGAAATAACTAGGTGGGCAAATACTTTTTGACGGTAGTGTAAGTCATAGAAAATTTAGACAAAACTAAAAAAGATGAAAAACCCATTAAGTTGGACCACTTTCAAAGTTTAAGTATTTAAAAATGATGTTGTAATTTTTTAATTCAGTTATTGAATTAGCATACTTTTACTCTAAATATCTCTTGTAGGATTCCAACTAACCCGGACAAAAGGAAACTTTGGCTTTCCATTCTTGGGTTTACAGAAGATCGAGTTTTACCGAAGGTCGCTGAAATATGCTCAGATCACTTTAATTCCAAGGATGTTTATTATAAGGGGGAACGTCGATACATTAAACCGGATGCTCTTCCAGAACTGAGGAGTTCAGTTTTTTTAGATCCTTTGTCTGATAGGTAAGACGGTAAAAGTTTTAATAAATGCTGATTTAATACAGGGGGTTTAAAGTCCTGAGACTTTCGGAGAGATTGTTGCAGAAACAATAACCGGTCAAGGGCAAGTTGAACTTGCACAATTAGTGTTCCGTACGTTGATTGCTTTTAAAATATAAAATATTGTTATGGTGGTATAAAATGATCAGTGACTTCACAAAAAACACACCCAAATGAGTTTTCAACAAAGTTTGTTTCTAAACTTTACTGAAAATTAATGACCTTGAAATTTTTGTTTTTTTACGAGGCTGCTTTGAAAAGTCCGTGCAAAGTCCGAGAGATGGCACCACCGGCGCGTATCGAGGTCATGTTTAGTTAGTAGCAACTCTTGAATGAACGCACACCAAGTTTCAGCCATATTGGTCTATTTCTTTGTACTTGGCGTTCGTGTGAATCAAGGAAGTCGAGTGATTTTTCAAGAAATGGACGAAAAAGAATTTCGTGTGGTGATTAAACATTACTTTATGAAAGGCAAAACGCCTCAAGAGACTAAAGAGAAGCTTGATAAACATTATGGTGACTCTGCACCTTCGATTAGAACAGTTTATAAATGGTTTCAAAATTTTCGGACTGGCCATATGGGCACAAGTGACGTTGGACGTTCTGGACGGCCTGTGGAGGTTACTACTTCAGAAATCATTGATCAAATCCATGATATGGTGATGGATGACAGAAGAGTTAAGGTGCGTGAGATTGCTAGTGCTGTGGGCATCTCGACGGGTACATAATATTTTGCATAAACATTTGGACATGAGAAAGCTATCCGCAAGATGGTGCCGCGATCGATTGCTCACGCTTGACCAAAAACGGAATCGTGTGAGGTGTTGCAAGGATGGTTTGCAGCTGTTCCAGAAGAATCCGGAGGACTTTAAGCGTCGTTTCGTCACTGTGGATGAAACATGGATACATTACTATACTCCTGAGACCAAACAACAATCTAAACAATGGGTTACCAAGGGGGAATCTGCACCAAAAAAGGCGAAGACCGTTCCTTCGGCCGGAAAGGTTATGGCGACTGTCTTTTGGGATTCGCAAGGGATAATCCTCATTGACTATCTGGAAAAGGGTAAAACTATTACAGGTGAATATTATTCATCGTTATCGGACCGTTTGAAAACCGAGCTCCAAGAAAAACGCCCGCGATTGGCCCACAAGAAAGTCCTTTTCCATCACGACAACGCACCAGCACACACCTCAGCAGTTGTGGTCGCAAAATTAATGGAAATAGGATTCCAACTCGTTTCACATCCCCCCTATTCTCCAGACTTGGCTCCCTCGGACTACTATTTGTTCCCCAATTTGAAGAAATGGCTGGCGGGACACAGATTTTATTCAAACGAGGAGGTGATTGCAGGCACTAATGGATATTTTGCAGACTTGGACAAATCCTATTATTCGGAAGGGATCAACAAACTAGAACATCGTTGGACGAAGTGTATAAGCCTAAAAGGAGACTATGTCGAAAAATAAAAAAGGTTTACCCCAAACACATAAGTAGTTTTTATTTTTGCACGGACTTTTCAAACCAGCCTCGTATATACCAGATAAATTATTAAAGGTAATGCACTCGTGATAATTTTCGTTCAATCTACACCCCCTGGAGAATATTCCAGAATTTTTTCAAAATTTTTTGATCAATCAACAAAAGGCAAGTAGTGGTGGTGTCGCAAAGATTACGAATCTTGCGACATACTTATTTACAAGAAATTAAAAAGTATCGAACAGATAATTGGCCAATAATTTACCTTGACGAAACATGGTTCGATACCGATGACACTGTGCAAAAAGGGTGGGTTGACAGCAGTACAAAATGTCAGACTAACGCACCTTCAAATAAAGGTAAACAAATAACCATTTTGCATGTTTCTAGGTTATCCATAAATATTTCTGCTAAAAGCGGGCTAAGTGGAGTACCCAATGGATAACCTAGAAAAACAAATACATCGACAAAAATTTAGCAAATCATTTTTGTATTGGTACCGATATGTAGACGACATCTTTGCTTGTTTTAATGGTACAGAGCGTCAACTTGACAATGTTTTTAACTATTTAAACTCAATACATAAAAATATTAAATTCACTATGGAACTAGAAGTCGACAGTAAAATTAATTTTCTTGACTTAACGATAACTAGACATTACAACAAACACCAATTCTCTATTTTTCACAAACCCTCACATACAGATACTACAATAAACATAAAATCAGCTCACCCCCTACAACACAAATTGGCAGCTTACCACAGTATGTTGCATAGACTTGTAAGTGTCCCCTTATCTGTAGATGATTTTAATAAAAATTTCAATCTAATAAAACAAATTGCTGTTAAACATTATGGTGACTCTACACCTTCGATTAGAACAGTTTTTATAAGTGGTTTCAAAATTTTCGGACTGGCCATATGGGCACAAGTGACGCTGAACGTTCTGGACGGCCTGTGGAGGTTATTACTCCAGAAATCATTGATCAAATCCATGATATGGTGATGGATGACAGAAGAGTTAAGGTGCGTGAGATTGCTAGTGCTGTGGGCATCTCGACGGGTACATAATATTTTGCATAAACATTTGGACATGAGAAACCTATCCGCAAGATGGGTGCCGCGATTGCTCACGCTTGACCAAAAACGGAATCGTGTGAAGTGTTGCAAGGATGGTTTGCAGCTGTTCCAGAAGAATCCGGAGGACTTTAAGCGTCGTTTCGTTACTGTGGATGAAACATGGATACATTACTATACTCCTGAGACCAAACAACAATCTAAACAATGGGTTACCAAGAGGGAATCTGCACCAAAAAAGGCGAAGACCGTTCCTTCGGCCGGAAAGGTTATGGCGACTGTCTTTTGGGATTCGCAAGGGATAATCCTCATCGACTATCTGGAAAAGGGTAAAACTATTGCAGGTGAATATTATTCATCGTTATTGGACCGTTTGAAAACCGAGCTCCAAGAAAAATGCCCGCGATTGGCCCACAAGAAAGTCCTTTTCCATCACGACAACGCACCAGCACACACCTCAGCAGTTGTGGTCGCAAAATTAATGGAAATAGGATTCCAACTTCCAGAAGAATTCGGAGGACTTTAAGCGTCGTTTCGTCACTGTGGATGAAACATGGATACATTACTATACTCCTGAGACCAAACAACAATCTAAACAATGGGTTACCAAGGGGGAATCTGCACCAAAAAAGGCGAAGATTCATATATTTATGTAAATAATATAAAACCACCGATAATTACCTCAGCTGATGACAGTGATAGTGAAACCGGATTAGGCTTTAGTTAAAATATTTTTATTTATACAATATGTCCCCTCTTGTAAACCCCATTCATTCAAACTGTATATTTGTACTTTTTATCCATTTGTTTTTACATGCATCTATAAATAAACATCTCCAAAAACACTTATAATTTAATTTATTTGCATTAATGAATAAAATTCTTAAGTCCATCTCTGCAACCTATCATAAACAAAAGGTCAGAATTTTTATATTGCCCACTTAAAACGGCAACAATCAGGATCTTATATTTTGGGACAGGCTATATGTATTTATGTATATGTATGTATATATACCTTAATACGTTTAGCTAATGATAAATTGTAGCGAAAAGTGTGTTTACTTCATTTTTAAGTCCAGAAGATAGACCATCTCATCTTAAAATGATAATTATACTTATTTTCAATCTCTCCAGATTACCGGGATTCGCTAAAATTTAAGGAGCATGTTGCTGAAGGTGTGCAGAGATATATTCTCAAAATCAAAATTTTTTTCCCCTGGACGATATCTCTAATAGTTGAGAAATATAAATTCAACAATGGGATGTTTAAATGAATAAGGTGCAAAAAGCGTTGAAGCCAATATATATTTTTTTCTTGTATATTTTTGCTTTTTTCCCTGTTTTTTGTATATCTGTTTTAATAAGAACTTAATAAGAAAAATTTTCTAAAAAAAAAGTTTTCTCGCTTTTTTCTTCCTTTCAATCAGCAAAATTTATATTTATTCTACAGAATAGAATTTTTCTTGAAAGAAGGAACTCAAACAATAAATTAAAAACTCGCGGGCATCATACCAGCAATATGGCGACAGGTTATGTGATCATTACAAGCGCGAACTCCTCGAGATCAAAGGTGCCGAGTCGGACCGTTGCTACTGTGTTTTATGTTTACTGTGGTGAAGATATCAACATAATGTGTGAGGCATATATAAGCTATGTGCTCCATAGCTGATCGACAGAACAACGTGTCGAAGATTCAGAATGCCGTTTAGCATTATTTCAGTGTAAGCCGAAGGAGTTTTTACATCGATTCGTAACAATGGACGACACATGGATCTACCACTACACGTCTGAGTTCAACAGGCAATCCGCAGAGTGGCTGGAAAGGCATAAAAGCCGACCGAAGCGTCCAGCAAAAACAGAAACATCGGCTGGAAAGGTTTTTAGCAGGTATTTTTTTAGGAAGCGAATGGAATAATAATGAGCGACTATCTTGAAAAGGGCGAACAATCAGCGGGACCGTTTTAAATGGTGAAATGGTTAAAAAAAAGGGCGCATTTAGCGAAAAAAGAAAGAGTGGTTGTCCCAGATGATCCACCAGCTTACAACTCCATAAAATCGATGGTGAAATTGCACCAATTGGTCTGACCCTTTGCTTCCTCATTCGCCGTATTCACCCGATCTGGCCCCCAGCGATTATTGCTTCTTTCTAAATTTGTAAAGGTGGCTACAGGGAAAGAAATTGTGGCTCAAACGAAGAAGTTGAATGGGGCTTATTCTAGAAAGCTCGACAAGTCGTCCTATATAAATGGTATGTAAATGTTCGCTGGAATAAGTGTATCGCTTTTGAAGGAATCTGTGTTGGGGAATAGAATCGATTTTTTCTTCAAAAATCTCGGGACTTTACATCCCATGTAGTAAAATTGACAATTTTTTCTTTAAAATAAATATTCATACTGTTTTTTTTTTAGTTCTGACTCCATCACGAAGTTCATACCGTAAGTACTTTAGTACTTTATTTACTCGACACTTCATTTACAAAACTAAGTTTTTTTTTACGGGTCTAGCACACGTGCTGCAGGGAAGTTCCTAAAGCACTACAGGAGCGACACGTGTGCGGAGAAAGCGATTCACGTTGTTCTTGAATCGCTGTAAACTGTACTCGGTGGAAAACACCGTCCTGGGCAAATTATTCCAAAGGGATGATGTTTCTCCATATAAAAGACTGCTTGAAAAGCGTTGTACGAGGAGTAACAAGCTGAACTTCATACGGATGTGAAATATTAGCGCGACGTGTACTTATAACATGTACCGCTCTGGGAGGAATTAAGCGGGCCCCATCCTTCGAACACTTTCCATGAAAATATTTTGTAGAATAGGCTCAAGTCGCCCAACCGTTCTTCGATGTTCCAGCC
>CM032451.1:119174108-119239108 GCA_019049505.1 Pachyrhynchus sulphureomaculatus
CATCGAAGAACGGTTGGCGACTTGAGTCTGTTCTACAAGTATTTTCATGGAAAGTGTTCGAAGGATGTAGCCCGCTTAATTCCTCCCAAAGCGGTGCATGTTAGAAATACACGTCGCGAGGGTGCTTCGCATCCGTATGAGGTTCAGCTTGTTACTCCGCGTACGACGCTTTTCAAGCAATCTTATATATGGAGAACGTCATCCCTTTGGAATAATTTGCCCAGCGCTGTGTTTCCCACCGAGTACAATTTACAGCGATTCAAGAACAACGTGAATCGCTTTTTCCGCACTCGTGCCGCTCCTGGAGCGCTTTAGGGACTTCCCTGCAGCACGTGTGCTAGACCAATAAAAAAAAAAATACAACTTTATTAAGAAAAACAAATTAATATCAGAACACCAATATGGTTTTGTCAAGGGTAAAGGAACTAAAGATGCTTTAAATTTCTTGAGTAATACAATTTATAATAATTTAGACCTAAGTATTCCAATAATTGTAACATTTTAGGACTTAGCTAAAGCTTTTGACACAGTGAACCATGAAATTCTTTTAAAAAAACTTTATCATTACAGTATTAGAGGTATGGCTCATGACTTAATTAGAAGTTATTTAAATAATAGGGTACAAACTGTCAAAATAGCAAGTACTGTTAGTGCCCCTAAACAAATCACATGTGGAGTCCCACAAGGAACAATCCTTGGACCTCTATTATTTATGTTATACATAAATGACATGCTTCAAATTTTGGAAAAGCAGTCTGTGATGTCATATGTGGACGATACAGCCAGTAGAAACTTGGGATAAAACCCAAAATAAAATGAATAATCTTTTAAACACAGTAAGCACATGGTTAGCATTAAATCAGTTATCTTCGAATATTTCAAAAACAGTCCTCATGACTTTTGGTGTGTATCGTGATTGCATTCCGAATAATGTAACTATTAATATAAATCATGGTAGAGTAAAAAGAGTTGAATTCTGTAAATATTTGGGCAATGTGTTTGACTGCCATGAGATGGGATAAGCCTGTTGAGAATGTAGCGAAAAGAATGAAATATCTGCTATTTATATTTGCTAAATTATCAAGAATTATGTCGACAGGGACTCTATTAATGATTTATTATGCTCTTTTCCATAGCATTTGCTCTTATGGAGTGATCGCGTGAGGTGGAGCATATATGATAATGTTAAGATTCTGTTGCAGAATTTGCAAAATAGAATCTTAAAGATAATCTCGAAAAAACAAACTAATTATTCTGTCCCATTAAATATCTTACAGATGTCTACATTGGAATCATTGTTGCTTTATTATGCAGAGATGCGAAAGGAACACGCAGAATCTCATAGTAAAACTATGCTTTTATTGCCAAAGATAAATAAAAGAATAAAATTTGAGAGCAGTAAGATTACTGCTATGAATGCGTTTAACAAACTGCCGGAAAACTGAAGAATTTAGAATTAAGAGGTAAGACTCTAAAAAAAGAAGTTTAAGGGTTGGATTGGATCATCGGATATAATTGTGGCCACAATATGATTGATGGAAAGTACATTTTTTTTTTCTTATTGTTTTTATTTTTATTTTTTGTTTTCCGAGTTTTTCTGTATCTACTGCCACTGTTGAGCAACCAATAAATTTTCATTTTTTATTTTTTTGTTAAATTCAAGTTTGTGTATTTTAGTATAGTTCAGTATAATTGTGTATAGTTCTTAAGAATTATTTGTCTACCAGTCCTATTGTGCAGGTAACTTGTGTTATCTTTAAAGGTATTGAATATTTTGTATTGAATTGTAATAAGTCTGGTTCAAAATAAATAAAATAAATAAATAATATGAGTGGTGAAATGACTGATATGATAATATGAGTACAGCATGTAAAGTTTGATGCAACAAGGAGAGTGTGTATGTACAATGTACAATTATATATTTTAGGAACAACTCCAATTTAAAACATGATTTGATATTTGGTTTGCTAGAATTAAATGTCATGATCTGTGCCATAGCTTATGAATTACCTTTTATCTAGAAATTTCCAGGCATCCTCCATCTGATCCGTTAGCTTAGTTTCTTGCATATTATATCCGTAAGTATTTGCTATTGTAATATCTAAAGGAACATTTTCAATTTCTGGTTCAACTTTTATTAATAATTCAACATTGTCATTTTCCGCTACCATGGTACATGGTATACTTTTGCCTTCTTTTACACCAGAAGCAATAGAAAGCTCTATGTTATCCAAATGTACTGTTTGTTTTTTATTCTCAAATAATTCCATTAGGTTTTCCCTTGTACTAACACCAATATTGGTTTCAGTTCCTTTCAAGCATTAAACTGACCATATCCGTAGACATTTCTACGTTGGTAAAATTACTTTTTCATCACAAATTTTTTTTTTTTGAAAATGAAACCTAAATTATAAAACTCCTATTCAAATACATAATATTGAAAAGTTGTAAAAAATATAGGTTAGGAAATTGGATGCATTCAGACATGAAAGTAGCGGGTTTAGGCGTTTACGATTGAAGTATTTTCTTAACATAAATGTTCAATTGCAATGAAACCATTCGCTATCGCACCGCCCACTCTAGTAGAGAATGGAAGGATTCGGGCATAAACGAGTGTGCATTCTAACTGCACACTGATATTTGTGTAAAATGCTATTTTGCAAACACAAGGAAGAAGTTTTTAGCAACAAAAATTTGGAGCGATTAATTGTCTGTTGATTGGTATTGTAAATTTCGTCAAATGCGCGTTGCTATAAAAATCTCTTTGGACCTCTTTTGTTTATAGTGTTGTAAAATGGCATTTCTCCTTAATTACGACCGCCCAAATAAAAACAATGACTTCGTTAGTTCCAAAATCAAGATAATTTCACATTAGTGCAAATAGGTGCTTGGCTGTGTTACGTTAAAAACATCGCACGTGATCCGACGTTAGTCTTTCTTCGTCATCATACATACATGAAACAAGAATAGGAACATTACCAACGATACTCGACGTTTAGTCAGCGTAATTCCCTCACGATAATTTTTCATTTTTGTCAGTTTTGTATCGTGTCGTTATGGAGTTCCTAATTTTTCCGTTCGACTGTTATCACCACTACGCCAAACACACACAATGACTAAATCTAAAAATATAAACTGGACTATTTATGCTAAACTTGGGATTAGAAATAACTACATCTGGATCATTAATTCCGGTCGAGCGATCCGTACTAAGAACTGTGTGGAATAGGTCCTAGGTCCTTATTTAGATTATTATTATTTCAATACTCTCGAATGCATCTAATAATTTCTTATCACGTACGTTCTTTTTAACTCCCAATTATCTAATGTTACGGTATGATTCTGTTCGAGAATAAGGTCGGCAATACTTGATTATTCAGATCTACCAAACCTTAAATGATCTAGATCATCTAAGCTTTTAAATCGTGTCTGAATCGATCTTAATGTTTGCCCAATATACTTCTTGTTACAATCACGACAACTTATTTCGTGGATTCCACTTCTAAAACGTTCATTAGTTTTATTCTTCGGGTTTCTTAAGGTATTCTTAGTGTTTCGTACGGGATCACTTCGGTGTCCGCCTATTTGTTTGTCACACGCGATTGTCTCCGAAACTATTTGATACAGAAAATTGAAATTTGGCACAAATATAGTAACTGATGGTTTAATCAGAGCCGTGTAGATTTGAAAGTTAAATTTCGACTTAGTAGTTAGTTTTGGAGGTGAAATCGGAAGTGAAAATAAACTACCAGGTCATCGAATGGGGTGTCAAATGAATGAAAAAAATTTTGAAAAAATTCTTGAATATTCCCCATTTCCTTATTTAATTTTAAACCTTATCCATATGGTAACTTGTTTTACTTTTTATTTTCCTTTCATTAAGATATTTTGGGTTGATGTTCTTTTTGGGGTGCGATAAATAGACCGCGTCCACGTCATGCACCCTGGGCAGCGCTGAGACTCTATTCAATCTTCCACAATTACTTCTGCTTACTTTCTTTTTTAGAATTGGAAATTTGAATATAATAGTTTTCTACTTAGCATACGTATACTGTCATACAGTTATATTTTTTCAGTACTTTGCAACGTGATCGAGGACTCAGCGTCACCTTGTAGTTTTGGATCTTGAGGTTTACTTTAAAAGCATAATTCAGGAGATTTATAGGAGGTTGCGTCGGGCTAACATTTTTAATTCTTGCCACAGAGATTCATTGTGGATATATTTTTGATTGGTCTACCGTATTGAATTTTATTATAGAGAGTCCTCAATTTGTGATTTTTTGTAAGAAGCGCCCTGTGAAGTGGCAAATACGCCGTTCGGTAACCTGAATGGGGATGGGCCAGGGGCGTCATGCATCGTCGGAGATAAGGGGAGAGTAAATTATGTAGTGTACTGCGCCTTCCTATAATTATCTCCCATAATATATACTTCTAAGAAATGATGCTATTTTATATGATTGGTTGATAGTAACCCGGAACTGATATGAATTGAAGTAATTTTTAAACTTTAACTTTTCATATGATATAAAGCACAACTTCGTACAGCTACCTTTATATAATAAATATTCCTTGTATATAGCGCGCTGTATTATTATGGCTTGGCGTAAATACGAGGAAATGGAGGATTTAAATGAGTTTTTATTTTCTTCGACTTATTACGTACATACAACGCAGGCGTAGCAAACGTACAAGGGTCTTCGCTGCTCTTCGACAAGCGCGCAACAGTGTTTTCCTTTAGCTTTAATTGCAGAATATTGGCTGGATGCTCTTATGTAAGAGCCCATAAACAATAAAAGAAAATTCTGAGTTATTGAATCTAACCTCACTAATTTGTTGAAATACTTTTTTTTATATTTGTGTTGGAAATTGTTTCAAAATCTTAATTTATTAGTTATGGAATTTTCAAGCACCATGAGCATTATCAAGGAAGAATTTATAGATACTGTGTAAGTTTTCAGTTTTACTTGAACTTGTAAAATTGTACAGTCACTTCAGATGATGTACCTGTTTCTTTCGTGGCCTTTTAATTTAATTTTCCATTTCCAATGCAAATTAAATCTTCTGATTTTTTTTTTAGTGAAGCAAAGCAGGAGAAAACAAACAATGACACATTTTTCGAGCACAATGACTTAATAAAATTTGAACAGTTCAACATTAAGTATGCAGATGATGAAGAATGGTAAGTATGAGTTAGAAGAAGTTGGCATACAATAGTAGAGAAACTAGTTCAGATTAATTCAATTACTGTTGCGATTCATGTTAAAAGAAGTTTTGTTTTTTGATTTTATAGTAGTAAATTTAAGCTTCGAAAGTGTTGCTAATCAGAGTTATATGTGATACAATAAGTAAAATATATAAACAAGGATTTGTAAAAGGGGAAATAACCTATAAAAAGGCTTTTGTAATTATTTAAGGTCGTGCAGTATAAACTGTTCTGCGATGGTTAGATAATTGTAAACATTCCTGTTGTATATGTAAAAGTAATAAATTTTTGACACTTGTAAGTAGTACAGAATAAAATGGTTGCTAACTTCCTATAAGTTTAATGTATTTTTTTTTAAAATACTGAGCATTGTTAATATAAAACTGAATAGAGAATAAATATTTTATGAACTTTGATGTTTTTGGGATAAATGTAAACAGGATTAAAATTACAAATTAATTACTGTTAAGTAGGGAAAGAAAACGTAATAGTAAATCTCTTCAGGCTCTATTTTTTACATGCTTTACAATCTTGGGTATAACATTGTAGTTGTCAAATACATTTCCAATTCAGGAGCCTTAACAACCTACTATAAATATGTAATGTTGCCTTTACCCTTTTGTACAGCTCCCACTGTTGCACTCAATGAAAATTATTTGAATAGAATTTATATCTTAATTCCTATGGGATCATAAATATTTACTTCATTTAGAGTTGTTGGCTATGAGCTCCATGGTCTGTCAGTAAGATCTGAAGTTCGATCCTTTTAAAATATCGCAATCTCAAGAAAATAGGGGGCACAGTGCTAAACAGATTTCTGTACCAGTCAGCAGTGTTTCATATGTTAGATCCACACTTTTCTATTTTAATTTTTGTGCCTCTTAGCGCATAGTTAATTGAGAATTTCGTTCGCTGTTAATAATCATTTTTTCGTCATTGTGTTACATTTTTTCTCTTTAACCACATTCTGATAAATCTGGTTTATATGTGTATTTTTAGAATTACTTAGCAGTTAGTGACGTGCAGTTTGAACAGGGTTATACAAAAGGACATTCTTTATCATGTGTTAAAGCAGAGAATGTGTGTTTTCTATAAAAATGTTTCAATTTTTAAATTATTTTAAAATCTCGATGATTTCGGTGTATTACGGAGACTTAAATTCCAAAAAAAAATTCCTTAGCAGTTTGAACAGGGTTATACAAAAGGACATTCTTTAACATGTGTTGTAGCAGGGAATGTGCGTTGCAAATTTACCTCCCTTTTCAGCGAATTTTGAATAGGTTGTAAATTTTTAGAGTGCCCAAAATTCAAAGATATGAATGGACTCTTTTTTGTGAAAATCCTTATTTCTGATTTTAGTGAAGTGAAAGAGGAAGAAATAGACTACGATACGTTTGGAGAGGACTTTGATATAATAAAATCTGAAGGAGTTGACATAAAAAATGAAAATTACCGAGAAAAGTGAGTGCAGTTCATTAATATTTATGAGAAGTTAGTATATTCCTACAAGGGTAAATCAAATACAAACCCAAATTCTTCTCCCAAGTTTTGTGAGGTAATCCGATCGCCTCGCCCTCACATCGTTAGTTGAGTAGGAGTGTCAGGAGTGAGACAGACCACTCAATCGACTCTCGCGATCGATTTTGTCGTCAGCAGCGCCATCTCAGAGCAGGCGATACCAATGTTGATTGAGCGACGCATTATTGTCAAATTTTCAGAGTCATTCTCGGCAACCTTAGAACATCATTCCTGATTCGAACATTGAGGCGGTTCGCGAGCTTATTAACGGTAACAGGCGCCTGACAATTTTTGAAATCGCTTAGAAGGTTGTAATATCTTTCAGAGGTACACAAAAAATTACCGCGGATGACTTAGGTTTGCGGAAGGGGTCGGCAAGGTAGGTTCCTCGCTTACTGACAGATGCATAGAAAAAAAATCCGTCTCGGAACTTGAGAAAGGTTTTGGCATGATATCAGCCAGACTGGGTAGATTTGTTTGAGGCACGTTGTTACCTTTGATGAGATATGGGTACACCATTACTCTCCAGATTCGAAGAGGGCAAGCACGGAGTAGAGAAAACCCGGAAAAAGAGCACCCGTGAAAGCGAAAACTAGGCTCTCTGCTGGGAAAGTTTTCATGACCGTCTTTTGGGATTACAATGGCATATTATTCATTGATTTTCTCCATGAGTGACGTATCCTTAACGGTGTCTAGTACTGCCAATTCCTCGATCAAGTTAAAACTCGTTTATTGACGAAAAAGGCGAGACATACTGATTCAGAGTGTGGAACTGCTTCACGAAACAACGCTCGGTCCCACACAGATGCATTGACTCAAAAAATTGGAACAAATGCACTGAAAATCCATGAAACACCCTACAGAGTATTGAGATGCACACATATTGAAAATGACAAAGGCGTAGAATCGTTCGTGCGCAGTTGACTCGCGACCTCCTTTTAATGACGGTAGGAAAAAACTTCCTTTTCAGTGGGAAAAATGTGTTTTAAACAGGGGAGACTCTAGAAGAATAAAGTTTTTTGATTTTTCATAATTATTAAAATATACTTTAAAAAAGAATTTCGGTTTATATTTGATTTACACTCGTATTTTAGCAAATGACATGCTAGAAAAAACTATTTGTATAGGGAACAGTATTTTTAAATTTTTGTATATACATGTATGACATCCGTAGAAAAACAATTAAAAAAAAATAAATACACATATGAAATAAACATTAAAATACACACATTTTCCCTTTCGGGGCTTGGATCAAGTAATAAATCATAGTTCTTGTTCTTGAGTGGTATCAAATTATACTATAACACATGGGCTGAAAAGTCCCGGGCCTAACACATAGATGGCGCTAGTTTTATTGCAGTCACCTTTTTTTCAGTTAATACTAACCTTCAAAAGACAGCTGTTAAAATTTCATGATATTCTATTCATTAGTTTGTGAGTTATTGTGCTAAGAGTGACGCTACTTTTGTTATTTTCAAAACAATGGATCAAAAACAATTTCGTGTTTTAATTTTACACTGCTTCTTGATGGGAAAAAATACCGTTCAAGCGAAGCAATGGCTTGAAAAGTGTTATGGGGACTCCGCTCCATCAGAAACAACAATAAAACGTTGGTTTGTTGACTTCAAACGTGGTCGTAGAGACACCGATGATGCAGAACGCAGTGGACGTCCAAATGAGGCGGTAACACCAGAAAACATCAAAAAAAATCCATAAAATCGTTTTGAATGATCGAAAAGTGAAGTTGCGTGAGTTAGCTGACATCGTAAAGATATCAAAAGAACGTGTTGGCTTTATATTGCATGAGCATTTGACTATGAGAAAGCTCTGTTCAAAGTGGGTGCCGCGTTTGCTCACTGTTGATCAAAAACAAGAACGTGTTGATGATTCTGAGCAGTGTTTGGCCATGTTTAAACGTAACAAACCGGAATTTTTGCGTCGATATGTGACAATGGATGAAACATGGATCCATCACTTCACTCCGGAATCAAAACGATCGTCATCTGAGTGGACAGCAACTGGTGAACCTCGTCCAAAGCGCCCGAAAGCACAACAATCGGCTGGAAAGGTTATGGCCTCGGTATTTTGGGATGTGCGTGGTGTAATATTCATCGACTATCTTGAGAAAGGAAATACCATCAAGAGTGAATATTATATAGCGTTATTGGAGCGTTTGAAGGCCGAAATTGCAAAGAAACGACCGCATATGGCAAAGAAAAAAAATTTTGTTTCATCAAGACAACGCACCGTGTCACAAGTCAATCAAAACAATGGCAAAACTACATGAATTGAACTTCGAATTGCTCCCACATCCACCGTATTCGCCAGATTTGGCTCCCAGCGACTACTGGCTGTTCGCAGACCTGAAAAAAATGCTCGCCGGTAAGAAATTTCGCACGAATGAAGAGGTTATCGCTGAAACTGAGGCCTATTTTGAGGCAAAAGATAAATCGTTCTACAAAAGTGGTATTGAAATGTTAGAGCGGCGCTGGAATGATTGCGTTGCTCTTGATGGAGATTACGTTGATGAATAAGGCTAATTTTGAACCCAAAAAACCGTGTTTTCTTTGTTAGGCCCGGGACTTTTCAGCCCATGTGTTATAATGCTTTTTCGCGAGTTTTTATTCTTTAAGATAGTTTTATTGAGTGAACTGTAATACTTAAATACAAGTTATGAAATAAGTGAAGTGCTCTTTTCAAACTATGTGATGATGGATGTTTAGATCTCTAGTGATGAGTTATTTCAACATCTTTTTCTGACCAGAGCGAGGCTCATCTTGGACGTTTCTTGGCTGTTGTTTTTAATAATGTATTCCGATCGTAAACAGTAGAAATTTCTTCGCGAGCCTGCGCAAGATTTTTCCTTTTGTCGTAGTAACGTTGAAAAGTATAGCTAATTTTTTCAGAAACTCTACTCATTTTCAAGAGACGTTGTAAGTAGAGATCTAACGGGTAGTACGTTTTAGGATTCGGCAAAACCGGGTACCCGGCTACGTAGGATCCCGCCAAACCGGGTACCCGGTGGGTAAGATCGAGTGATATTATATTAAGTTCGTTCTTTTACGTTTTACTAACATTTTCTGTCAAAACTGCCAACTTTAGGTAATTTTTTATGACTTGGTAATATTGTTACTTCGCGATAAGTTAGCGCTCAGAGGTCGAAAAAAAATGGTTACTTTAAAATCGCCGACGTCTGCTGTCGGGGAGACTCGTGTATATCATACGATACGTCTTTTTATTGATTTTTTCGACATATTTTTCTAAGGACTTGATGTAATTTCCACAGTTTTTTGTCCAGTATTTGTACATAAAGATTTTACAATTTTTTTTAACACTTCAGTCTTAAATCCCGAAATAGACGGTTTACTATTTAAATGTGGCTTTTTAATATTGATAATAATAGAACCGTCTTAAAAGATCGATGTGCTTTCGTTATGTAAGTTTGTTTGAGAGAGAGAGAGCATTAATATTTTCAGCTGTTTTAAACAAAAGTTCGGGAAAGACGTTTTTGTCCATGGGCCAAACTCCAGTCACTTGAAATCTGTTCACAATGGTGTCAGTGATAGCAGCTCTTTGGTAAGATTCTGCAAATAAACTCGCAACTTGATATTGCGTTACTTGACGACCTGGATTTCGAACAACTCATTTAAAAAAAAAAAACGTCGAGCCGGTGAGTAGTAAGGCCTGGCAGTTGTAACATTAGCCTTTGCTATATTCAGCAGAAGCAATACTTTATTTTCAGGGGTTGTTTTTACGACACAAATGTTTCATCTATTTTACAAATAAATTTGAGTTAATATAGCCAGTGCATGGAATGGAGACAACACTCTCAGAGTGTGTGCGATTCCCCAATTCAATATTTTGTCTCATTCTTTTGAGTATTTAATCCTAAAACTTTTTGCGTTTTTTTCTGAATGGTGGCAAATCCACTTTCATCACCGTTAAATATAGTAGACGAAAATTTATTTTTATCTGCAATTTTTTTAAAGTGAGGGTCAATTTTGTCCTACTTTCCCTACTTGAAAACAGCTGTTAACGGGAAATGATATATTTGCTCTCGCGCCTTACCCAGGCCAAAGTCGATCTTTTTTGGTGATTCTATAAATATTTGGTAAAAAGGAGTTTTGCCCTTTTTTTAATTTTTCAAAAATCTTTTAATTTGAAAAAGGAAAGTATTAAATGTGCTTCTACATGGCCCCACGAGTCACCCATTGCAATATATGCAGATAATTTTATAACACCCTGTATACAACAGACAACAGATGGTGCACCAATGCAGTTTGTGCTATAAAGATTTGACACTGCTCCATTTTGTTGTGTTATCAAGTGTCAGAGGAGCACGAGTGATATATTGGAAAAGTGTGTGCATAGTGTTGTGTTGTTGTGTTCAATATGTCGAAATTTATACCGAACAAAGAGCATTCGCGGACAGCATTAATTTTTTGTTTTTATTTGAAGAAAACTGCTGTTGAATCATACCGATTAGTTCGAGAAGGTTATGGTGAACATGCTCCATCGCAAGATACGTGTAAATGATGGTTTCGGCGTTTCAAAAGTGGTGACTTCGATGTTGCAGAAAAGGTACGTGGAAAACCGCCAAAAAAATACGAGGATGTGGAATTGCAAGCACTGTTGGACGAAGATGATTCGCAAATACAAAAACAACTCGCCGAGCAATTGGGCGTTAGTCGACAAGTTGTTTCCAATCGGCTACGAGAGATGGGAAAGATTCAGACGCCGGTAGATGGGTACCACATGAGTTGAACGACAGGCAAATGGAAAAGCGCAAAAACACGTGTGACATTTTGCTCGCTCGGTACAAAAGAAAGTCGTTTTTGCATCGTATAGTTACAGGGGATGAAAAGTGGATTTATTTTGAGAATCCCAAGCGCAAAAAAAAACATGGGTAGACCCAGGCGCACCATCCACATTGACCGCAAGACCGAATCACTTTGGCAGAAAGACGATGCTCTGTGTTTGGTGGAATCAGAGAGGCGTGGTCTATTATGAGCTGTTAAAACCTGGGGAAATGGTTAATACTAAACGTTATCAACAACAATTGATCGATTTGAACCGTTTGCGGCTTGAAAAAAGCCAAAATACCGAAAGAGGCAACACAAAGTCATTTTTGTTCATGACAATGCCCCATCACATACGGCAAAACCAGTTCGCGACACGTTGGAAGCACTCAGCTGGGAAATTCTACCCCATGCGGCTTACTCACCAGACTTGGCTCCTTCCGATTACCAGCTGTTTGCATCGATGCACAGTGTGTCGACTAGTACAAGTTAGCTGGACAAAATTATTTTTTCACTTATTTCAATTGTTTATGTATATTCTAGGCATATTAAGTTATTTTAAAAAAAATTCATCGCGTTGGTTTTTTTTATGGGCGTGGCTAATTTTTTCCCCTAAATTAGTCAGCTACGCAGACATATTTAACGATAACTCGGGAACAACTTGTCAGATTTTTTATAAATAAAACATTAAAAAATGCATAACAAAATTTTATTAAAGTTGATTGAATATTATTTTATTCTATCTTTTTATCGTTTTGGAGTTATTTAGAGAGAGAAAAAAATTTTTTTTTCGTGTAAAATTCATTATTTTTTTCGGCAAAAAAAAAAGCGCAATAACAAAAGAAAAACAAAATATTATTTTTGTTTTTGTTTATGTTTTATGTTTATGTTTTATTTAATAAGGCTTGCAAATTTATTTCAGCACGAGTTTCTGTTATAGCAATGTGCTCCTCTGCAGGGTAACAGGCCTGTTTGGACTTTTTTAAACTAAAATATGACGGAAACACATTATGCCCCGCCTTCATGGACCACTTCCTAGTTTGTTTGTAAGAATGCGTTGTTGACTTAGAATCTATATAGTAAGCTAAGGCTTCGTCACTACTTAATTGCCTAGGATTAACGAAACTGGTATTTTTAGACTTAATAATATTATCTGGGCTTTCACTAATGTCTCTAATCACATTGGCAATTTTCCTTTGCCCTGCTGAACGCACAGCAATTTCGGCAGCAGCCACCAATTCACTGACACTTCGGGATTCTACGAGATCCACGACGCGACGTTTCTTCGTCTTAAACGACGATTCCTCGAAATCTTTGCGAGGTCTTCCTGCAGGAGTCACATTCTCACTTGATGTTGAAGGTTGTGGCGCAAAAGAACTCGCAGTAAACTGTATGTCTGCTTCATCCAACCAATTCTTATTTTTAATTAAAAAACGCTCCTTCGACTTTCCTGAAGCCAACCATTTGGCACCAAACTTATTAGACAAGTTGGATATCTTCAACTTTATTTCTTTTTGGCTGCTTTCAGTAATGTCACCAAAGTGAAATTTTGAAGAAAAAAAGTCATATACACGCGAGTTTTTTTCATTCTTCGTGTGTTTCAACCACTCCTCAAAAAAGGCTACCCTTGAAATAGAGTAAACGTGTTCTGGAAAAAAAGAAAAAAAAAACATGTTGTACTGAAGTGTGCTAAACAATAGTGTATTTTTACGAAGAATAAAGTTATTTCTGTCTAATATCTAAAAACTAGCCCGGATAGAGGTGAATGTCTGTATATTCTGAACTTTCAAAGTTTTTTTTTTAAAAAACACGCTAAAATATATAGGCTATTTAAAAAAAATACTAAAAATTCAAATTAATAGATTCTGATTAAAAAAATACATTAAAAAATAGTACTTACCCTCAGTATTAATATTCATCACAAAAACTTTCACAATATTACAATATGTCACTATAAGATGTGCACGAAAGTGTCGCTAAAATTGCAACTGATTGATTGAAAGAGCTGCATTAAACTCATTACCTGACTTCTGACGCTTATGACTCGCCACTTGCAAATTTGATAAACAACCTTTTCTCGGAATTCAGGGTTTGGTGGTGGTGTTGTTTACGTTTTGCAAATAAGATTTCCTGGAAATCATAACATGAATTTTGTCCACCTAGCATGTTCTACGCGACACACTGTGCGATGGGTCACGCACTTGCTGAGCAGCGTAGATGTGAAAAAATGGCTCGATGAATGGTTCACAGCAAAAGGGGAAGATTTTTACTGGCGTGGTATTCACAAATTGCCCGAAAGGGGGAAAAATGTATAAGAAGCGATGGAGCATACTTTGAAAAAAGCACTTTTTATCGTTCTTCCGATTTTAACATGTTTTTTTAGAAAAAAATCCGTATTTCATACTTGTACACCTGGTATCTTAGCAATATTGACATTTTCTTGTGTAAAACGTTATTTTTCCGTATTTTTTAGGACGTTTCCAACTTATTTCGTCGAAGTTAATCAGGAAAGTTCTGCAGTCCAAGATGGCGACAGTCAAATAATACGTAGAGAAAATATTAAAAATCGACTTACTGGTGATACGAAATCCTTACGGGATCGTATTTTTAAATGTGATCATTGTAGTTATCAAACAAATCAGAAAAAATATTTAAAACAACACTATATATTTCATAAAAATCCCGCCGAAATCGAGATGCTCAAATGCACCCATTGTAATTTTCAAACGAAATACAAAAGCGGTTTAAATAGACATCTATTATTGCATAAAAGTTCCAGAAAATTTGAAATTTTTAAGTGCGTTCATTGTTCTTTCAAAACGAAACATAAAACGAGTTTAAGAAGGCATCTGTTACTACATAAAAAACTCCAATGAGGTTGAGAATTTTAAATGCTTTCATTGTAATTTTCTGACGGGACATAAAAACAGTTTAATACGGCATTTATTATTACATAAAATGTCCAGTAAAGGTAAAGTTTTTAAATGCGCTCATTGTAATTTGCAAACGAAACATGCAAGAAAAATTACTTAAGGATTCTACTGAAACTGGAAGTTTTCAATGCGCAGATTGCAATTTCCAAACAACACCTGGAAACAGTTTTAACGGGCCCGCATTACAGTATAGAAAATCCAATGAAGGCAACCTATTTAAGTGCGATAGGTGCAGTTTTCAAACAATCTATAAAAATAGCATTAAGGGGCACATATCACTACATCAAAATCCCAATGAGTTTGAAACGTATAAATGCGCTCATTGTAATTTTCATACAAAATACAAGAATAGTTTAAAGGCTCATCTATTACTGCATAAAAATTCGAACGAAGTGGAAATTTTTAAATGTGCTCATTGTAATCTTCAAATAAAACATAAAAACAATTTAAAGAGGCATCTATTACTACATAAAAGCCCCGATGAAGTAGTTATGTTTAAATGCGAACGTTGTAGTTATAAGTCAATTTATAAACATCGCTTTTAAAACGACATTCCATGACACATCAAAAAACTTGAGGAATAAAAATAAACTTCGATGCAAAAAAAAATCGGATGAAATCCCATCGGTTCGAGATCGTTTTTAGTCGTTTGGTAAATCAAATAAGTTCTTAAATCAACCGACAAAATTTAATGTATCATTGTTTTGGCAAAAGCAAACACTGTAGTGTAATATTATTAGTAGAGACCGGATTATATGCGATATAAAAATCTTGAAATATGCATGCAAATATGCATGAAAAATGCTTAAAATATGCACGAAAAGGGTCAAATATGCAATATTAAATAATAATAAAAGTAGTAATTTTTAGTTTTTATTTCAAAATCAGCATAAAATTAACAAGTTATCGACGATGTTTAAATTTAATTAGCAATTATTTAACATTTTTTAAGATTATTTAACATTTGTATTCTTGTACACGTAAACAATAAGGTATTGTTCCAAATGTCGGGTAGTAAGATTGTGTCTTCGATCACTTAAAATATTTTTATAAGTGGAAAAAGACCATTCCACATCCACTGAGGTAACTGGGCAGTATTTGAATTTGGGTGCTATGTTAGCACTTATTGTTTCTGGTAAAAGTTCACCGGTCCCATTAATATATCTATCAATTTGACACAAAGGTTCAAAGCCTGGGTTATTGCACAAAATGTTTTCAAACTTTTCTTTAACTCTACGCGGGAATACATCTGGCAATGTGGAGTTTATTTGACGGATTTTATTCATTAATTGAATTGATTCGGTCAACGCCAAACCTAGAGTTTCAATCAAAGCTATGTTTTTTTTTTAATGTCAGAATCGTTAAATGCTTCCTTGGATTGACGAACTGCCATAGTCTCTGCACTATCGAAGTCAAGTTCTTTGCAGGCCACCAAATAGGAAGAAGAAGGCTCTAATCTTAATGCACCCACAATTAAATTTGCAATATAGCGACCACAACTGTCGGTAGTTTCATCAGCTGAAATCCAAATAATGTCATCCTTAAGTTCATTACGTATTTCTTCCAGAACATGTTGGTAAATTGTTGGTATGTAATTTTTACGCAGTGTTGATTCGTCTGGTATTTTTTGATTCAAGCAATATTTTTGCAGAAAATCTTTGAATGTAGGATTTGTAAGTTTGTGGAGAGGAATATTACTTGCAAGCAATGCTTCACATAAATCCATGCTAAAGTGGTTTTTTTGTTTGCCTATAGAAGTAGAATCACTGCTACTTGCTGCTGTTATAAGTTGTTGTCGTGGGCCTTTTTTTTGCAATCCTGCGATATGAAGACTTGTCTTGACACGCTGGTCAATTTGAAACTTTTTTTGCGCACGAAACATTTTTCTCGCAAACTCGACAATATAAAATGTTTCCATCGTATGTAAATGTTCCAGGATAATCAGCTACCCACGAAGAGACACTTTTTTGCGGGTGGCATGGTACACGTTAAACTTTAACACAACACGTTAAAAATTGCAAAAATACTACGCTGATGCAAGCTCGTCAACAATAATGTTAAAACTGATATCTACTTTTAAAATAAAAATTCGTCATCGAGAAAATTGGTTATTTGATCTACGCTCAAACAAAAATTCTTAGAAACTAACTACTTATCACTTAATATCCCGACCAAGAAACAAAGGAATAAAATACCGTCGTAATTTTGGGTATTCCCTTGGCACTATAACCTAATGGATGTTTAAACTATTGCAGGTATTGTTCCGGCGATAAGATCGGTTCCAGACGGCGACAACAATACCCTGAGCAATTCAGTTGTCTAGTAATACCGAGAAATATTGTAAATATAGGGAAAATATGCATCATTACTAGATTTTGGGTAAAATATGCAATAATCGGTGAGAATGGTCTAAATATGCAAATGCATATGAAAATATGCAAATGCATATAATCCAGTCTCTACTTATTAGCATGCATGTTGCAGTATAGGCAGTGCCACGATGAAAGTCAAAATAACACATGAAAAAGTGTTCCCGCTTAAACCGATTACAGTTGTTTTAGGGCCCACGTAAGATTCAGGCAAAAATCACGATCACGATCTGCCTATTTCAATTCACTGCTGGTTGTAGGCTTTTCTCATTGCATGCCATTCTGCCTTCTGTTCTCAGCTTTTCGCATCCACTGAGTTCCTGCCCTTTTCCTGTTGTATCCCGATCTCGAATTTGGCTGCCCTTCACTTCTACGTCCAAGCCTTGGTTTCCACTCCCCAATTATTCTCGTCCATCTGTTATCTGTTCTACAAGCCACGTGCCCGGCCCACGTCCATTTTAATTCGGCTACCCTTTTTAATACGCCCCCGATTTTAGTTTGTTGCCGGATCCATTTGTTACGTTTTCGGTTCGTTAATTTAATACGAGTACACAACATTCCTCGTTTCGTGCGCTCGCTGGCTAATCTTTGAGCATGTCTTTTTGTGAGATTGTCATTTAAGTTGCCAAATGCTTCCCCAACATTTTAATTCGTCGAGAATTCGTCTTTAGTTGTGGCGATTTTCTGTCCTAATAATGTTCAAGTTTTTTTTTTGAGGTTAACCGTTGAGGGTTATATTCTTGTGTGTATCTGTGTTCATCATGATCTTTGTTTTGTTAATATTGATTGTTAATCCGACTTATCTCGAGTGGTAGTCTAGTTCCGTAAACATCTCTTGTTTACTTAGAAGAATATCGTCAGCGAATCGCAAATGGTTAAGATATTCGCCGTTGATGTTTACGTCTTTACCTAACCAATTTATTTCTCTAAAAATGTTTTCAAGAGATAATATAAACAATTTGGGAGAGCCTTACACCTCTCTTTACTGGAATTAGAGATGTTTTTTTCATGGAGGAGAATATGCATTGTTATCTGCGAATAGATGTTTTCTATTAATTTTGTGTATCTGTTGTCTATACGACATTCCGCCATAGAGTTGAGTACCGCCCACATCTCGATTTTGTCAAATGGAGCGAAAGATACTAATATATAGTAGAAATTTTGTCGTTGTTGTGACCGTTCGGCTAATTTTGGGTAGCAAACAATTCAGATAATCTTAAGACATGTTACTATTGCAAAGATTAATAAAAAATAAGTTTTAAAACATCCAGTCCCAAACACTTCAAATCTATATTAAGGTTACCTTTTTAAAATTGGCGCTTTTCGTGTTCTCATTACCACACTGCGCGCAAGGGTAGGCGTGTTCTCTATTGCCATTCTCTGTAAACTATTCGTTGAAATTCTTTTGTGTTGTGGGTGTAGCATAGTTTTATTTTATAGCTAGTTTAATATTAATAAGTATTTAATACTGTTAATACACTTTTATACTTTTTTAGTATTTAAAATTATATAAATGAATAAAGCTAATACAAGGAATTATTTGATTATTATTTTTAAATCTGCTGTCCGTTATTTCATGTCATTTTCGGGATAATAATTGCTTTCTGAGTAACTAAACTACAATACTGTATTCCTACAGATCGCTATATAAATTAAGGTGATAAGTGACCAAAGTAATTACTAATTTAATTCAAAAAAAAAAAAAAATTGGATGTGGCCATAGACATAGAGGATGGACTGAGCATTAACCTCACAAAGTTGACCATTCTCTAGAAAGAGACAAAGCGACTCTGCGGCCAATACCTGTCTCTTTTCTGTAGGCCTGTAATAACCAAGGCGCAGTACTCCGAGACGGAATTCAAGGCGAGTAAAGCCCCCACCCGATTCTAGTTCAAATAGAACACTCAAAAAGATTATTTTCATGAGCGCCGTCGCTTCGCGGCATTCTAAAAAGTGACAGCTACTGGCCACACATTCGATTTATCTCTCTCACACTTTTGCGTCCATATTTACTTCACAGCGGGATACGGAACCTCAGTCCATCCTCTATGTCTATGGATGTGGCGCGATTCTTTCTAGTAGTTCGGAATCGCATCACCTCTGGTGATAGTAGAGCACGTTTTGGCAGCAAGGGAAGAGTCTCCCATCTACATTCTTTCTAATTTGTGCCAATTAGTCAAAATTTTTATAATTTATTATCACCACTTGCACGGTCGGAGAATACTATTACAAGAATTTAGGTTGAGAAGATTAATGTTAAATCAAATCTTCAAATCATAATTCCTCCCAGTGTGATGCTTGCCAGGAATACACTTTACGCTAATACTTCACATCCGTATGAGGTTCAGCTTGTCACTCCTCGTAGAACCATTTCCAAGTAGTTTTTTATATGGAGGACGTCATCCCTTTGGAATGATGGTCCCAGGAATAGGGTTCTCACCGAGTTCAATTTACAGCTATTTAAGACCAACCTGTAGCGTTTTAGGGATTTTCTTGCAGCATTGCAGTGCTATTTTCATAAGAAAATGTTTTCGCAAAATGATGGAATTATTCCTCTATTTACTACAATGTATGCTGTAATTTAAAAAATAGAGAGATTTCGCAACGCTTTTTTTTCACTTGGATTGATTCAGCCGATACTTGGTGGAGATCCATAACTAGAAGTTTTGCAAGAAGTAAAACACTACACTAAATTTAGTGGAAATTTAAGTAGTGTTTTACTTCTTGCAAAACTTCTGCTTATTTTTCACTTGCCTTTGTCCTTATGGTTATCTCAAGCATGTACAGTATTAAAGCGAAGGAATTGCAAGTTTAGATTAGTATTTATCTTTTATAAACTTAGGGGATTTTTTTATTCATTTCATGGTTAAGCATATCAGTTATTAACATTTGATGGGTTAACACAAGTTTGTAAATTAAAATTTGTGTTTAGCAGGTTTTCATCACTTCCTTCAATATTTCCAAGATAATACGAAGGTGCGATAAATAAAATTTCATTTGAAACTAGCATCACACACACTGTAATGCCGTTGTGACAACAAGTACAAAATCCTAACATAATCTGAACACTAATTAACTGTTGTCAGTCAATAAAAGATTATCATTTCAATTTGACTGTATTTTCTTAGTGGTTTGTTCAGTTAGTAGGAAAAAAACAGGTCCAACCATAATAATCATAAGAACAACAAACTTGAAATAACCTCTAAATAAGGGAAATCGTTATCTTTAATAAAAGTTTCTCTTATTTTGTTTCAGTACTGCGCAAACAATGGTGGGCGCATGCTTCAAAAACGATAACAGCTGAGTCCTTATTGTTGTTATTGTTGGTTTTTGGCGTCGACTATGTTTCATTCCATTTTTCCAGCACATTAGGATAATGCTGAACCGTTTGGCTGTACACCATGTCAGTACTACAGAGTTTACTGGAGAATTGTAGTGTGGAGAAATTTTGAATACATATGTTTATGTTGTATGAATTTTTTGGTGTAGGAACTGTTTAGAGAACTGAATCCTTATATTTAATTCCTTACCTTTACTACTGCGCAAGCTCCAAACGGCGGGCGCATGCTTCAAATAAAAATAGGCACTGGCCTACCAAAATAAGCATTGCAAAAACTCTCTAATGATGTCTAATTGGAACCCACCGTTTGAAGTTTGCGCTCTTGTTAACGAAGTAATTTAAAAGCTATTTGAGAAGTTGGTTATTCTTATCCCTATTATGGTAGGGCTTTATCTTCTACTTATGTATCTAAGGTATTAAGAAAATGCACTAAGATTGAAATTATAATCTTTTATTATAAATAACTCTAATAGTGATCAATTAGTGGTTGGGTTTTGTTGAGATTTTGTAATCTTTGGCGCAACGTTTTATTTTTATGTTCGGCACGCGTCTTTCTAACCATGTTAGCATTCACAAATCGCTCCTGATGATGCTAACATGGTAAGCATAACTTGTGCCCAGTGCAGAAATAAAGTATTTGGCTTAGTGGTCATGACTGTTGTGTAGTGTTAGGATAATATGATTTTTATCAGCATAAATGATTTTAGAAGTGTTCTAAATTATTTCGTGAGTGTGGTAGAGTAAAGCATCATTTGTCCAATCTGAGTCTTCATTTTTGACACAAATGTACTGAAATCCTATTATGTAAAATTACACATTATATTTACAGAGATTTCGTAGTTTAGTGCAAAATATGCTAATCTGAATTTATATTTTATCATCGCATATTCACACTAACTTGGAAATATTGAAGGAAGTGAAAGAAATCTTCCAGTTAGCACTGGCTCCAGAGATTATATAGCAGTTAATTCGTTCTCGCGTTACTCCAGCGTCTAATATGGCAAACCCACTGTTTATACTTAGTAAACCAGAATAACGAGTAAGAGTTACACGACACAGTTAGTCGAGTGAACCTGTTCCTGCTTTGCTGGGACCTAAAAGGCAGGATTGTGATTGTCTTCTAATGAAGTGTGGAGCCCGATTTCAACGCCTAGTGGGGGAAGGAGGCAACGAAGCGGGGATTGTTTTTTGGCGATGCTCAGTTCGTAAATCTCTGGACCAACAGAAACCGGTTATACTCGAAAATTTGTAGCATCTTTTTCATTAGACCTTTGACTAGTGCGCTTTTAACTGAGTACTGGGATCCACTGTAAAAAACTGTCTCAGGAGCATAAGTGCCTGGGTTGTAATTTATAAACAGAATAGTGCTAGGTGTTTCTTATGGGATGCACTAGAATAAATTCGACGTCTAAGACAATTGGGCGGTACAGTCGGCAAATTAAATAGAAGATATAAGCCAGAAGAAGATGTGTTAGGGACGCCGTACCACTGAATGGAGTGCGCTGGTCTAACTTCCATAATATAAGTGGCCATTATAATGTACGTACAGAACAAATTACCCTGATAGCCATGCTCAATCCAACTTTTATAAACTTTAGGGTAGGAATTCGTAGTCAATTTGAAGAAAAAAGTTGGAGAGGGCAAGGTTGTAGTGAAGTTGGCAGTAAATTTCTACGCAATTTGAGTACAACTTGACTACAGAAAACTGTACAAGTTATTGGAGTGAACTTATACAAAAGTTGGAGTACATATTGTAGTACAAGTTTGCCTACAACTTGTATTCAATTACCGGCCGTAGATTTCGATCAACTTGTATCCAAATGTTACTTACCAAAAACTTACCGTAAACTTGGCGTCAAATTGACTCCAAACTACAGATGACCAAGTTTTTGTAGTGCAACACTGGCTATCAGGGCAATTAATTAAGTAGGGAGAAGATTTTAAACTTTTGAATCTAACTTCACTACTTTGGTGGTATTTGACAGATAAAGGATAGTTGACATTTGTTTACTTCAAATTAAATTGATTTTTTTTATTTAAGTTGGTTTGATTTTTTCCTAACTTACAATTTTGAAAATTGATGTTAGGAAAATCGCTTCGTGTGTGTTATGGAATTCTCAAGTAACACAGTAATTATCAAAGCAGAACCGGCAGAAAAAATGTAAGTTTAAGTTTCGCTCGATTCAGTGAAATTACACTTTTAGTCCAGATGATGTGCCTATTCCATTTTTAATGTAATTTCTGTTTTTATTCTAAATTAAAACTAACCCTTGGATTTTTTAGTGAAGTGAAACAGGAAAAAGCAAACAGCGGTGCATTTTTCGAGAACTGTGCTTTATTAAAACCTGAAGAGGTTGACATAAAGAATGAAAATGGTCAAGAATGGTAAGTACATTAAGAGCTTTAGGGAGTATAGGAATAGTAAGGGTAACTAGAAATAAGAGTGTTGTTACAAAATTAAGTTTCAAAAACTGTACATAAAAGTTATGGAAGCAATGGAAGGTTTGAGTTGGGCGTGGTTTGAGTCTGTGTTAATAAGAACAACTCTAGTATGATTAGTTGCAAATCATGGTATTGTTTATACTGCTAGTTTACTTAAAACTAAGTTTCAGTGCCCATTATAGCACTTCTTACATGCGTTTTGATTTAATGATAAAATTATTGTGTGACGAAGACCACCATTAGTTTTCTATGCAATGTTTTTGTTATTTTATTATTACTATCAAAATTAGTTTTTTGGTATGTTATGATTACATAAGGCTGTTGTTTGATTTTTAGAAAAAAAAAAAGAACATTTGGGAACTCTAATCTCGTATTTTAAAATGTATCGTTTTTATATGTTTAGTATGAAATAATCAGTTAGGAGGGCTAGGTCATAAAAATACAGAAGGGTTAAATCGTTACCCAAATTTCTTGACATAAATTCTACATTAAACAGAAAGCTACCAGTTCATATAAACTCAATTTTATTTGGTTACCGCTATTCTTTTTCTTTATTTTTTTGTTTATTTCTGCCAATTCTAATCTGCAATTTGTAGGATCATTTCTTATACTATTAGATATGAAGCTTATACTACATGGAGTGGAAAGCCGTAAGACTTTCCGAGAGATGGCACCACAAACAAAAAAAAATGTGGGATGACATTTACAAGCACTACTTCTGAGAAAGGGAATTTAATCATCCTCTATTGAATCTGTTCAAGTTTTGCTTTGAGTATGCATTGCATGTGGGCATCATAACAAGCCATTATATAATATATATTGTACTGCCTTTGCTCTTAGTTAGTACCTTTCTGTTTCATTTTAGCGAAGTGCAGCAGGAGCAAATAATCTGCAACCCATTTGCTGAGGGCTGTGATTTAATAAAATGTGAAGATGTCTCCTTCAAGAATGAAGATGATCAAGAGTAGTAAGTACTGTACATTAAGGGTTATAAAGAGTTAGTAAATACTTATTTTGAAACTGTGCACAAATGGTAATTTATAAAAAAGTCACTTTTCTGGTTGATTTTAGCACCAATTTTTATTAGCTGTCGCTACAGAAAGACAAACAAGTGAAACAAAACGTCGCCGCAAAACGAAGCTGGCTGGCTATCGCCGGATCGTTAAAATGTGCCTTGTCGACTGTCTCAGAGTTGCCGCGCATTTTTCCCCAACTATTGTTATATATAATATAACCTCTACTAGTGCGGCAAATTTGAAAAACTCCACAAGGAACATTTTAACATTCAGGCGATGGTCAGCCGGCTTTACAGGATTTTAAGACTTCAGACTTGCCAGTAAGACTTATTACTTTAGTATTGTACTCGTGAAAAAGTTACGCTTTGAGCTTTTTTGCTTCTCTTCAGGTTTTAGGGATCCTAAATTACTAAGAACATAGATACTCATTTGCATTGGTCTGACAGTCTGTCAGTATGATAACCCTCAAAAGAAATAAGATATCAGTTTCAAACTTGGTACATAGATAACATCTAACAAGAAGACGAAGCCTATAGTTTTTGAACGATATCATTTCAGACCAAGGGTGGTGAATAATATTTAAAAGATTTTAATATTCATATGGAAATTATTTCTGCATTTTGGTTTGAAGAATAAGCAAATTTTGTTCCTAAATATTTATAGAATAACATATAAGGGGTGAAAAGGGTGAGGTCTCTTCCTATATGGGGGTGTCCCAGTATTCCGTGTACATAGAGTTACTGTGGATTTCTGGGGTGAAAATAAACCCAACTTACCTTAGTCCAAAAATTTGTAATTTTTGAGATACTTTTATTTTAGTTTTTCTTAAGTAGCTTTTTTAATAATTGTACTATTTGCACAAGATTCGGTGCTCAAGGGTTTTCTGTGAGGAAAAATTGAAATCAGTTCACAGTTTTGTTGTAAATTGTAGGGGGCGCCACTTATTGCACTGTGTATACTTTTAAATTGTCATAACTTTTTTATAAAACTCTGTATGATATTTCTAATTAAATATTCGTATTCTCTGCCGTCTCTGGTCTAAAAAAGCTCTATTAAAGGTTGCTTCGAGTAACAGTTTCTGAGATAATGAGATATTTGTTTCCATTTTTTAATTCCATTCTCAAATTCGCAAATGCGTTCCTTCACACTTCATCCAGGCTTAGGACAGGTCCAAAAGAATAGTCTTTGAAATTTGGAGCATGCTTAAAGGCAAACAGGCTGTAACATTTATTTTTTCCTAGATTTTAAGATCATGTTATGTTACTGTTTTCTCTTTATAATTTACACTTTTTTTCCATTTTTATATCAAGCAGTGTTTATTAACTTTTAAGCAGTGTAGTTCACTCGGATTTCTAAGCCGTTACTATTACAGTGTGCACTACGGGTTTTCTACCGGATTTATTTAATTCGTTTCTAATGCGTCGATTGGCTGGACATTTGTATCCGGGAAGTAGCCATCTGAAAGACGTGATTTATGCGGAAGGGAGAGAAATATTTAAGGGTCCGGATGACACGGATCATTGCTTTTTTCCATCATAGAGCCAAGTAGAGTACGCGGCTTTTTCCATCATGGAGCCGTAGTGGCTTTTTTCGACATGAAGCCGTAGTAGGTGTTCAGTGTTTTTTCATTTTTTTAGCTGAAGTTAGATCCTTTTTCTTTTTTTTTTTTTTTTTATGGGTCTAGCACACGTGCTACAGGGAAGTCCCTAAAACGCTACAGGAGCGACACGTGTGCGGAGAAAGCGATTCACGTTGTTCTTGAATCGCTGTAGATTGTACTCGATGGGAAACACAGTCCTGGGTAAACCATTCCAAAGGTATGATGTTCTCCATATAAAAGACTGCTTGAAAAGCGTTGTACGAGGAGTAACAAGCTGAACCTCATACGGATGTGAAGCATTAGCGCGACGTGTACTTCTAATATGCACCGCTCTGGGAGGAATTAAACGGGCCACATCCTTCGAACACTTTCCATGAAAGTACTTGTAGAATAGGCTCAAGTCGCCAACCGTTCTTCGATGTTCCAGCGAATCAAGGCCGTCGGTCAGTTCCGGGTGTCCAATCAGACGAACAGCTCTTCTCTGGATAGAATCCAACAAATGCAGTGTATGTTTGGGAGCGGAGCTCCAAACATGGGAGCAGTATTCCATAGTTGGTCGAATTTGAGCTTTGTAAAGAATTAACAGTTGTTGTGGAGTGTAAAGCTTTCTGGTTCGAAACAATATTCCCAACTTTTGAGAAGCTCTTCTTGCTATGCCTTCAACATGTTCATGCCAGGACATATTTGCTCCCAAATTAATGCCTAACAGATTGAGTGACGATGTTAGAGGGATGGAGTGCCCCGACATAACTATGTCGGGTTCTGCAACGTTAACTTTTTTAGAAAAAACTGCCGCCTGGGTTTTTGTAGCGTTAAATTCCACTTGGTTACTGTCACCCCAAGATAGAATTTCTTCCAGGTCTTTGTTAAGTTGAATGACTTCCTGCTGTCTGCGGATATTCGTCTGAGTAGTCGATGTCCGAGCGTTCAAAGTGAATGAAGTGATAAGTGTACTGTCATCTGCAAAGCTGTAGACTGGATTCTCGGTCTTTTCCAGCAGATCGTTAATATAAATGAGGAAGAGAGTAGGAGACAGTATGGAACCTTGGGGCACACCGGCGTTGATAGTGAAGGTGTTAGAAAGAAATCCGTCGACTGCCACTCGTAAAGAACGCTCTCTGAGGAAACATGAGAGCCACAAACAGAACTTTTCAGACATACCATAAGAACGTAGCTTAGCCAACAGCCCATCGTGCCAAACACGGTCAAATGCCTTGGATACGTCAAGAGCAACCGCTCGAGATTCTCCAAAGTGTTCAATTGCGTTGTTCCAAACATGTGTTACATAAGTCAGAAGATCTCCTGTTGATCTATTTTTACGAAAGCCATATTGGTGATCACTAATAATGTTGAATCCTTCGAGATATTTTAGAAGATGCTGATTGATAGCCTTTTCCATGACTTTCGATATTATTGAGAGTAGTGCGATTGGTCGGTAGTTATTTGGCAGTCTTCTTGCCTTTTTAAGGTATCGGCTGAACTGTGGCACATTTCCAGCAGGAAGGAAATATTCCCTTTCTGTAGGATAGGTTGAAAAGTCTACAGAAAACTGGTGTTAGTTCCCTCGCACAGTTCTTGAGAACTATGGCAGGTATTCCGTCAGCGCCTGAAGCCTTTTTGGTGTCTAGCTTCATCAAAATACGTTTTATGATACGCTGTCTGAAGACAATATCGGGCATCCTTGACTGCACTATGGGAATAGTAGGTGGTGTTTTTCCTTGGAAATCGACAGTAGAATGTGAAGCAAAGAGTTCAGCCAACAAGTTCGCTTTCTCAACAGGTGTCGTTGCAATAGAATTATCTGGCCGTGTGAGTGGTGGTATGGTGGATTTGGTGAAATTCTGACTAACTGCCTTAGCGACTGACCAAAAGGACCTGGAATTGCCGGGACAAGCGAGAAGTTTGTTTCTAATCCGTTGATTGTGTACCTCCTTGGTTTCGTCGATAATTTCTTTGCATCTGTTCCTGGCACGAACAAAGATGTTACGATTTATGGTGTTGGGATCTTCACGCCACTGTCGGTATGCAAGATGTTTAGAAGCAACAGCTTCTTTGCATTTTCGGTCAAACCAAGGCTTGCCGTTGGAAGGGCATTTCTTCGAAAAAGGGATGTAACCTCCATACCGGCCAAAATAACATCGGAAACCTCCCTGGCGCAGTCAGATGGGTCGTCGGATCGAAAACAAACGTCCAACCAAGGGAAAGTTCGAAAATATTCCATGAGATCTTCCCATTTAGCAGATTTGTAGTGCCAAATCTTGCGCGGTTTGGGCGCCTCTCTGTCACTGATTGGTAGAATACTCGATGTCGAAAGTAGTTTATGGTCGGAAGAACCTAACAGCGGATTTACGCTGACTGTGTAAATCTCCGGATTGGTGGTTAAAAACAGATCAAAAAGACTGGCGAACTCTCCGTCTCGATCAGGGATCCGTGTTGGTTCATCAATAAGCTGAGTCAAGCCACAACTGATTGTAAATGATTCCGCTTCACGACCTTGTTCGTCGGTAGTATTTGAATATTTAAGCCAGTTGATGTTGTGGACATTAAAGTCGCCCAGGATGGCAATTTCGGCATTTGGATAGTTAATTTGTAAATGATCTATGGTGTCTGCAAGAGAAGCGAAAAGTGTTCTAAAGTTTGTATCACTTGGTGGTCGATAGAGGATACAGACGAACCTTGTGGTTGGTTGAGTCGTTATTTTTAACCACATAACATCAAACTTTGGGGGCTCCAGAGCCTCTTCTCGTTGGCAAGAGAGGTCGCTTCTGACATAAAGACAGATTCCAAAGTTACACCTAACGGGCCAACAACAGTAAGAATGTAAAAATCCAACTGGCTAAGGGCAGAAAAGATTACCCACAAATTGATAAATATGAAAAAAGTTTAATCCCTCAGCTGTGAAGGTATTGGTTTCACAATAAATGTTCAATATGAAGGAAATTTAAATGTACTCTTCTTAAAATGTCTTCTTCTCGTAAGGCGTTAGCAGAATTTTGAATCCTATTCCACAGTTGCTCAATGTTGTCGATTTGAACTTGATAAACTTTAGATTTCATGCACCCTAAAGGAAAAAATCGCATAGATTTAAGTCTGGGTAACGAGGTGGCCAGTGATTAGGAACATCTTCACCTCTTCCGATCCATTTATCTGGGTAACTTTGGTTCAAAAAAATTACGGGCAAAATGGGGTGGTGCACCATCGTGCATGAAAAACATGTAGTGACGTAAAATAATGGGTAACTTTTCTAATAATTCAGGAATAGTTTCACGGATGAAATTCAAATAAATATCACCATCAAGTCGATCTGGTAATCTAAACGACCCGATCAAATAGGTCGCGACAAATCCCATCCAGACATTCGCGTTGAAACTGTTTTTGTTGCACAGTATGTGGATTTTCTTCAGCGTAAACATGATTATTATGCATATTTGTTATACCATGTCGAGTGAAACGTGCTTCATCTGTAAACAGGATTTCAGTGTAAAAAATGCAAACGGGATCCAAGACCTGGGGATAAGAGTTCCTGGACGGACTATATATGAAAGAGGTGAATAATTTGTTGTCTAATGATCCGGTTAGTTGTACTCTTTGATATTCCCGTTTGACGTTCAATTAAACGAGTGGTAATTCCAGGATCATCGTGTACAGTTTCAAGGATTTCCTCTTTAACATCGGGTGCTCTAGCTTGTGAAGGCTGCCCAGCATTGTTCCTGATCGGCGTAAATTGTTCAGCTTCTTGAAGTCGCCTCTCAATATTGGCAAAAGTCTGATGATTAGGAGTCCGACGATGCGGAAATCTTTCGTGATATACGCGAGCACTTCTGCGACCGTTGCCGTTACAAAAACCAAACACTAAAATCATATCAGTTTGCTCACCAAAAGTGTACTCCATAATAATCTAGATACAAAACACTGTTGAGCTTGAGAAGGGATTAATTCTCGTTAATACTCGTAAAACTTGTTTGTTATCTGTCAAAAATTACTTTCTGTCAGTATTACTACAAGCCAGTTAAGTCATAGAATATATGATATCTTACATCATTGCCAGAGTGATTTTTGAGCGTTACCAAGTAACTATACAACGTGAAGGAACGCATTTGCGAATTTGACAATGGAATTAAAAAATGGAAACAAACATCCCACTATCTCAGAAACTGTTGTTCGGAGGAGCATTTACCAAGAGTGCTGTTTTAGACAGGAGAAGGTGGAGAATATGATTATTTAATTAAGAATATCATACAGAGTGGTATAAAAAAGTTATGACAATTTAAAGGTATACACAGTGCAATAAATGACGCCCCCCTACAATTTACAACAAAACTGTCAGCTGATTTCAATTTCTCATCTCAGAAAACCCCCAAGCACCGAATCTTGTACAAGTAATACAATTATTAAGAAAGATACTTAAGAAAAATAAAAATAAAAGTTTAACTTTGACACGCTGTATCTCAAAAATTACGAATTTTTGGACTAAGGTAAGTTGGGTTAAAAGGTCGTATTTTCATCTCAGAAATCCACAGTAACTCTATGTACACGGAATACTGGGACACAATGTATATTATATGTTATATATCCTAGTCTAAAAAAATCAAAAATTAGGTATAATGACGGTGACGATAATGACGTGCATATTATATTATTATAGTCGTGGTTTTCTTATATTTACTTTGAGCTGAATGCGATGTCGCTTTTAGTATTTTACAATATTAAAATATTTTTTTTATAGAAGCACAGAGGAATTTATCTTTTTTTTTAATTAGGAAATATATTAATACAATATTTTTTTTTGCTTTAAAAAAAAAGCGCCTAACTGATTTTTTTCTATAACGGCTTGAAATGTTCCTAACACCTGCTAGAATCAAAATCCATCAAAATTTTGGAACCACCCCATATTTTTATTTGATTCGGCTCCAGGACATCATGCTGGGGAAAGTCAAATTCAGCACTTATTTTAGAACTACATGTTTGCAAGGAAAGTAGTGATTTACCCATCACTTTACCGTTTTTTTTTTTTTAATTGCTATAGTTTTTAGGTATCAATCAGTGTTAGTAATTTCATTCAAGTTGCTATCGAAGATCAATTTGTGAAAATAATTTACTATAATATAAATGATTTCTACTATAAACTAAGTACTCCCCCCCAGAAATTTTCTGTGGCCGCCGCCCCCATCCCCATCCTGTTTTCCCTGACCGTAATTTTTACAAAACATGACGAGATCTCTGTATTTGCCGCCCCTCCTGGAGGTGACGCCCGCGTGCGACCCACGTCCTGCATGCCCGCTTACGCCGGGCGTCGTACTAACCTTATCATTTCATTTTTTCAGTGTAGTAAAGCAGGAGGAAATGGACGGTGATGAATTTTTCGAGGAATGTGACTTAATTAAATCTGAGGAGGTTAACCTAAAGGACGAAGATAACCAAGAAAGGTAAGTGTATCAGAAGTGGGTCGCTGTGTCTTAATTTTTAAAAATATAGAAGCTCCATAAATAAAACAGTAACAATACAAAGAGGCGCTGTAGTTTTAACCGAAAATATTACGCTTTCAATAGTTTCTGATATTGTCATCCTAAATCCAGAAATTCTCTCTCTGTCCCTCTACAAATATGCAGTTTTCCATTAAGAGCGTCCTAAATTTAAAATTGAATAAAACAAAAAAGAGTTTTTAAGCAAAATTCATTCTGTTACTTTTATTTTAACGGGAAATTTTATGCCATTTAAGATTTAAACAAGATATCGCTCAGATAGCCACCACGGCTCTTTTTGCAAACACGAATCCGCTTACACAAATTTTGCATGACTCGGGCCAGCATTTCCGGCCTTACGCCGGCTATGGCACGACGAATGTTGGCTTCAAGTGCATCAAGAGTTGCTGGTTTGTTGCTGTAAACTTGTGATTTAACGTGGCCCTAAAGAAAATAGTCCAAAGGCGTTAAATCGCACGAGCTCGGCGGCCAAGCGATAGGGTCATTTCGTGAAATTAATGACTCACCGAACTTGACGCGTAATAAAACCATATTTGAGCCGGAAATATGGGGCGGTGCGCCATCCTGTTGGAAATTAAAGGCATCCGCGTCCATTTCATCAAATTCCGGGAAGAAATATTCCTGCAGCATCGAGTTATTTTGGAATAATCGAGTAATTTTAGACAATTTCCAAGCGTTCTTTTTACGTGAAACGATTCATGATTGAATGGCAAACCTTACTAAAAACGACTGACATCACATGACAAACATCTGGCAACTAAAAGGGCCGCTATTAGCTGTCAAAAGTCGGACATCCCTAATGGAAAACCCTTTATATGTACTATATGGGGTGAAAAATCCCGAGACTTTTTGGGAAAAAAACAACGCAGGGAGAGGTAATAATTGCTGAGGGCCAGATCTGGTAAATACGGCGGATGAGGAAGCAAATCACTGGTCCAATTTCACGATCTATTTTAGGAAGTTGTGAGCTGGTGCGTGATCATGGTAAAATAATACTTTTTCTTCACTAAATGCAGCATCTTTTCCTGATTTCACCATTCAACGTAACAGTTTTTGTTAATTTTTTTTTGTAATTTTGGTAGAAAATGAAGAAGGTCTCTATTTTTTAAATAATATTTTTTTAGGCGTGAACTTTTTACTGTGTACATTAAAATCTCGTCAATTTGCTTATGGTAATATATGTTCCCGAGATCGCTGAAATTTTGAGTATTTTAAGCTATTGGCCAATTTCAGTTATTAGTTTTTTCAGCTGATGACGAAAGAATGAAGAATTTCTGGTTCAACAATATTATTTTAAGGTGGTAAATAAGATATCGGCCGTAAAGTACCAGCATTTGCAAGAACTGAAAAAAGTTCTACCATCTCACGTGTGGGATTTCTACGACAATATTCCACACCAAGAGCTAGAAAAGAAGAAGAAATCGAAAAATAAAATTTCGCATAGAACTGTCAAAAGACCAAACAAGCAGGACAAGAACAAATCCAAAAGAAAATAATTGTTCAGTTTGTTTTTTAGTATTCCGTGCGGAACGCTTATAAGATGACTTCGGTGTCTGTCCGTCTGTCTATCACACCCGATTGTCACCGAAACTATTTGTCATAGAAAGTTGAAATTTGGTAATAATATAGGAATTGATGGCCTCATCAGAGCCATGTAGTTTTGAAGGTTAAATTTTGACTTAAGAGCTTAGTTTTGGGGGGTGAAATCGGAAGTGAAAAAAATATTTTTTACTAGGTCATCGAGTGTGGCGTCAAATGAAAGCTTGTGAAAACACGAGTAAAAATATATACATAATGTAATACTTGCGCGCACTTTTCTTTGTATTATTTTTAAAAAAATCGCTGTCCACCCACCTTATCTCGAAAAGTACTTATCAAAAAATTTTGAAAAAACTCTGGAATATTCTCCAGGGGGTGTAGATTGAACGAAAATTATCACGAGTGTATTACCTTTAATAATGTATCTGGTATATAAAAAAACAAAAATTTCAAGGTCATCAGTTTTCAGTAAAAATTGGAAACAAACTTTGTTGATAACTCATTTGGGTGTGTTTTGTGAAGTCACTGATCATTTTATACTATTTTAAAAGCAATCAACGTACGGAACACTATTTGCGCAAGTTCCACTTGCACTTGACCGGTTATTTTTTTTTATATTACGCCTTAAAAGAAACTTTTAAATTTTGCATAATTATGGCGAGATGTGATACCTTGTTTAGTCGTTTATTTTTACCATATTAATGAGTTTTATTTGTTTTTAAAATTACTTTTTCATTGTAATCTAATGTTCTTTTATATATAGGCAAAAGTCGATTTTATTGTTTTGCCGTATTACTTACTATAACTTTACCATGTCGTACTTTTGAGTTTCTATTTTTGCTTTTAAAACTATTATTTAATTTGTGGTTTAATGTTCCTTTAAACAAAGTAAAATAAAAATAATTTTATTTTAACCATACTATCACTTGATTTGTAGTACTTCATTCTAATTTTTGTAGTGTCTCCATTCCGTATGTTGAATGGCTATGTTTGTTTGTGCAATTTCTTCTGCAGTGACCTCGTAAGTCAAAAGCAGAACCTCGTATGTCAAGTTTATGAAAATTTATTTGATCCGCAACCTCGTATGTCGGTTTAATACTAACCATACAGTTGAAACATAATTATTGAATTTTTGTATGCGTAATTTAATTAAAAGGCACTAAATTAGCCTGAAAATGCTTCCTATTCTTTTCTATAGAAGATATCGGGAACATTCTGCAATAATTAGTTATCATACAATAAACGAAAATAGTTACCAACTTAGAAATGTAAAATCGGTAAAAAAATCGGGAGAATTTCCTTGTATTCTCAGAAATCGTGGAAAAATTGTTAAATTTCGGTAGGACAGACTCCATATCGGTTGAAATACCGAAAAAAAATCGGTAGGTTCGAGACTTCTGCCGCCGACGCTGCCCGCATTCCGCAGCGACGAACTGCTAGAGCGCCTGGAAAGCGGTGAAGACACACTGCAATAAAGAAACAAAATGAAAATAAATAAATGTATACAAACTAGTTATACTTATAGAGATATTAGAATAGAGGAGATAAAGTATATAGCCTGCTGTAAGCGAAAGCGTATAGTCGTTAAAAAGGGAAGGAAATAATATGAGTCCGTTCTGTCTCTTTTACTCTGCGCTTGAGCGCTGAAGTCCGGCGCCGACGATGTAAAAAAACATCATGTGACTATTCGACGATATATTTCGTTTCGGTTTGTTTGCTGAAGTAGTTTTTGGATTGATTTGATAAAATATTTACAATATGGTTAGAATTTGCATTCTATGCAAAAAGGACTCGACTCTTACTAATCCTTGTAAGTTTTCATCTTTAAGTATTCATATTAAATTTATAAGAATATACAAGCTTTTTATTTACTGTTTTATTATCAAATTACAGATTTCCTGAAGATGTTCTTTTGAGGGAAAAGTGGTTGACTGCTACAAATATTTCAAAAATTACAATTTTTTCAGCTTTACGTAGTGAACAAGATTCATTTCAACTAAATTGTGGATTTGAATTAAGAAAGAGGTTAAATGAGAATCCAATTCCTCAGCTCATACTTGGTCAAGAAAAATCACTAGGTGACTACAGGGTTTATGATGATTTACAAATAAACACACCAGCTACTGATAATTGTGTAACTGAAAGGAAAAGGGTCACAGTAACAGATATTGATCCAAATGTAACAACCATTGGTGCTAATGCTACGTCAAATGATTTAAATGTGCTAATTAACTCGCAACCCTTAATTAATAGTCAAGAAACAGATATTTTTACTGGACAGGAATTCAGAGAAGATGTTACAATAGATGATAATAAGAGCAGTAAAGAAAATATTATTTTAGATAAGCATAGCTTAAGCAAATCTCTTAAAAGGTATTTATTTTAATAAAGTGTTGGTGTTATAATAAAGTGAAAAATATTGTATTTATCGTAGTTTAATTGAAAAAAAGAAATTAGATTTTCTGAAACTTTTTTTTTAACTGTATTTTACTTTTAGGAAAAAAAAAATTGTTGATGTGAGGCCTGAGAAGAAAGTCCGTTACATAAAAGATTTTGAAACAAAATATATTTCGAGGGAAGATTTTACTTCAAATAGAGGATGGGAGAATTTTTTTGGAATTTGTAGCAAATAAAAATGCTCAAAACAGCGAGCTCGTGCCAAAACCCATAGAAATACAAAAGTTATTCGTAGTCTTAAAAAGATGATTGCACTATTGTGATATGTTGAAATGTTTTTTCTTTGATAAGACTAATGAATATTGGCGCGTAAATATGACGACATACAGCGTTGTCAAATTGTGATATTTGTCCCTCACTCACAAATCCATAAAAAAAATTATTTATATTTCAAAATTTTTCTAATTTTTTTTTCCACACACGGTGTGACCTCAATAATCCGGACTAATTAAAACCGCGGTTAACCGAATTAGTAACTAATTCGAATTACTGAAGCAGGACATTATTTATATTAAAAACCGAATCATTTAATACGAAACAACTAAAAAATTGAACATACATAGAATAATATTTAAAATAGAAGCACATCTTAGCAAGTTTTATCTTATTTTGTAAAAAATTTGTAATTTTTGTTTGCTTGACCCTACCCTGGTTCATCATAAAAGCAATTTCTTTTAATCTTTGAAGTACAAGAACATCACTTAGAGGGATATCATTTTCTTCTGCCCATCTCATGCACACATTGAAACTTGTAACTGCCTCATCATTCTTCACAGTGTTCTTAACAGTCTGGTTTGTATTAGTATTTAACCCTGAACCTTCATTATCACTCTCGTGTTGTTCATCTGTATCATCTATTATTTCCAGCGATAACAAATCTTCATCATTTTCAAGCCAAACATATTTCCACGTTCGTGAGATTCTGCTCAGTGAGAACATTCAGCATATCTGAAAATTTCACGCTTTACCTGTCATTTCTTCATTCGTGGAAAGCAAATTGTGCCGCAATTCACTCAGAGGAATCAGATCTTCAGCATCATATTCAGTGTCTGGGTTGGTATCTGCCACATAAGCCATAATTTTGTGCCAGCACTTTTTCAAGACTTCAGGGGAGACTTTTTCCCATGAATTGCTTAGTAGACATACATCATATTTTTGGTTAATGCTTTTTAATAACCTAACAAGGTTCTCTTCATTATTTGATAAAATATGGGCTAAAAGACTTTTCCGATAAAATAATTTCGTCAGTCTGATTGCATTCTGGTCCATAGGCTGCAAAAGTGCAGTACAATTTGGTGGAAGAAATAATGTTATAAACTGTCCATCCTCACTAGTCAGCTCTTCTAGAGTTCCATGGCTCAAAGCGTTATCAACGATTAGCAGGGCTCTTTCAGGCAAGTTGAGACTTCTTAAATGACTTTTGACTTGACGAATAAAAGAACGATGAAACCAGTCTAGGAAAATTGCTGTAGTCATCCATGCATTGGCAGATGATTTGTACTCAACAGGTATGTTCACATTTTTAAAAGCCCTAGGATTTTTTGCTTTTCCTATCACTAACAACTTTAGTTCTTGTGATCCATCAGCATTGCAACATGCTAGAAAGGTAACGCGTTCTTTGTTTATTTTTCAACCTGGTGCGGTCTTTTCCTGAGAACGAACCAGCGTTTTTCAGGCAACATTTTCCAATACAGAGCTGATTCATCTACATTGTATATTTAAGTAGGTCCAAGATGCTTTTATCTTATCTGCGAATAAAGTTAGAAAAGGATCGACGGCACTTTCATCATTGGATAGTTTTTCGCCACAAACTTTTAAAGCACGCAGACCGTGTCTTTTTCTGAAGTTAGAAATACAGCCTCTGCTAGCTCTAAAATTATCATTCCCGTAGATCGTTGCGTACAAAACCATGTATACAAACGAGTTTCCATTTCTGGATATTCGGCTTTTCATAAGGTTTTTCTGACGCCAGGACCGGAATCACATTTGGAAATAAATCTAAAAGAAGTTACACGTCCGTAGTGAGTGTCCAAAATTATCTCTAAAATAAATCATATATACATACCTTTTGATTTTTCCTTCCTTCTTTTTTATATCCGAAATTGTGGATGTTCCTACTCCGTATTCATTTGCCAACACTTTTCCGCTTTCACCAAGAACTAGTCTTTCTAATATATCGGACTTTTGTTTTATTGTTAGTGTAATATGTTTTTTTTTTAGAAGGCATTTTAATATGTAGGTACATATACGTAAAAAAAAACGTTTACATACTTATATGAACCACATAAAGTAAAATAGAACGTAGGTATGTTGTACTTGTGACAATAAACAAACAACTACAAAGTCCTTAACCTTTAGACGCGATACGCGATGCGTTGTAGGCACCTACAGTTTGTGTGAATCCTAGATGTATTAGACTGGAAGTTAGGGGAATCCCCTCACTATCGATTTCAGTTTTCCCATGTAGTTTAAATTAAGTAGATGTCTAAAAACGCAGATCCGGATTATCTAGTACTATCAAATCCGGATTATAAAGTACACAATGCAATAGAAATGTTTGTCCGGATTATTAAAGAATCCTGTTTAATGGAGATCCGGATTATCGAGGTGGCACTGTATTAGTTTTTAAAAAATTCGTGAGAAAATATCTTAAGATATACACGAAACTATGCCTTTTTTATACTTTATTGGCCTATTGCGGCTAATTATGTGCACTTTAACTATGAATATCTCGCTTCGTAATCGGTAATTTTTTGTTTTTTTTTAATTAAACGAAAAACATTTAGTTTTTAGATCATATTTCAATTTCTTCAAATTCTTAAGAAATGTGGATTTACGAGTGAACTACCTTAATTGGCATGGTATAACAGTTTATTTAAGCTAGTATTATTAGTAGAGACCGGATTATATGCAACATAAAAATCTTGAAATATGCATGCAAATATGCATGAAAAATGCTTAAAATATGCACGAAAAGGGTCCAAATATGCAATATTAAATAATAATAAAAGTAGTAATTTTTAGTTTTTTATTTCAAAATCAGCATAAAATTAACAAGCTATCGACGATGTTTAAATTTAATTAACAATTATTTGACATTTTTTAAAATTATTTAACATTTGTATTCTTGTACACGTAAACAATAAGGTATTGTTCCAAATGTTGGGTAGTAAGATTGTGTCTTCGATCACTTAAAATATTTTTATAAGCGGAAAAAGACCGCTCCACATCCACCGAGGTAACTGGACAGTATTTGAATTTGGGTGCTATATTAGCACTTATTGTTTCTGGCAAAAGTTCACCCGTCCCATTATTAAAACTATCAATTTGACACAAAGGTTCAAAGCCTGGGTTATTGCACAAAATGTTTTCAAACTTTTCTTTAACTCTACGCGGGAATATATCTGGCAATGTGGAGTTTATTTGACGGATTTTATTCATTAACAGGTTGACTGCCGATCTATATTTTTGAGTTTGTGGTTGACGCCGGTAAGATTTTTCCAAATATTTTTATTTTATTGTGGTAAATATGAATTAAAATGAGTCTTGGATGTGTTTTTTTTTATGTGCCATTCAAAATATTAGAAAAAAAAATTTCACTCCGATCGGAGTAATCGGCATTGCAAGTGAAAATTTTTACTAGATGCCGAACACTCCGATCGGAGTGTCCAATTAAATAAGTAAAGAAACAATAAATCGAACTCATGAACTCAAAACATTTATTTCTAAATCATTTTTGTACATTTTTATGGTAATCCTCAAAGCAATTAGGGCAAAAACCTGGTTGTCCAGGGCACATTTTGCATTCATACACTGTTTGCTTTCTTATTTTATTTTTCCTGCATTCTTTGCATTCCTTTCTGCTTACCCATTTTGTTTCTTTAGTTCCTTTTTTTTCACTAACAATTTTTTCTACTTTGCTAATGTTGTGGACATTTATTTGGCCTGGAGGAATTTGCGGCAAATTAGTAATTGGTCGTCTGGCTAGTAAATTTCTTATGACATCCAATCGGAAGTCATATAATCGTAACTGGTCAGACCGCGAATATTTATTGTACAAAAAATAGGCGTTTATCATGCTCATTTGCAGCACATGCATGAATAACTTTTTGTACCACCGAATGGTTTTACGGCTGCAAGGATAATATGCCATCATTTGATCCTGTCTATCTATACCGGACATTAAAGGATTATATCCAATGATTGCGGAAGGTTTTTCAGATTCTTGATTTCTTTTGTTTTTAAAAATGTCCATTTCGCTTCCAAATTCTGTTAAAATGTATTGAACATTGCGTTTATCGCGCCATTTTCCGACATGCACTCCATTGCAAAACATAGATTTATTCTCACCACGTTTTAAGTTTGCACTCATTACCTCTTTCGGATTATCTTTCCTCTCAGCTCTCAGCGTACCAGTGTAGTATGTATTTTGTTGAAGTAATTTCCTAGCTAAATTAACACTATTGTAAAAATTGTCTAGATAAACAGCATGTCCCACACCCAATTTTTCCTCCAATAAATGTAAAACAATCTTTTCAGTATGTCCGCTTCCACCATAAACATCTGTCGCACCTTCATAGACACGAAATTTCAAAATAAGTCCATTAGGCTCTGTCAGCATGTATAACTTCATACCATACTTATGACGCTTATTCTTGATATACTGTTTAAACTGGAGACGACCCCGATAAAGTACCATAGCTTCATCCAAAGACAACTCTCTTCCAGGATAGTAAATTTCTCCCATCTTGTTGTTAAAAAAATCTGCCACAAATCTAATCTTTCCTAGCCGATCTGCCGGATCCATATCTGGAGATGTAAAATGCAAACACCTCAAGATAAGCAAAAATCTATTCCTTGACATATATTTTCTAAAAACAGGTAGATTAAATAGCGGATCAGTTTTCCAATAATCGTTAAGACGGCTCAAGGATATTGTGCCAGTGTGAAGTAACAGGGCCAAAAAAATTTTTAGTTCGTCAAGAGTAAGATCTTTAAAATTAGTAATACGTGATTTTGTACTTGTTTCTGGGCGCAGCAAAACCTCGACTGCGTAAGAGTTCGTTCGTTCTACAATAGTTTGTAAAAAATCATCATCAATGATCATTTCGAAAAAATCGATAGGTGCACCCTGTCCTGGAATTTGCACCAATAATTCCTGGGTTTTCTGGAACAAAATTTGTTTTAACGCACCTCTGTCGTTCTATTTTATCTCATCAAGGCTAGGAAGTGTTTGATGTGGCCGAATAGGGTCTATAAAATTTTCTTCTTCGGACTCGGAGCTTGAATTTACATCACTATCGTCTGTGTCTGGTACGTAATGTTCGTCACTACTACCTCCGCTTTCTTCCAATAGCTGCAATAATTCAGTGTCAGTTAGCTTCTTTTTCTTATCATATACCTTTTTTTCATCACTACAATGTCTTTTTTTTAATACCAGAAGGCCCAGGTTGATGGTCCATATTGTACGGCAGATTACAACCAAACCAAAAGCAAATCCGCGGAACCACTTAAGCACCTGTTAGAACTTGCGTTTTTAAGCAACGCCACCACGAGAAACACGTTTCATATACAACGCCGATGGAATACTAAAACGTTTCGTAAGAAACGCATGTCGAACTCCGATCGGAGTAGACGGCGTTGGCGAAGAGACCCGACGCACTCCGATCGGAGTGGTCGGCAGTCAACCTGTTAACTGAATTGATTCGGTCAACGCCAAAACTCGAGTTTCAAGCTTTTTAATACCCGCAGGTATGTGGGAAAAGTGAGTGCTAATCAAAGCTATGATTTTTTTTTAATATCAGAATCGATTGACGAACTGCCATAGCCTCTGCACTATCGAAGTCATTTACTACACCTTTGATGGCCTCGAACTGTTCATTGTAAAATAGTACAGCTTCAATCCATGTTCCCCATCGTGTTACCACTGGTTCGGGAGGTAAAGGTACATTTGGCAGTTTTTCTTTATAGGCGTTATTGCGAGCAGGTGCCTTAAGAAACACTTTCTTTGCTGATGAAATCAGTTTATTTACATTTCCAAACGTGGATCGTACTTCTTCAGCGAGTCGACGGACTCCGTGAGCAAAACACGTCACATGAATTAAATTGGGATAAAATACTTGGAGGACTTTGGCTGCCTTGATCATATAGGGAGCAGCATCTGAGAGAAATAAAACACTTTCATCTGCAGAAGATTCGGGAAATATTTTTTAATACCCCCTCATTCACAAGTCTGGCGATCGTAGAATGATTTGTCTTGCAGTTCTTTGCAGGCCACCAAATAGGACGAAGAAGGCTCTAATCTTAATGCACCCACAATTAAATTCGCAATATAGCGACCACAACTGTCGGTAGTTTCATCAGCTGAAATCCAAATAATGTCATCTTTATGTTCATTACGTATTTCTTCCAGAACATGTTGGTAAATTGTTCGTATGTAATTTTTACGCAGTGTTGATTCGTCTGGTATTTTTTGATTCAAGCAATATTTTCGCAGAAAATCTTTGAATGTAAGATTTGTAAGTTTGTGGAGAGGACCATTACTTGCAAGCGTGCTTCATATAAATCCATGCTAAAGTGGCTTTTTTTGTTTGCCTATAGAAGTGGAATCCCTGCTACTTGCTGCTGTTATAAGTTGTTGTCGTGGGCCTTTTTTTGCAATCCTGCGATATGAAGACTTGTCTTGACATGCTGCAACTTTTTTGTGCACGAAACATTTTTCTCGCAAACTCGACAATATAAAACATTTCCGTCGTGTGTAAATCTTCCAGGATAATCAGCTACCCACGAAGAGACGCTTCTGTTTGCGGGTGGCATGGTACACGTTAAACTTTAACACAACACGTTAAAAATTGCGAAAAGACTACACTGATGCAAGCGCGTCAACAATAATGTTAAAACTGATATCTTGTTTTAAAATAAAAATTCGTCTTCGAGAAAATTGTTTATTTGATCCACGCTCAAACAAATATTCTTAGAAACTAACTACTTATCACTTAATATCCCGACCAAGAAACAAAGGAATAAAATACCGTCGTAATTTTGGGTATTCCCTTGGCACTATCTCCTAATCGATGTCTAGACTATTGCAGGTAATGTTCCGGCGATAAGATCGGTACCAGACGGCGACATTAACAATACCCTGAGCAATTCAGTTGCCTAGTAATACCGAGAAATATTGTAAATATAGGGAAAATATGCATCATTACTAGATTTTGGGTAAAACATGCCATAATCGGTGAGAATGGTCTAAATATGCAAATGCATATAATCCGGTCTCTAATTATTAGTATCATTATTTATTTTATTTTATTTAATAATTATTTATTTTATTTATGATAATTATTTTATTAAAGTAATAATTACTACTTTATTTTATTATAGATCACATTTAGTTGTCGGGTAAACATTTTTTCGCTTTAAGATGTTATTTTATATTTAGTGTAGAAGTCATTATTTTATACGATATTAAAACAAATTATTCCGATTTGAGACTTCTTACCAGTTTCGTTTTTTTACTCAATCAGAAAAAAAACGATAAACCTAACTAGACATTTAATTTTCAAGTGTTTTAGAATCGTCGATATATTCAGATAAAATAAGTGAGTTTCGACTGGGATATGCATATTGTATTTTGTTGTATGCAGCGGCCCGCGACTATTTTCTAAATAAAGGTCTTAATCATTCGGAATTATTTAAATTTCAGATACTGCGCAGCTACGCGGAGTTGATGAGAACTTTAATGTTTTTGAGGAGCTTCTACAGTTATGTGTTTGAAAGGAACGCCTACAGGGAAAGATTTATTTCGCCACTACAACATACTAACAAGCGTTAGTATCAATGCAATAACCATGGGTAAAATTGGTAAGCGTTACAACTGACGGAGGCAGAAACATGAGTGGACAAAATAAGAGCCTGGTGGGTAGAATTAAAACTAAACTGGCAGAGATAGGTTGCGATAGCCCCTTATTTTTCCATTGTATTGTCCACCAAGACGCGTTATGCTGCAAAGTTCTTGCATGGAAAGAAGTAATGAACATCGTGATATCCACTGTAAACTACATCAGAAAAAATGGGTTGACACATCGCCAATTTCAATAGTTTCTGTGAGATATGGAAGCAGATCACCGAAATGCCCTGTATTATTCTGAAGTGAGATGGTTAAGTAGAGGTGTAGTACTGAAGAGATTTTTTGACCTCAGAAAAATCAACACTTTTATGATCGAAAAAAAAATCTGTTCCAGAATTTACAGATCCTCGATGGTTAATAGACCTTGGATTTTTGATAGAGTTAACTCGTGAGTTAAATAGGCTGAATATGAAGCTTCAAGGAAAAACAAATTAATATCTGATATGCACACAGACTTAAAGGTATCCAAATGAAAAACAAGCTCTTCATAAAACATTGACGCGAAAAACTGGACCATTTCCCGAATTGTAAAAAATTGGAAAATTGATAAAATTAAATGCATTTTACTGTAGATACAAATTCAGTTCAACGACAGATTTTGTGACTTCGAGGTTTCTGGCAAACTGAAGATTTTTGCATGAAAAAGTAATGTGATATTGAGGACGTACCGCGTATTTTACATATGAATATGATTGATCTTCAATCTAATGACACTCTCAAAAACTCCTTCTATGAATTGAAAAGGTTTGCTCAGCAATTAATTATAATTTTTGGTAGCGCTTACTTACGAACAAGCTTTTTCAATTCTCAATTACAGAAAAAGTAAATATTCTTCTCATCTCACAGATGAGCATTTGAGTGCCATTCTACGAATTTCTACGACAAACATGAAATCAAACATTCTACAAATAGCCAGTCAAATACGTCCTGAAAAATTACATTAAATTTTGATTCGACTCGCATGTGTACTTATTTTGAAGTTCTCATTTAATTTGTCTGTTTTTTTCTGATTTTCTTCTTGTCATTGTGCTACTTATTAGTAAAATTTAAATAAATGATGAATAAAAATGTAAAAGTAAATATTTTTTTTTTGTATTTTTAATATCATCGACATTAACAAAACCTATTAACAGGTTGACTGCCGACCACTCCGATCGAAGTGCGTCGGATCTCTTCGCCAACGCCGTCTACTCCGATCGGAGTTCGACATGCGTTCTTACGAAACGTTTTAGTATTCCATCGGCGTTGTATATGAAACGTGTTTCTAGTGGTCGCATTGCTTAAAAACGCAAGTTCTAACAGGTGCTTAAGTGGTTCCGCGGATTTGCTTTTGGTTTGGTTGTAATCTGCCGTACAATATGGACAATCAACCTGGGCCTTCTGGTATTAAAAAAAGACATTGTAGTGATGAAAAAAAGGTATATGATAAGAAAAAGAAGCTAACTGACACTGAATTATTGCAGCTTTTGGAAGAAAGCGGAGGTAGTAGTGACGAACATTACGTACCAGACACAGACGATAGTGATGTAAATTCAAGCTCCGAGTCCGAAGAAGAGAATTTTATAGCCCCTATTCGGCCACATCAAACACTTCCTAGCCTTGATGAGATAAAATGGAACGACAGAGGGGCGTTTAAAACAAATTTTGTTCCAGAAAACCCATGAATTATTGGTGCAAATTCCAGGACAGGGTGCACCTATCGATTTTTTCGAAATGATCATTGATGATGATTTTTTACAAACTATTGTAGAACGAACGAACTCTTACGCAGTCGAGGTTTTGCTGCGCCCAGAAACAAGTACAAAATCACGTATTACTAATTTTAAAGATCTTACTCTTGACGAACTAAAAATTTTTTTGGCCCTGTTACTTCACACTGGCACAATATCCTTGAGCCGTCTTAACGATTATTGGAAAACTGATCCGCTATTTAATCTACCTGTTTTTAGAAAATTTGTGGCAGATTTTTTTAACAACAAGATGGGAGAAATTTACTATCCTGGAAGAGAGTTGTCTTCGGATGAAGCTATGGTACTTTATCGGGGTCGTCTCCAGTTTAAACAGTATATCAAGAATAAGCGTCATAAGTATGGTATAAAGTTATACATGCTGACAGAGCCTAATGGACTTATTTTGAAATTTCGTGTCTACGAAGGTGCGACAGATGTTTATGGTGGAAGCGGACATACTGAAAAGATTGTTTTACATTTATTGGAGGAAAAATTGGGTGTGGGACATGCTGTTTATCTAGACAATTTTTACAATAGTGTTAATTTAGCTAGGAAATTACTTTAACAAAATACATACTGCACTGGTACGCTGAGAGCTGAGAGGAAAGATAATCCGAAAGAGGTAATGAGTGCAAACTTAAAACGTGGTGAGAATAAATCTATGTTTTGCAATTGAGTGCATGTCGGAAAATGGCGCGATAAACGCAATGTTCAATACATTTCAACAGAATTTGGAAGCGAAATGGGCATTTTTAAAAACAAAAGAAATCAAGAATCCGAAAAACCTTCCGCAATCATTGGATATAATGCTTTTATGTCCGGTATAGATAGACAGGATCAAATGATAGCATATTATCCTTGCAGCCGTAAAACCATTCGGTGGTACAAAAAGTTATTCATGCATGTGCTGCAAATGAGCATGATAAACGCCTATTTTTTGTACAATAAATATTCGCGGTCTGACCAGTTACGATTATATGACTTTCGATTGGATGTCATAAGAAATTTACTAGCCAGACGACCAATTACTAATTTGCCGCAAATTCCTCCAGGCCAAATAAATGTCCACAGCATTAGCAAAGTAGAAAAAATTGTTAGTGAAAAAAAAGGAACTAAAGAAACAAAACGGGGTAAGCAGAAAGGAATGCAAAGAATGCAGGAAAAATAAAATAAGAAAGCAAACAGTGTATGAATGCAAAATGTGCCCTGGACAACCAGGTTTTTGCCTTAATTGCTTTGAGGATTACCATAAAAATGTACAAAAATGATTTAGAAATAAATGTTTTGAGTTCATGAGTTCGATTTATTATTTCTTTACTTATTTAATTGGACACTCCGATCGGAGTGTTCGGCATCTAGTAAAAATTTTCACTTGCAATGCCGATTACTCCGATCGGAGTGAATTTTTTTTTTTTTCTAATATTTTGAATGGCACATAAAAAAAAACACATCCAAGACTCATTTTAATTCATATTTACCACAATTAAATAAAAATGTTTGGAAAAATCTTACCGGCGTCAACCACAAACTCAAAAATATAGATCGGCAGTCAACCTGTTAACAAAATTATGAATAATGCCTTTATTTTGTTTTGCCAATATGTGGCCCTTGTCTGCTAAATGGTTGCCGACCGCTGGTTGTATGTGTTAACATAATTTGTTATTTTTATTTATATATCAGAGTTTCTATGTTCCATGAACCAAGTTATACTATATAATAAACAAAGTTTTTAAAATTTATCCATCTTTTAAAATCCATTCCTATTTAAACATTACCCATGCGAAAATGTTACTCGTATTTCACTCAAGGCGAGCGAAGAACAAAGGATTTTCCTCCTTCGTTGGCTCCGGACGAAATACGAATAACATTCTCGTACGAGTACGCCATTACTTAGTGTTGTGGGCGTACACCCAGTAAGAGAGACGGATTGTTTCATATTATTTATTTCGTTTTCTATGAGTGCCACGCTTCTCGTAAGAGCTTACCTCCTCTATTCTAATATCTCTGTGGCTATACTATAGTAGACTAAATCTGTGATAAAATATAGTTTGGTTATAGACATTATAACCTAATTACCAAACTTAAAAATAACTGCAAGTAACAAAATAAAACTCTGCAGTAAAGTGAAGTGAAGTAACGAATAACCAAACCATTAAAATTTAAATTAGCATAGGCATATATATATTACAAGTATAGCGTTAAAAGAATAAGAGAGTGAATGGAAGGATGGTAAGAGAGAGAGAGAGAAAGCGACTGAACGGTACAAAAAAAATAACAAGGGTAATGGTACTGCACAAGTAACTGATAACATCAAGTTGAGTTTTTTGAACGCAATTTTTCTCAACAGAAACAAAAAAAATAACTATGCACTAAAGAAAATGGACAAGAGGCAACAAAAAACTTTCACTTAAAAACAAATTAATATTGCCGTTGAAATTAAATGACGGAAATGGTAAAATTAATTAAGAAAATACAGTGCCACAATTTTTTACCCAAACGGCAAAATAACGACCAAAATTATCTTATAAATGAATATGTAACTAATATATTGTATTTTTAACTCCTAGAAATGTAAAAAATGGTTAAAGAATTGATTGATTGGTCCGTTACTTTGTAACAGTACATTTTAAAAATAAAAATTACTTAATTACTTTGTTAACTGACACTATATATATTTTTTGTAAAGAATTTACAAATGCGTTATCGCAATTTCGTGGTACAACTATATTTTTAAACGCTTAACTAAGACTACAACATATTTTTGATATTTATGTTTATATAATGAAAAAATGTGGATATATTAGGTGCTACAAAAGTTGGTAAAGGACGGAATTTCCGACATCTATCTGAGTATTTAGCAAATTTATATTAGGGTTCTTTGAATGTCTGTAGATTTCTATATAGATTCTAAGAAATTAAGTTTTGACCTTTTAGGTGCCGTATGGAGTATTGATAAACAATTAATATTGCGAAATGGATGGCCTGTTTCTAAAAAATGCTTAGCAGAGTGTGATTTTTCATTTTTTAACCTATAAGATGCATTATGTTGTGCGAAACTTATTTTGAAATTCCGTCCCGTTTGGCCTATGTAACAGCTATTGCACATTTCTCTTTGTGAATTTTAATTCTTAGTCCCGTTCGATAAGTTCGTTTTTAAAAAATTTTGATGTCATCCAGGCTTTACTGTTTGATTTGTACTCTACTGGTAAATGTTTGTTTTTTAAACACCTGGTATTGGCGGACTTTCCTATCACCAACCATTTTCTCTTCTCTGTTCGAGACATATTTATAGTTAACAACACGGTAATCCTTGCTTTTGGTAATTTCCCACCAGCACAATTCTCTTCGACAAACTTTAAAGTCTTATCAGGCGTCATCTTGTAAAAGAAACCCGTTTCATCCGCATTAAAAATGTTCACATATTCATAACTTTCTCGAATGTCCGGCCATACATTGGCCAACCATTGATCAACAACAGTAATATCCACTCCTGCGATTTCTCCTACTATCTTACCCTCAGTAATAATATGTCGCTTTTTAAATTGTTTAATCCAACTTCTAGAACAGTTAAATTCGGTGTTATCTATTTTCCTTTCCAGGTCACTGGCTTTTTCTTGTAACGTATAGTCACTAATAGGAACATGTTCATGTCGTTTTTGACTAAACCATTTAAGGAGTCCTGTATCGATTGGTCATGTGTAGATTTTCTTAATTTTTTACAACTAACGTTTCTTTTTTCATAGATTAATAAGATTTCTTGCCTCTTCTTCCATATGGTAGGAATCGTAGATTTAGTTAAATTTAACTGTTTGCAAATATCACTTTGTTTAACTCCATTTTCTATTATCCTTATAATATCGTGTTTGTATTTTAAAGTAAACGCTTTTGTGTACTCATTCTAAAATAAAAACTTAAATATTCACTTTGCTACTTTGATCAAATATGTATTAGAACCGCCTAACACAAGTGAATTGAAAATAATACTGCTCGAACTAGCGACACAGCGGAAACAAGTAGAATAGGCAAGTTCGTTATAAACGGGCACAAAACATCCAAATTTGGTTCGCTTTACCAGGACGTTCTTTATAACCGGGTTCGTTATAACTTATAAAAATTTGCATTGGTCTTATGGAAGTTTTTTCCTGCATTATAAAATAGTTCGTTTTAACCGGAAATTCGCTGTAAACGGGTTCGTTATAAGCAGACTTCACTGTATATTAATGAAAGAAATGACTTGGTAATACTGATAGTCATACTGATTAATAAATGCTTTCTTCTGGGAAGTTTCCAGAAAAACTAAAAATTTCCAGGGTATGTCCGGTATATAAAAAAAGAGGACCCCAATGACAAAAATAACTATAGGCCAATATCGCTGGTACCGATTCTGTGAAAACTAATAGAAGGTCATCCGTGTGTTAAAACGCAACTAACAATAATAAACAATGTAATGAAAGACTAATATTGTCAAATTTTCACTTTATTTAGTTTCACTGAAACTGTATGACGCGTGTCGCTATACTATAGCTTCTTCTGATACAAAATGATATTTGAGTATCGTCATTGTCATTGTCTTTATTGAATTTAAGTTAGGCTATGTCTCTTACTTACATTTATGATAGCTTATATTCCTATACTACTTAACCTAGGTTCTATACAGTAATCCTAATTAACTTAACCTAGGACATTGGGTTTAATTACATTGGTTGACTAATCTAACTTAACTAGAGCTTAATTCTAAACTCATCTAGAACTTAATTCTAAACTTAATCTAGGTTACAGTCTTCATGGGGGTGGGGGAGGGCCATCGTCTTCGTCGGATATGGGGTCAGAAGGTCTTGGATAGTGATGGCGGGCGTTGGCGGGCACGTGGAATGCGCTCCTTATGGTGGCGTTTGGGTGTTGTAGCGCCTTTGCGAAGAACTTGATGTTGGTGGACCTCATGTGTGCCTTGATTGTTGGCACACCGAGGTCTCTATGCAATTGACGGTTTCGGACGAACCATGGGGCTCCCGTGATCATCCTCAGGGCCTTGTTCTGTACTGCCTGAAGTTGAGCTCTGCGTGTCTTGGTGAGTTTAGACCAAGTAGGGCAGGCGTGTGTGAGTCCTGCCCTCACGATGGTTTTATAAATTAGCAGCTTGATTTTTGGTTGCAACTTACTGGACCGGCTGATGATTGGGTACAGCTTGCCCAGTAGTTGCTTGGCTTTCCTTGAGGCAGCACAGACCTGGTCTTTCCAGATGAGGTGTTTGTCATATTGGATTCCCAGGTACTTGATGGTGGTTGCCCATTGGATGCGGGATCCCTGGAGCTGGAGTTGTCCATAAGGAGTGCCGATATTTGAGTATTAGTGTTGTTACATTTATATAAATACCCTAAGGTAGATAGGTAATAAAATTAATACTATGTATATGCTAATGAATATTGCTGGGAAATCCATTCTGAATATTAATTGTATAAATTGAGTAAAGGGGAGTTACCATGGGCGAGACAGGTATCTTTTTGTTCGTTTAAGTCTGAATTTTTAATTCTATTTATTTCTAAATTTTCTAATAGGTTTAATTTTACGCCTTTGTTTTGTATGTGTAGAATTTTAAATTTATCGTCAAAAAGATGATTTGATTCTGTTAAATGATTACTGTACGCTGAGTCAGTTTTGTTTTTTAAATAGCTTCTTTTATGTTCTAAAATCCGAGTTTCGAATGAGCGACCTGTCTGACCTATGTAACTTTTATGACAAGAACCACAATTTAACTGATACACTCCGGATTTTTTTGATCTATTTTGTTTTCCCTTTGCGTTTTTAATGAATTTTCCTAACGAGTTATTTGTTCTAAAAGCTATGTTGATATTATATTTGTTTAAGTGGTTTTTAATTTTCTCTGACGTGTTACCAAAATAGGTTAAAACATTAAATTTTTTCCCTGTGTTTTCTTTCTTGGGGTATACTAAAGAAATAGCTTTATTTTTTATTTTTTTGTTTAGAATTGAGTCTATTGAGTTTATATAGTTAAAAACATTGTCAAGTTGACGCTCTGTACCATTAAAACAAGCAAAGATGTCGTCTACATATCGGTACCAACACAAAAATGATTTGCTAAATTCTTGTCGATTTATTTGTTTTTCTAGGTTATCCATAAATATTTCTGCTAAAACCGGGCTAAGTGGACTACCCATTATGAGACCCTCAGAACTATTATAAAACGTATTATTAAAGTAAAAATAATTTTGATTGAGGCTCGTGTTTAATAAATTTAGTATGTCTTGTTGTATAACGATATTAACTTTATTTTTGATTAGAAATGTTTTTATGATTTTTACTGTTTCATCCGGGGGTACGCTAGGGAAAAGGTTTTGGACGTCAAATGATACTAGTTTTGAATTATCTGGTAGAAAGACGTTGGAAATTTTTTCCATTAATTCTAACGAATTTTTTACTGTGTAAGTTGGGGTGAAGTTAATGTGCGTTTTAATGAAATGAATGTAAAGCTTTTAGCATCATATCAGACAACCAAATCTCAAAATTAACAGTCATGAATCATCAGCTCCCTCTACTTTATTCATTAGTCAAATTACATAAAGAAAATCATCCTATTAGACCTGTAGCCTCCTGCATATCGGACCCAGCTTACAAACTCTCAAAATTTCTCATATCATTAAAACGAACATTAACTTCACCCCAACTTACAACAAATACATCGACAAGAATTTAGCAAATCATTTTTGTATTGGTACCGATATGTAGATGACATCTTTGCTTGTTTTAATGGTACAGAGCGTCAACTTGACAATGTTTTTAACTATATAAACTCAATACATAAAAATATTAAATTCACTATGGAACTAGAAATCGACAATAAAATTAATTTTCTTGACTTAACGATAACCAGACATTACAACAAACACAAATTCTCAATTTGTCACAAACCCTCACATACAGATACTACAATAAACATAAAATCAGCTCGCCCCCTACAACACAAATTGGCAGCTTACCACAGTATGTTGCATAGACTTGTAAGTGTCCTCTTATCTGTAGATGATTTTAATAAAAATTAAATCTAATAAAACAAATTGCTGTTAACAACGGATATTCTCCTGAACCATAGACTCAATTCTAAACAAAAAATTAAAAAATAAACCTATTTCTTTAGTATACCTCAAGAAAGAAAACACAGGGAAAAAATGTAATGTTTAAACCTATTTTGGTAACACGTTAGAGAAAATTAAAAACCACTTAAACAAAAATAACATCAACATAGCTTTTAGAACAAATAACTCGTTAGGAAAATTCATTAAAAATGCAAAGGGAAAACAAAATAGATCAAAAAAATCTTGAGTGTATCAGTTAAATTGTGGTTCTTGTCATAAAAGTTACATAGGTCAGACAGGTCGCTCATTGGAAACTCGGATTTTAGAACATAAAAGAAGCTACTTAAAAAACAAAACTGACTCAGCGTACAGTAATCATTTAACAGAATCAAATCATCTTTTTGACGATAAATTTAAAATTCTACACATACAAAACAAAGGCGTAAAATTAAACCTATTAGAAAGTTTAGAAATAAATAGAATTAAAAATTCAGACATCATCTTAAACGAACAAAAAGATACCTGTCTCGCCCATGGTAACTTAGCTTAGCTTACAAACTCTCAAGATTTCTCATATCATTAAAACGAACATTAACTTCACCCCAACTTACAACAAATACATCGACAAGAATTTAGCAAATCATTTTTGTATTGGTACCGATATGTAGACGACATCTTTGCTTGTTTTAATGGTACAGAGCGTCAACTTGACAATGTTTTTAACTATATAAACTCAATACATAAAAATATTAAATTCACTATGGAACTAGAAGTCGACAATAAAATTAATTTTCTTGACTTAACGATAACCAGACATTACAACAAACATAAATTCTCTATTTTTCACAAACCCTCACATACAGATACTACAATAAACATAAAATCAGCTCACCCCCCCTACAACACAAATTGGCAGCTTACCATAGTATGTTGCATAGACTTGTAAGTGCCCCCTTATCTCTAGATGATTTTAATAAAGAATTAAATCTAATAAAATAAATTGCTGTTAACAACGGATATTCTCCTGACACCATAGACTCAATTCTAAACAAAAAATTAAAAAATAAAGCTATTTCTTTAGTATACCCCAAGAAAGAAAACACAAGGAAAAAATTTAATGTTTTAACCTATTTTGGTAACACGTCAGAGAAAATTAAAAACCACTTAAACAAATATAATATCAACATAGCTTTTAGAACAAATAACTCGTTAGGAAAATTCATTAAAAACGCAAAGGGAAAACAAAATAGATCAAAAAAATCTGGAGTGTATCAGTTAAATTGTGGTTCTTGTCATAAAAGTTACATAGGTCAGACAGGTCGCTCATTCGAAACTCGGATTTTAGAACATAAAAGAAGCTATTTAAAAAACAAAACTGACTCAGCGTACAGTAATCATTTAACAGAATCAAATCATCTTTTTGACGATAAATTTAAAATTCTACACATACAAAACAAAGGCGTAAAATTAAACCTATTAGAAAATTTAGAAATAAATAGAATTAAAAATTTAGACATCATCTTAAACGAACAAAAAGAAACCTGTCTGGCCCATGGTAACTCCCCTTTACTTAATTTATACAATTAATATTCAGAATGGATTTCCCAGCAATATTCATTAGCACATAGTATTTATTTTATTACCTATCTACCTTAGGGTATTTATAAAGGGTGATTCATTTAGAGGTACTTTTTTTAAATAAAAAAAAAATGAATAAAAACAATTTTATTTTATAATCTTTATTATCATATAAAAGAACCATTCTTTACAATTATTTCTTAAAGATAATTTCTTTCAAATGTTGTCCGCGACTACGGTTAACAACGTCCATTCTGAAGTTCCAATTTTCAATGACGCGTGTGAGTATTTCGAGTGGTATTTGGCCAATGACTCGAGTAATATTGGCCTCCAATGCCTCAATTGTAGCTGGCTTATCCATGTAGACTTTGGACTTTACATAGCCCCAAAGGAAAAAGTCAAGAGGTGTGATGTCACATGATCTAGCCGGCCAATTCATTGGTCCAAAGCGTGAAATGATCTGTTCGCCGAATTGCTCTCGCAGTAAAGCCATGGTTTCACGGGCTGTATGGCAAGTGGCGCCATCTTGTTGGAACCAAATTTCGTCGAGACCACGGGCTTCAATTTCTGGCATCAAATAGTCTGTTATCATGGCGCGATAACTGTCACCATTCACAGTAACATTCCGGCCGGCCTCTGTTTTGAAGAAATATGGACCGATTATTCCACCGGCCCATAAACCACACCAAACAGTTGTTTTTTCTGGATTTAATGGCAGCTCTTGAACCTCTTCAGGTTGTTCATCACCCCAAATACGGACATTTTGTTTATTCACGAACCCATTAAGCCAAAAATGGGCCTCATCGGTGAACAAAATTTTTCTCGAAAACAGTGGATCTTCTGCAAGCTTGTCAAGAGCCCAACGACTAAAACGGAAACGATTCGGAAGGTCGGTCGGCTTCAGTTGTTGCATTAATTGAATTTTGTATGCTTTTAAAGAAAGATCCTTACGTAAAATACGCCAAGTTGTTGAATATGACAGGCCAAGCTGTTGAGAACGGCGACGAATCGACACTTCACGGTCTTCGCGTACACTCTCCGCTACCGCCCCTATATTTTCTTCACTACGTGCTGGAGGTGGTCTATTCGGTCGAGTATTATCCAATAATGAAAATTGGGTCTCAAACTTATTGATGGTAGAGCGAATTGTGCGTTTGGTAGGCCGATTATGTGGACCATAAGTTGCTCTAAGCGCCCGATACACATTCCTCGTAGAACGCCCATTTTCGTAATAAAGTTGAACAATTTGTAGACGCTGTGCCGGGCTAAGTCTTTCCATTATGAATTGTCAAACACTACTGTAATGCCACTTCAGTTGACACGACGCATGCGCAATCTGCAATTAAATCCCCATCACAAAAAGTACCTCTAAATGAATCACCCTTTATAAATGTAACAACACTAATACTCAAATATCATTTTGTATCAGAAGAAGCTATAGTATAGCGAAACGCGTCATACAGTTTCAGTGAAACTAAATAAAGTGGAAATTTGACAATATTAGTATTTCATTACATTCGTTATGAATTTCCATCAAGTAACAGCCACAACAATTCAAAAAATAATAAACAATATTTATTAATTAATTTTTTTCATCCAAAATGGAAAAATTAAAATTCTGTTTTTTTTTTTTTTAGTATTTACGCTGATGGTTCCAGCCGGGAAGAACATAAGGCTTCCGCACTTGTCAAAGACGAACCACCAGGTAACGACGAAACAAGACAGAAGGAATTCAAGGAGCATCATCTTCAATACGCGAAACCCTCGGAAGATAAAGTTTACAAGTGTAATAAGTGTGACTTTCAAACGAACTATAAAAATTCTTTAAAAACTCATCTTTTCAACCACAAAATTCGCGATAACGGCGAAGCTTTTAAGTGTAATAAGTGCGATTTTCAAACAATCTATCACGGTAGTTTTAAATTTCACCTCTTGAGGCATGAAAATCCCGACGAAGTTAAAACCTTCAAATGTACCGTTTGTAATTACAAAACGTTCCGCAAAACTTGCTTAGAGCAACACGAATTGATTCATAAACATCCCGATGAAATTAAGACGTTTAATTGTACGCAGTGCAAGTATCGGACATTCCGGAGATATAAAATGACGGAACATCTTTTAATACATGAAAATTCGGAGGAGGTTAAAAAACTGAAATGCAGCTTCTGTAACTACAGGACGTTCCGGAAGAGCAATTTTAATAATCACCAACTTAAACACAAAAATCCGAGCGAAGTTCAAATGTATAAGTGCACGAAATGCGACTATCAGACATACTACAAGAGTACTTTGAAGAGGCACCTTTCCAACCATAAAAGTCGCGATAATAGTGAGAGGTACACGTGTAGTAAGTGCGATTTTGAAACGATCTATAAAAGTAGTTTGAAGAACCACCTTCTGACGCATGAAAATCCGGAGGAAGTTAAGAAATTTAAATGTGATTTTTGTAACTATAGAACACTTAGAAAACGAGATTTAAATAGACACTTACTTACTCATAAAAATTCCGATGGAATTTAGAAAATTGGTAGCTATTACACAGGCATACAGGTCTTATTATTTTTTATTCTGAATCCAAAAAATCACAAAAAAAACACACTTAAAGTTGCCAGAAAATTATTAAATTGAAAAAAAATACGTTTTAATAAGTACGAATTATAAAAGAAAATTAAACATTAGGTCATTTGAAGACAAATTGAAAAGACCAAAAAAGAAACGAAAAAGTTATCCCTAATAAATAAAAAATTTCTAATAAAAAATGAAAAAAAAAAATTAAAAACAGAATTTATAAACCGACTCACTCACTTACTACCTCACTCACCCACTCGCATTCCCTCATATTCACTTAACATAATCCATCTATCCACATTGACTCCTAAAACTGTCAAGGGCTATTCATTAGACTGCATTTTGCAACCTTTTGTTACTAAATAGTTAACAGATATTTTTTTTTAATACTAAACACTATTTTTCATGTTTTGATATAAAATTCGAATTGAAAACTTAAAAAACTACTACAAATGATAGTTTTGTTCTAAAAAAAAAATCTTGTTTAGCTGTTGCATTTATTTACTTAAACATTTTATCAATCACATAACTACCACTAATTTTTTTTCTACATGACTATCGTCTCCAACAGTACACTTAATCCAGCATTTCTTGAGTTGTTTCATTTCATTCAAAACGATGCTACAGTGGCTTTTAACTTATCATGTTAGAAAAAGTTGTGGTCCCTGACTTATTCCTTTATATATTGGAACAAAAATAAATGGAAGGGCTCTAAATCAGAGCTATAGGGTGGATGCTGTAACTTGGTGATTCTTATACAGCCAGTGATATTTTAATACTTAAAAGGTAGAAATCTTTTTTTTAAATATAAAATTTGACACAAAAATCTAAATTTAGGAACGGCGACATTGCTTTAGACTGTCAATTGTATATGACCTACAATTATTCATATCAATTTTTGCAGTAAGTGTACCAGTACTAGCTGACTAAAAAGCCAGTTTCATTTGGTCGGAATGCCCAGGTTTGCCTAAGCGCCATTTGTTCCTTTTTTTTCTTTCAATTACTTTTTTTTATAAAAATTTACGGATCCGACAATTTTTATACCACTCTGTATGTATGTATGTATATATATATATATATATATATATATATATATATATATATATATATATATATATATATATATATATATATATATATATATGTTTTGACGAATGTTCTCACGGGTGTGAAATGTAGTAGTGGTTTTTCGGGTATCCCGTGTTAACTTGAAGTCCCTTAATAGACGGTTTCGCTGGAATCTCATCCATCTTTTTCAAAGCGTAGATCACTGGTCGGTGTCTTGGCATTGAATGTCGGTTTTATGTGCTGTGGGGCGTGGCTCTATTGATCGAGCGGTTCTGGTCAATAGAGGCTCGGCTTTGACTGCGTGTTATCGGTCCTGTGGTTTTTGTAAAGTGTTTGTTGTTGGTGAAGTAACATATGGTTAAATTATTGTTTCTCTTGGTTTGACTTAGTATTGGGATAGAATATGTATACAAGAGTTTGGTAAACGTTGGCTATCATCCCGATTATTTAAGTTGTTAGGCCTCTTTTCTATTTCTATGGCTTCTTTGATTACCCTACTTAAAATATTTTTATAAGTGGAAAAAGACCGTTCCACATCCACTCAGGTAACTGGGCAGTATTTGAATTTGGGTGCTATGTCAGCACTTATTGTTTCTGGCAAAAGTTCACCCGTCCCATTAATAAAACTATCAATTTGACACAAAGGTTCAAAGCCTGGGTTATTGCACAAAATGTTTTCAAACTTTTCTTTAACTCTATGCGGGAATACATCTGGCAATGTGGAGTTTATTTACGGATTTATTCATTAACTGGATTGATTCGGTCAAGGCCAAACCTCGAGTTTCAAGCTTTTTAATACCCGCAGGTATGTGGGAAAGTGAGTGCTAATCAAAGCTATGTTTTTTTTTTTAATATCAGAACTGCCATAGCCTCTGCACTATCGAAGTCATTTACCACACCTTTAATGGCCTCGAAATAGTACAACTTCAATCCGTGTTCCTCATCGAGGTACCACTGGTTCGGGGGATAAAGGCACATTTGGCAGTTTTTCTTTATAGGCGTTATTGCGAGCAGGTGCCTTAAGAAATACTTTCTTTGCTGATGAAATCAGTTTATTTACATTTCCAAACCTGGATCGTACTTCTTCAGCGAGTCGATGGACTCCGTGAGAAAAGCACGTCACACGAATTAAATTTGGATAAAATACTTGAAGGACTTTGGCTGCCTTGATCATATAGGGAGCAGCATCTGAGAGAAATATAAACACTCTTTCATCTGCAGAAGATTCAGGAAATATTTTTTTAATACCCTCATTCACAAATCTGGCGATCGTAGAATGATTTGTCTGGTCAAGTTCTTTGCAGGCCACCAAATAGGAAGAAAAGGGGCTCTAATCTTAATGCACCCACAATTAAATTCGCAGTATAGCGACCACAACTGTCGGTAGTTTCATCAGCTGAAATCCAAATAATGTCATCCTTAAGTTCATTTATATATTTCTTCCAGAACATGTTGGTAAATTGTTGGTATGTAATTTTTACGCAGTGTTGATTCGTCTGGTATTTTTTGATTCAAGCAATATTTTCGCAGAAAATCTTTGGATGTAGGATTTGTAAGTTTGTGGAGAGGAATATTACTTGCAAGCAATGCTTCACATAAATCCATGCTAAAGTGGTTTTTTTGTTTGCCTATAGAAGTGGAATCACTGCTACTTGCTGCTGTTATAAGTTGTCGTGGGCCTTTTTTTGCAATCCTGCGATATGAAGACTTATCTTGACATGCTGGTCAATTTGAAACTTTTTTGTGTACGAAACATTTTTCTCGCAAACTCGACAATATAAAACATTTCCGTCGTATGTAAATGTTCCAGGATAATCAGCTACCCACGAAGAGGTACTTTTTTTTGCGGGTGGCATGGTACACGTTAAACTTTAACACAATTAAAAATTGCAAAAAGACTACACTGATGCAAGCGCGTCAACAATAATGTTAAAACTGATATCTTGTTTTAAAATAAAAATTCGTCTGCGAGAAAATTGTTTATTTGATCCACGCTCAAACAAATATTCTTAGAAACTAACTACTTCCACCGCCGGTTCCTGAAGGGAACTCGACGGTGCCCCTTCTTGTACAAAATTTAAATCAAAATTATATCCTCTTTCGATTTTAGGTTCTCTGTAGTTTCCATATTCATGTATCTCTCTAGTATGTGGTGAGGTGTCCTTCCTCAACGTGGGACTTTGTCCCGGGGTACCTACAACCCCCATTCTACTACTTTTGAAATCATTATGATCATTTGTGAAAAATATGAAATTTAAAAGAATTTGCTTTGCGCGCGCTAACTAGTACTCTGAATAAGCAGACTATAGATGTATATATATTATAACTTTATTTATAAAATCATTCGTATAGTATAAATGTTCGTTGTATAAGGAATACTTAAACTACCTTAACCTAACTTAATCTCTATTTGGCTCAACGAAGAAAATATGGCTATTTACACATTCCCGGCTACAGACGGAGCACCCCAGTTGGAACGAAGTCTTCTAAGGCTTCGATCTTTTCTCTTTTAATGAGTTCTTCTAATAATGTGCTCGGTGCTATGTCGTTTATATCATCGACATTATCTAGTATCTCTTTTAGTTTGTTTCTAGCATCTCTGAAAAAGTCGCAGTAATAAAGCCTATGTAGCGGTCCGTCATCGTCGTCTTCCATTTGCGTACAATCTCGGCATTTTAAATTTTGCCAATTCTCCCATAATGGGTTGCGAATTGTCCGTGCCCAGTTAAAATTTGTGTTAATTTTTTGTTTAAATCGAATATATAGGTTTTGTCTTTTTCTGATCTCCGGAACGAAGCAGTGCGTCACCCTGCCCTTTTCGCTCGTTTCCCATTCTCTTTGCCATTTGGTGATGGTTTTATCTCTTAGCCAATTATTCAGTGCCCTTTTGCTCATCCTCGGTAGTAGTAGATCGGCTCTTAGTGTGAATTCATCATCATCATCTCGGTCTATAATGGATTCGCCAGCTTTGTATCGAATATAATCCAATCTTTCTTTTATCAGTTCGTCTAGTGGAGGGATATTTGCCAACACGGCCGCAGCCTGGATCGATGTCGTGGAATATGCTCTGCAAATCGTTCTCGCCACCGTGCCTCTCACCGATTCTAATCGATGCTTGATTCTGCACGTGTCTAGCTTGTGCTTGTAAATATCGGCGCAATAATAGAACATAGGCATGATAGAAGATAAAGGAAACTTGGTAATGTATCATCTAAGGAAGAAAATTCCAAATAAGATCGCAATTTTATTTAATTAAAGCCAGTTGATCATTTTGGCAACCAAAGAAACACAAAAAAAATTTACAGGAAATACATGGAGCACAATGGCCGACCTTTTAAGTATTTATTCAGTTTTAGTTTAATTGTAATAGTAAAAATGCCATATTTACGATCAAATTAACAAACTTTTATCCCATGTTCTCAGTTAATATCCCGACCAAGAAACAAAGGAATAAAATACCGTCGTAATTTTGGGTATCCCTTTGGCACTATAACCTAATCGATGTTTAGATTATTGCAGGTAATGTCCTGGCGATAAGATCGGTTCCAGACGGTGACATTAACAATATCCTGTCCAATTCAAGTGCCTAGTAATACCGAGAAATATTGTAAATATAGGGAAAATATGCATCATTACTAGATTTTGGGTAAAATATGCAATAATCGGTGAGAATGGTCTAAATATGCAAATGCATATAATCCGGTCTCTAGTGATCTACTATACTCTCTCTACCAGGAGTCCAATCTACAGCTTTGCAGATTACAGTATGTTTATTTCTTCATTCACTTTGAACGTACAAGCGCATATGAATATCCGCAGACAATTGCTGATCAGCAGCCTTGATTCTTTGGAACATCAAGTCTATTCGACAATATATTTTCATAAAAAGTGTTTCGATGCGGATGTAGCCGGCTTAATTCTTCCCAAAACGATGCATGCTAAGAATACATGTCACGCTAATACTTCACTTCCGTATGAAGTTTAGCCTGTCACTCCTCGTATGACCCTTTTCAAGCAGTCTTTTATATGGAGAATCCCATCCCTGTGGAATGATTTGTCGCGACTACATTGTACAGTGATTCAAGACCAACATGAATCGCTTTTTCCCCGCGCACTTGTCGCTCCTGTTGTATGTTATACCCTTAACAAAGCCGACATTATGATGACCATAGAGATATTAGAATAGAGGAGGTAAGTTCTTGCGATAAGCGTGGTGCTCATAGAAAGAGAAAGAAATAATAAGAGATTCATTCTGTCTCTCTTTCTCGGCGCCGGAATTGAGCGCTCAAGTGCAGATTAAGAGAAACAGAATTGTCTCATATTATTTCCTTCTATTTTTAAACGACGAGCTTTTACTTACAGCAGGCTATGTAATTTCCTCTATTCTAATATGTTGATGATGATGACACCTACAGTATAAATACCCTGATAGCCAGTGTTGCACTACAAAAACTTGGTCATCTGTAGGTTGGAGTCAATTTGACGCCAAGTTTACGGTAAGTTTTTGGTGAGCAACATTTGGATACAAGTTGATCGAATTCTACGGTCGGTAATTGAATACAAGTTGTACGCAAACTTGTACTACAATATGTACTCCAACTTTTGTACAAGTTCACTCCAATAACTTGTACAGTTTTTTGTAGTCAAGTTGTACTCAAATTGCGTAGGAATTTACTGCCAACTTCACTACAACCTTGCCCTCTCCAACTTTTTTCTTCAAATTGACTACGAATTCCGGACCTAGAGTTTATAAAAGTTGGATTTAGTATGGCTATCAGGATAAAAAATATAGTACATTCAAACTTGAGGACATGTAAGACACCAAGGGTCGCTGGGGCTCTGTTTAAGCGCGAGCAAGATGCCAAAAGAAAGGTTGTTTATCAACTGACATCGGAAGAATAGTCCCAGTAGCTGAGGCCGCAAAAGGCAGGAAATAGGCAACTCTTATTTACGATTTGTTGTCTTTTTACGATTTCTCTAAAAGTATTTTGTGATTTAAAAACAGTTTTTCTTGTATAAATCTGTGTGTCTCACCGAAATATAATGACCCAAAGGTGTATTATTTATGGTTGCAAAAAGCAACGTAATGAAAAAATCAGTTATTACAGGTAAGTAATACTTTATTCTACGGGTAATATACAGGAATGTTTGAGAAAATGAATTAAATATAAAATTATTATGATTTATCTTAGTGGAACTCTTGGGGGAAAACATTGAACAAATTTGAAATATTCCATATAGACTCGGGGGGGTCATACAAACTACTTTACAAAATATCTTACTGCTAATTTTTTTTCTGACTTCCTACTATGTTGTTATTTCCAAGATCAACTTTATAGAAAAACTTCCATTATATTTTGATCTTCTTAATAATTCTTCAGTTTTCATTTTTATTAAGTCATATAAACGTTCGATGTCGAAAGCTAGAGGCATAGCAACAAAAACTCGACACTTTAACCTACCTAAGAAGGTAAAAGAATTGGCAGGAAAAACAAAAAATAATTCTGAGAAATGGAAGTAATGATATACTAAGGTCCAAATAAAAATGTGACAGCAAAATATAGAACAACTTTTCAATAAACATACCTAGAGCAGAAAACTTACAACTAAACAGGGATAATGAAATAGGGCCAGAAATAACAAAAAAGAAGTTATTCATGTTATATAACTACAGAAGGATGGAAAAACAAGTAACTAGGAACATGAACTAACATTGGTAGACTTGCTAAGTTGTAAGGAAAAGACAGGAGGTGCCTTTATTTCAGATAAAATTTGTTCCATTATGTCTATGGACATGTCTGAAATGTGTCTCGAAATTATGTTGTTGGACAAGGATATATTACACATTTTAATCTCAATTTCTTCTCCAAGAACTAGCTTAACCATCTTTAATAAACAGGGTTTGATGACGGTTTCTGCAATTTCATATGATGCCTGAACTACAGCTTGGCTTTGTTGTTGAAACGTTCCAGTAAAATCCAACTTTTGTTTTTTCAAGGTAGCCTCATGTTGTTGTTAAAAGAGTTTAAGTCTTTTGTAATATGTTCAAAATGTTTTGTTTCTAAGTGACATTTGAGCTTTGAGAGTTTCTTAGATTCAGCACTAAGAACAGCAATGCATAAAACACACTGTAGCTTTTCTATGCCGTGATTAATAACAGTTACAAATCCAAATTTTAAATACCAGGTGTACAAGTATGAAATGCGGATTTCAGACAACAGATGGTGTACCAATGCAGTTTGTGCTATAAAGATTTGACACTGTGCCATTTTGTTGTGTCATCAACAACTGTCAGACGCGCACGAGTGGTAAATTGGAAAAGTGTGTGCATAGTGTTGTATTGTTGTGTTCAATATACCGAACAAAGAGCATTCGCGGACAGCATTTAATTTTTTGTTTTCATTTGAAGAAAACTGCTGTCGAATCATACCGATTACATGCTCCATCGCAAGATACGTGTGAACGGTGGTTTCGGCGTTTCAAAAGTGGTGACTTCGATGTAGCAGACAAGGAACGTGGAAAACCGCCAAAAAAAATACGAAGATGTGGAATTCCAAGCATTGGACGAAGATGATTCGCAAACACAAAAACAATTGGCCGAGCAATTGGGTGTTAATCAAGAACCACTTTTTATCATTCTTCCGAATTGAACATGTTTTTTTTAGAAAAAAAAAATCCGCATTTCACACTTGTACACCCGGTACTTCTCCAAATATTTTCTTTTTTCTCTATGACGTATAAAATACTTTAAAATAATTTTTAAAAAATGGTTAACAATTTTGGATTAACATTATTTAATGTTTTTTGTTTACCAAAACGGTAAATAATGGAAGAGTCTAGTATATCTCGTGTTGCCAAGCACAAATAAATTATTAACATTTTAATACTTGTCTTTTAATTTTGGTTTTTAATATTGATAATCGGCGACCCCCTAAAAAAGCCAAGGTGACCGGCGCACCTCTGGGTCGCGACCCACCACTTGGGAACCAACGGATTAGAGAGATAATTGTGTAGTTAAAATAAATAATGCTATTCTTGCAGATTTGTAAAATCCCGTAAGGAAAAATGGCTACAAGCATTAGGACGGAATCCTAATCAGGAATTTTCTCCATCAAATAGGATCTGTTCGAGACATTTCTCTCCTAAGTGCTTTGAAACACTCCGTAACAGACACGTTTTAAAAGATGATGCTATACCTACTTTACATTTAGGGCAAACAGTAACATTTTCTGAAACAATAAGCCAGTGTTCATCTGCTAGTTGGAGTGGGTAAGTTTGTATTAAGGCAAATAATATACTTTTACTATCAATACCGTTTTCAGACAAAATTTTATAAGTAACAATTAATAAAAGTAAGAGATATTTTGTAATGCTTATATTGGTAGGCTACTGTCTTTACCATTATTTGAAGTATGCACCCACCGTTTAGAGCTTGCGCAGAAGTAGGGCAGAAATTAAATATAAGGACTGGGGTGTTATCGTAATTTGAAGCATGCGCCCACCATTCGGAGCTTGCGCAGTATTGAAACAAAATAAGAGAAACCTTTATTAAGAATAATGATTTCCTTTATTTAGGATCTTATAAGAGAGGTTATTTGAAATTAGTTATTCCTACTACCTAAGAAAATTCAGTAAAATTGAAATTATAATCTTTTATTGCAAATAACACTGACAACAGTTAATTAGTGTTCCGATTACATTTGGATTTTGCACTCTTTGGCACAATGACATTACAGTATGTGTAGTCCTAATTTCAAATTTTATTTACCTTGGCAATATTAAAGGAGGTGATCCTGCCTATATTCCATTATTGTTGTATAGTCTACTTTCCATGCTTAGACATGATTATTAAAAATCGTCTGCAGATTGTTCAGAATACATGTTGCCGTTTTATTCTTAATCTTAGAAGGTATGATCATGTATCAATTAAAATTAATGAACTAAAATGGTTAAATATGACAAGTACAGTTAAATTACAGTTTGCAGTATTCCTAGTGAAACTTCTGCGCAATGACAGGCCAGCATACTTAAAAGAAAAACTTATATTCCACTCTTCTGTTCACGACCGTGATCTGAGACATCAAGATCATCTCACTATGCCAAAACATCAGTCTGCCTTGTTCCGGCGTTGCATTACTTATAACGCTGTGTCTCTTTATAATTCGCTTGATCAAGAGTTGAAATTGTGCAATAATAACAGTTTGCGCTCGAGATATAAATCTCGCTTGCTAGGTCTACAACATGTAGAGTGCTTTACCAAGGATTGCAGAATTTTTTTGTAAGCCCTGGCTATATGTGGTTTACAGATATTTATGTAATACAGTGTGTAGGATTTGGATTCTTATTGTATTATCAAA
>CM032451.1:119244108-119430749 GCA_019049505.1 Pachyrhynchus sulphureomaculatus
ATGTAATTATTACCGAAACTGGAAATAATATTTAGGTTAACTTGCCAACCATCGAGTTGTTGTTGAATTTACATTCTAAATGTGGTGTAAATATATTTGATACAACTACTTGAATGTATAAAGAAGGAATAAATATGAAAGAATTTTTGTAATAATTTAAGAACTAAAACATAATGAAACTGGTACATTGCTAGGAGTGCTAGAGTACTCTAATATTTGGGCTGTAGTGATATATCATTATTTACAACTGTAACATATCTATGAATTAAAAAATCCTCCTTTAAAGTAATTTCCTTAAGTTAAAATTTCTTAATTAGTTAGATTTTATGAAATATGATGATGTTCTGATTGAGACTATTCAAATGGTTTCTAAAATTTTCAGTTTTAAAATGTCAGAAAATGATCATTTTAGTTCAGCTGATATACGTGGGTAAATCAAATATAAACGGTAATTTTTTGTTTATACGTTTATTCACGACTTCTTCATTGCTTCCAAATAGCTGTCCTCCCAGTGATTCTTTCATAGGCGCAAACAAAAAATAGTCACAGGGGGATAAGTCAGGGCTATAAGGAGGGTGCTCGAGGGTTTCCCAGCCCATTTCTTCCAGTGTATCCCTTGTCAAAGCCGCAGTGTTAGGCCTGGCGTTGTCCTGGAGGAGAATGACATCTCTGATGGGCATGTCCCGTCTTTTCTTTCGATAGGCGGCTTTTGCCAACCGTAACAACTGGCAGTAGTAAGCCGCATTCACCGTACGTAGATCGTGCAGGAAATCGATCAGTAAAATTCCCCTAGAGTCAAAAAAAATCGTTTGCAAGGACTTTTCCAGCAGAGAGACGCGTTTTGGCGTTCACTGGGAACCTTCATTCTTTCTTCGCCACTCCTTACTTGCCATTTTGGACTCGGGAGTGTAGTGATGTACCCACGTCTCATCACATGTCACTATGCGGTTTAAAAAGGCCTCCCCTTCTTGCTGAAATCGATTCAGAAGCCTTTCAGCGATCTTCGAGCTGACCTGTTTTTGGTTTCCAGTCAACCACCTTGGAACCCATCGAGCAGTAATTTTTTCTGAAACCGAGTCGATCAGTAATTGAATCGGTGAGTTCGACAACCGTACAAGTCCAAAATTTGACATTTTAAACTGAGATAGCCATTTTGTTTTAAATATATCCCCCTATCAACTGAGCATAAAAAACCGTACGATATACTTAAACGTTAACGCTCTACAGTAGGCTGCCGTTCGGGTGATGACTGGAAAAACCGTACATGTCCGTGACTTGTACGGTTTTTCATCTCAGCTACTAAATATCTGCAGTTATTTGTTTACAAAGAAAGAGTTGACTTCGTGTGGGTTTTATTAATTAAAATAGCTTAATTATCGTGTGTTTTTAAATTTGTTTAAATAAAATATGTCATCCTGTGACAGAGAAGATGTGGTTACTAGCAATGGCAACAAAAAAAGAAAAAGGAATATTGTTAGTTGGAAACATAACCAAAGAAAAATAGCACGTTTGCACGGTCAGGAATATGTTGGTAAAAACGGAAAACATATTGAAGCGAAAACTGTCGGACCTACATGCATGTAAGTTTACATTTTTTTTTTTTAATTAATTAATTTTAACTAATGAATACATTTTTAAGGTGTAAAAAAAAGTGCATGCAGCAGTTTACTGATGAAGAGAAAACAGAAATAATATCAAAATTATACGACGGTAAGCCAAAAAATGAACAAGATACGTATTTGCACGGGCTTATTGAAGCAAAGCCTATTGAAAGACATCGGATAAGAGGCGTAAAACCTAAACAACAAAGAAAATCAAATTTTTTGTACTTTGTTATGAAACAATCAAATCGAATTTCCGTATGTAAACAGGCATTTATCAGTCTTCATGCCATATCTCATTGGCAAGTTCAGCGTTTAAACACCTTACTTCTAGCTACGAAATCACCAAAGGATTTAAGAGGCCGGCACAAACAACAGACCTCGTGCAATATGCGAAGAATGGATTGTGAAAATAAAAGAACACATTGAGTCATTCCCGGTTAAAGTTTCCCATTACTCCTCAAAAACCATTCATTATTTGGATGCATCTTTAAATGTGAAGAAAATGTACGATCTGTTTATAGATAAAAATCCACAGCTAGAAAATTTGGTTAAATACGAATTCTATCTAAAATATTATAATGAAAACTACAATCTCAGGTTTGGAAGACCACAGGTTGATGTCTGCTCGGTATGTGAAAGCCTTGGAGCTAAACTTAAAGATGTTAATCTTAATGATAATGCAAAGAGAGTGGTTGCAGCGGAAGTCATAGTTCATAAAAAGGCGCGCAAAAAAGTTTTACACGAAACTAAAAGAAGTGCAATCTCTGTGTAAGGAACGACCAGAAGTAATGGGCCTAGCTTTTGACTATATGCAGAATATGCCCCTCCCACATATCCCGGTTCAAGAATTTTTTTTATCTGAGGCAACTTTGGGTATATGCATTTCAGATTCATAATCTTAAAGACAACACTGGTCATTTTTATAGCTACCATGAGGGTGAAACTCTAAAAGGATCTAATGAAGTATGCACATTTCTTTATGGTTATATATTGAACCACATGCCATCTGAAATCACTGAGTTACACTTATTTTCTGATGGATGTGCGGGACAGAATCGTAACCAGACCATGGTTCGCTTTTTGGTAGCATTGCAGGCGACCAAGAGATTTAACAAAATATACCATTACTTTCCAATAAGAGGGCATTCATTTTTGCCCTGCGACAGGGATTTTGGTTGTGTCAAGAGGGTGATTAAAAAACACGATCGAATTTATATTCCAGAAGAATATCAAGAAATAATACTATCTTCAAGGAAAAAAAACAGCCATTTACTGTAAAGTTAATTCGACATAACGATATTATTGATTTTAAAAAGTGGTGGCCGACTGATTATAAAAAAAACGTGTTCTATTTTAGTCAGTGGTGATAATACTAGAAAAGAAAATTTTGCTGTGTCAAACTATAGGCAATTTCTTTATGACAGTTCAACTCCAGGTTATGTGACAACGTGGAATTACATAAACGGTTTTCTCTCCTACACATTTAAGTTATTAAAGCAACATAAGGAAAGTCCTTCTCTACCGACTGCTGGCGCTTATAAAGATCCTCTACCTATTAATGAGAAAAAAGTCGAGGATATTAAAAAAGTTATGCAATATATGACTGGTGAAATGTTAGAATTTTTCTACCATATAACACCCTGTAATACGACAACGGCAGAAAATGACGATTAAAATGTTTAAATCAGTATTTATTTGTTATTCTTTTAGAACTATTAAAAATGTAATCATTTTTCACCTGTTTTATTTTTTTTTTACGATACTGATTTCGAAAACCGTACTTGTCCACTAACTTCTTTTAGCTATAACTATTAGACCGTTTCGTTTATAGAAAAACTATTACTAGATATAAATCCCAGATCACCAGATCTAAAACTTCTCTGTGTATGCCAAACCTGAGAAATAAGTAATTTAAAAGATTATCAGTTTTTCTTAAATTTCTCAAAATGATATTTTCGGACATGTACGGTTGTCGAACTCACCGATTCAATTATGGATTGAACACTTCCATAGCTGATACCCACTTCTGAGGAAATTTCTTCAACGGTTAATCGGCGATCACCTTCGATAAGGTGTCTAATGTCACGGATGTTGTCATCTGTAAGGCTTGACCTAGGGCGTCGATCATGACTTTCGTTTTCAGCCCGTTCTCGTCCGCCCTTAAATTCTCTCGCCCACGTATACACACGATTCTGAGACAGTGTACTGTCCCCAAACTGTGCCTTCAAACGGGTTAAAATTTCTGACGGTTTAACGCCTTCATTGGTTAAAAACTTGATGATAATACGTCGCGCAACAGACGAAGGTACCTATTGCTCGGTCATGGCTGTACTGACGACAAAGACGAGTTGGCGCGCGCACCCATCCGGTTCCCCCACTCCTCACTAACCAAACATCTACTCCACACAACATCATCTAGCTAAGAACTGCATTCTTAGAAGAATAGCAAAATGGCCGTTTATATTTGATTTACCCACGTACTTTGCCACTTGATATAATTCCTATTCCAAATTAAATCTAACCTTCTATTTTTTTTTTGTTTTTAGCGAAATAAAGCTGGAAGAAATAAGGTATGATTCATTTGCTGATGATTGTGATTTGATAAAATCTGAAGAGGTTGATATAAAGGATGAAGATGAGCAAGAAAGGTACATGTATCCAAGGTATAGGTGAACTAACCCTTTTAACTTACTTATTTGAAGAGTTTCAATTATAAAAGTAGCATTTTTAAAGATCGTTTTTTATGGAGTCTAAACTTATATTTTTTAAGTGGAACAGCTTTTCAGGTTTATAGAAGGCTTAATTCTAGAATTGCCCGTCTATATTTTTACTCTATTCTAACTTTGCCTAAGTTGGCAATACATGTGTAACAATAACGTAAATCGACAGTGGCATTTTATGTTAAGAATTTTGCTAGTAATTAGTTAAAACTAAGTACAAACATGAAAATAGTGTTTTCAGAGAGTGAAAAACAGGATATACCAGATGTACAAGTATGAAATGCGGATTTCAGACAACAGATGGTGCACCAATGCAGTTTGTGCTATAAAGATTTGACACTGCGCCATTTTGTTGTGTCATCAACAAGTGTCAGACGCGCACGAGTGACAAATTGGAAGAGTGTGTGCATAGTATTGTGTTGTTGTATTCAATATGTCGAAATTTATACCGAACAAAGAACATTCGCGGATAGCATTAATTTTTTGTTTTCATTTGAAGAAAACTGCTGTTAAATCATACCGATTACTTCGAGAAGCTTATGGTGAACATGCTCCATCGCAAGATACGTGTGAACGATGGATTCGGTGTTTCAAAAGTGGTGACTTCGATGTTGCAGACAAGGAACTTGGAAAATCGCCAAAGAAATACGAAGATGTGGAATTGCAAGCATTGTTGGACGAAGATGATTCGCAAACACAAAAACAACTCGCCGAGCAATTGGACGTTAGGCAACAAGCTGTTTCCAATTGGCTACGAGAGATGGGAAAGATTCAGAAGCCGGTAGATGGGTACCACATGAGTTCAACGACAGGCAAATGGAAAAGCGCAAAAACACGTGTGACATTTTGCTCGCTCGGTACAAAAGGAAGTCGTTTTTGCATCGTATAGTTACAGGGGATGAAAAGTGGATTTATTTTGAGAATCCCAAGCACAAAAATCATGGGTAGACCCAGGCGCACGACCACATCGACCGCAAGACCGAATTGCTTTGGCAGAAAGACGATGCTCTGTGTTTGGTGGGACCAGAGGGGCGTGGTCTATTATGAGCTGTTAAAACCTGGGGAAACGGTTAATACTAAACGTTACCAACAACAATTGACCGATTTGAACCGTTCGCTGAAATCAACTTATTTCGTTCCGGTAATATATAGTTTATTAGCCAATGAGATTATAGACGAATTGGTACATTTCAATCATTTTCACGCATTTCGCTTACCTTGGCATACCCCATTCCAATACTGATTAATCTTAATGCTCTACCACTGAATAAATGGCGCGTTTTATTGTTGGGGACGTACTTTATAAGAAAATCCTGGAATAAACTCTTGGGTCTACATAAGTTCCTGAAATATAAATAAATTACAGGTAAATATAATAAAATTTCCCAGTCTTTTTCGGGGCCCTTTTATCGCATGGGGTGCAAAAGTCCCGAGACTTTCCAAGAGATGGTAACACAAACAAAAAAACCATATGATTTTCAGTTAGTGTCAACTCTCAGAAGATATGTGTAAAGTTTTTATAACAGCCAGAATACCAAAAGAGGCAACACAAAGTCATTTTTCTTCATGACAATTGCTTCATCACATACGGCAAAACGAGTTCCCGACACGTCGGAAGCATTCAGCTGGGAAGTTCTACCCCATGCTGCTTACTCACCAGACATGGTTCTTTCGATTACCACTTGTTTGCATCGATGGGTCTCGCACTTGCTGAGTAGTGCTTTAGTTCATACGAAGATGTGAAAAAAATGGCTCGATGAATGGTTCGCAGCAAAAGGGGGAGATGTTTACTGGCGTGGTATTCACAAATTGCCCGAAAGATGGAAAAAATGTATAACAAACGATGAGCATACTTAGAATAAAGCACTTTTTATCATTCTTCTGAATTTAACATGTTTTTTTTAGAAAAAAATCCGCATTTCATACTTGTACACTTGGTATATTCGAAATATTACAAATTCTTCATAAAAAGGGCACCACAATGGAAATATGCAAGACTTTATGGAACATAAAGAAGAATCCCTGACTTAAATATATTTCCTAGAATATATAATCAGAACAATGGTGGCAGCCGATTTTTTTTTATAGTTATAGCCTCAAGACTATATAGGGTGGTCAGTAAAGTTTGCAATAAATGGGAAAACTTTTGTTATTAATCTCTGCAAAATATACCCGTGATTTAAGATTCTGAATGTGAATTATAAAATACAACTATTCGTTGTCTGTATATGTACTTAACTTGATTAAATGAATTTGTGTTTATTGAGTGTGTGTTGTACGATTTTTATTTTTTTTTGTTAAATAAGATGTAGCGAAGCATAGTTTTAAAAATGCTTGCATGATATACCAGGTGTACAAGTATGAAATGCGGATTTCAGACACACACACAGACAGATGGTGCACCAATGCAGTTTGTGCTATTAAGATTTGACGCTGCGCCATTTTGTTGTGTTATCAACAAGTGTCAGACGCGCAGGAGTAATAAATTAGAAAAGTGTGTGCATAATGTTGTGTTCAATATGTCGAAATTTATACCGAACAAAGAGCATTCGCCAACATCATTAATTTTTTGTTTTCATTTGAAGAAAACTGCTGTTGAATCATACCGATTATTTCGAGAAGCTTATGGTGAACATGCTCCATCGCAAGATACGTGTGAACCATGGTTTCGGCGTTTCAAAAGTGGTGTCTTCGATGTTGCAGACAAGGAGCGCCAAAAAATACGAACATGTGGAATTGCAAGCATTGTTGGACGAAGATGATTCGCAACATAAAAATAACTCTCCGAGTAATTGGGCGTTAGTCAACAAGCTGTTTCCAATCGGCTACGAGAGATGGGAAAGATTCAGAAGACCGGTAGATGGGTACCACATGAGTTGAACGACAGGCAAATGGAAAAGCGCAAAAACACGTGTGACACTTTGCCCGCTCGGTACAAAAGGAAGTTCGTTTTATATTAGTGGATTTATTTTGAGAATCCGAAGTGCAAAAAAATCATGGGTAGACCCAGGCGCACCGTCCACATCGACCGCAAGACCGAATCGCTTTGGCAGAAAGAATATTCTCTGTGTTTGGTGGGACCAGAGGGCGTGGCCTATTATGAGCTGTTAAAACCTGGGGAAACGGTTAATACTAAACGTTGACCGATTTGAACCATTCGCTGCTTGAAAAAAAAAAGCCAGAATACCGAAAGAGGCAACACAAAGTCATTTTTCTTCATGACAATGCTCCATCATATACGGCAAAACCAGTTCGCGACACGTCGGAAGCACTCAGCTGGGAAGTTTTACCCCATGCGGCTTACTCACTAGACTTGGCTTCTTCCGATTACCACTTGTTTGCATCGATGGGTCACGCACTTGCTGAGCAGCGCTTTGGTTCATACGAAGATGTGAAAAAATGGTTCGCAGCAAAAGGGGAAGATTTTTACTGGCGTGGTATTCACAAATTGCCCGAAAGATTTCGTGAGATAACTAACACCGTAAAGATATCAAAAGAAACGTGTTCATATTCTGCATGAATATTTGGGCATGAGAAAGCTTTGTTCAAAATGGGTACCGCGTTTGCTCACTGTTTGGACATGTTTAGGCCTAATAAAAAGTATTTTTAATGCGATATGTGATAGTGGATGAAACATCCACCATTACACACCGGAATCAAATCGGCAGTCAGCTGAATGGACAGCAGCCGCTGAAAGCCGCCCGAAGCTACCAGACACAACAGTCGGCTGGGAAGGTTCTGGACGTCAAACACGATATAAATTTGGAGTTACTTGGTAGAGTCAACAATGACAACACAACAGAGTTAGTACTATATTTAGGTATGATTTTACAATATTTTGACAAAACCTCAGTCAATTTATTTGATAAAGAAAAAGCTGGAGTTGTTATGTATGAAACTACTGGGCGAATTGGTGAGTTATTTTTATGCAATTTGATAAAAGGATATAGTTTTAGAACTTGAGGGTTCATCGAGACAAGCCTGAATTTTTTATTATATGTGAAAAGCTTAGATATTTTAACACATCTTTAAGTAATTTTTGGAAAGTTATTGTTGCATCGAAGTTGATTGATTTGAGTACATCTGGTTTTAGGAAAACTATTGTTTTTTCAATATCATACTTCTTGCTCCAGAAGAAGACACAGTGTGTCGAAACAATTGTCAGCAGTAATACTACTCAGTCTATATATCACCAGTACACCAAACACTTTATTTTTGCACTCGACGCGCGTTTCGCTAACCATGTTAGCTTCATCAGGAGCGATGATTGAATAAAGCTAAACTACAAATCTACCCTATTTATACTTAGCCTAACCTTGAATTACTCAGGCGGAACTAATGACATAGGCAAGGCCATCAGTTCCGGTCAAGTAACCAGTAGAGAGAACTATAAGGAATAGGCCCTCTGTCTTTATTTTAAACTACTTTTACATTTTATGATTTCCATACTTTCGTATGCGTTCAACAATCTCCTATCAGATACATTCTTTATTAATCTTAGATTATCTAATGTTACAGTATGATCAGCTTCAAGAGCATGTTCGGCAATGCTAGACTTTTCTGTTCTATTGTATTTTAAGTGTGCTAAGTGTTCTTTAAATCTTGTTTTAATTGACCTTTTAGTTTGCCAACATACTTTTTGTCACAATCATTACAACTAATTTCATAAATTCCACTTTTCTCACAATTAGGAATCTTATCTTTGGGATTTCCTAAGATATTCCTCAGATTGTCTGATGACTTATAGACTAAGGTGAGGCCTACCTTATTAAATACCTTATTGAGTCCCTTGCTATATTTCGGTTTATATGGTATGGAGACATACTTGGTGTTATTTTCTTCGCGTGTAAAAAAGGTGGAATTCTGAATATTAAACCTAAACCTATGTCTATTTATTAGCTTATTTACTAAGTCATCTTCATAACCATTAACTCTAGTTATATTTCTAATACGATTCCTTTCTTTATTAAAGTTTATTCTATTCAGAGGAAAAGTGACCAAACGATGAACTAAAAATGTAATGAGGCTAATTTATGTTGTTTGCAATGAAATGAATCATTAGGAATATATCTATCTGTTACTGTGTCCTTCCTATAGATATCAAATTCTAATCTATTATTATTTTTAATAATTAAAATATCTAGAAAAGGCAATTGTCCTTTGTTCTCAATTTCGTAAGTGAATTTAATGGAATCATACCGGCTATTTAATTTAGAAACAAAATCATCAGTATTTGCTTTCTTTGTATCTACTGGTTACTTGACCGGAACTGATGGCCTTGCCTATGTCATTAGTTCCGCCTGAGTAATTCAAGGGTTAGGCTAAGTATAAATAAGGTAGATTTGTAGTTTAGCTTTAGTCAATCATCGCTCCTGATGAAGCTAACATAGTTAGCGAAAACGCGCGTCGCAAAAATAAAGTGTTTGGTGTAGTGGTGATATATACTGAGTAGTATCATTGTGCCAAAGATTCCACATTCCCAACTTAGTCAGCAGTAATATAATAAACTTAAGGTGATCATAATTGTTTAAATTTTTTATATTTTTTTCTCTCTAATTTTAGTATTTCCAATGATGGTTTCAGCGAGGAACAGCGAAAACGTCCTGCAGTCGACAAACATGAACAGTATGACCCCAAAACAGGACAGAATGAATCGAAGAGCCACCATTATCTTAACTACGACAAACTCTCGGAAGATAAGGTTTATAAATGCTATAACTGTGATTTCCAAACTAAGTATAAATGTTCTTTAAAGATGCATATCTTAAAACATGAAAATTCTGAAAAGGTTAAAAGGTATGGATGCGATTTTTTTTGTAATTATAAAACATTTCGTGAAGATAACGTAATCAGACACCAGCTGATTCATCAAAGGCCCGACGAAATTAAGCCATTTAAGTGTAAACATTGCAACTATCAAACTTTTTATAAAACTAAATTGAAGGAGCACCTTTCTCCGCATAACAATTCAAAGACGTTTAAACGATTTAACTGTGACGTGTATAAATGCGATTTGTGCGATTTCCAAACAAACTATAAACTCAGTTTTAAATGGCACATCTCTAAACATGAAAATCTCAACACTTACCAATCATCTCGCCAAAATGGTTCGGACCAACACCAGCCGGTTCATAAAAATCCCGATGAAATTGAAACGTTAACTTGTATGCAGTGCAATTTTCGGACATATCGGAAAGACAATATGAGAGAGCACGTTTTAACGCACGAAAATCCCGCTGACGTTAAAAAGTTTAAATGCGATTTTTGCGACTACAAAACGCTCAGAAAAAGAGATTTGAACAGGCATCAACTTATTCACAAAAACTCCGACGAAATTGAAAAGTTTAAATGTAATCAGTGCGGCTATCAAACATTTCGAAAGCATAATATGAAGCAGCACCTTGTGACACACGAGGAGCCGGAGGAGGTCTTTAAATGTGATAGGTGCGATTTTCAAACAATTTACAAGGGCAATATTAAATTACACTTCCTGATACACGAAGATCCAGAGGAAGCTAAAAAATTTAAATGTGATGTTTGCAGTTACAAATCGCTTAAGAAAGGGGGCTTGCAGAGACACCAACTTATTCACAGGAAAAAATTCGGATGATATTAAAAAATTTAAGTGTAGTCATTGTGAATATCGGACATATCGGAAAGACTGTTTGAAGAAGCACATTTTGACACATGATAATCCGGAAAAAAGCTTAAAAACATCTAAACGCGTTTCGTCTTCTTCTTTTTCCGACTTATAGCTAGACACTATTGCCTGTTTTCTTTGTTCCCCGTTCTATAGATCGTCGCTACATCTCTTTCTTGGACGTCCCATTGATCTTCTTCCATTCGGTGACTTGTCTCTTGCTATCCGTACTATCTCGTTGTATCGGGTCTTGTTTGAGATGTGTAAGTAGTTACTGGTCGTATTACGCTCTTGTATATTCTTGTTTTGGTCTCCACGGAGAGGAATTTATTTCTAAACATGGTATCATTGAGGCATCCCGCTATCCTATTAACCTTGTTAACTTGATGTTTTACTTCTTCCTCGATTTTTCGATACTAGATATTTTGATGCCCAATTGCGGAATTATATATATATATATATATATACAGTAATACCCCGCTTAGCGCGACCCCGTTATGCGCGGTTTCACTATAACGCGAATTTCAAATTTCGCGCTCATGTAGTCATTAACTTCTCTATGGTCGCGGGGGGATCCCCGCTTTCTCTGAATATTCTCTTTGAAGAATTGGGAATTCCCTGTCCTTCGACTTTGTTCTATGGGGATTTCCTCGTTCGTTTCGTGTGTTCATTTGTTCCGTAATGTTAGTTCGGTCGGCTGGCGGTTTTGTTTTAATATTTATTGGAGATACATACATACATAATTTAACCCTACGTTAAAAATGCCGCCTGTAAAGAAAAAAGAGCGTAAAAGCGTCACTTTGGAATTGAAGATGAAAGTGTTAAGAAGAATGGAAAATGGAGGCAAAGCAACAATTGTTGGGAGAGATTTTGGACTCTCAGAATCGACTGTCAGAACGATTTATAAAAATCGGGAAAAAATTAAAATCTCCAGCGAAGGTTCAACACCTATAAGTGCAACAAAACTTTCTCGTTCGAGATCATCTATCTTAGAAAGAATGGAGAAATTTACTGTCAGTCTGGATCGAAGATTTGAATAAGAAGAACACACCACTAAGTCAAGATCTCATATGCACAAAAGCAAAATCTTTGTATGAGATGCTGAAAACAAAAGAAGGAGAAGGGAGTGCCACTCCGACTTTTGCTGCCAGCAGAGGCTGGTTCCATCGGTTCAAGCAGCGTTCTAATCTTCACAATATCCACATAACAGGCGAGGCGGCCAGCGCGGACATTCAAGCTGCAGCTGAGTTTCCAGACAAGTTTCAAGACTTCGTTAGACGAGAGAAAATTCCTGCTTGTCTCATCTTCAATGTTGATGAGACCGCACTTTACTGGAAAAAAATGCCATCTCGAACATTCATTTCTAAGGAAGAACGTCAAGCCAGTGGTTTCAAAGCTGCGAAAGATCGACTAACATTTCTGCTGGGTGGTAATGCCACTGGTGATTTCAAACTGAAACCTTTACTAGTGTACCATTCAGAAACACCCCGTGCAATGCGAGGCACAGACAAGACAAGTCTACCAGTTGTGTGGCGATCAAACAGAAAGGCGTGGGTTACACGGGAAATTTTTCAAGAATGGTATTCTAATAGTTTTTGCCCATCAGTCAAATCATACTGTGACAGAAATGGGCTTGAACCTAAAGTTATATTACTCTTAGACAATGCCCCAGGACATCCAACCTCACTTGATACGCCCAGAGACTTAAAAGTGTACGTAAAGTTCCTTCCACCAAACACTACGTCAATATTACAACCTATGGACCAGGGAGCAATAGCAAACTTCAAAGCTTATTACCATCGCCGCACTTTTAGCCAACTAATTCATGAAACTGACGGGGAAGGAAGACAGTCTATGCGAGAGTGGTGGAAGTCATACAACATTATGAAGTCTATTCACAACATAGAAGAGGCTTGGAAGGAAGTTAAAATGAGTTGTATGAATGGGGTGTGGCGTAATCTTTGGCCAGATGTAGTGGAAGCACCTAGAAGAATTGTCCAGATGCAGAGACAAGTGCTTGAAGACATTGCTGCAATGATTGAGGGGTCTGAACTTGAAGATGTCACGGTAGAAGATCTCGTAGAACTTGTAGCAACGCACGACGATCCTATTAGCAATGAAGATCTGATCGAGTTACAGAATAATCCTATCTACGATGAGGAAGAACAAGTAGAAGAGAAAGTTTTATCTTCAGGGGAAATACAAAATGCACTTTCAAAAATTTATTCAGGTTTGGACATATTGCAGAGTATAGACAATAATGATGACCGTGTCTTGACCGTGTGTCAAACAATTAAAAACAGTGTTGGGTGTTATGAACGTATTTTACAAGAACGTAAACAAAACGTTACCCAAAAGACAATAGATGTATTTTTCCGTAAAAAATAAGAGTATGTATTGCATAAAGTGTTCTTAGAATTAAAGTGATTGATTAAAATGATTTGTATTTTTTTGTATTAAATTTTGACTGTTTAATCATAAACCTCGATATACGCGAATTTCAGTTAACGCGATTTTTTTCGGAACGTATCCCTCGCGTAAAGCGGGGTATTACTGTATACACTAATACCCCGCTTTACGCGAGGGATACGTTCCGAAAAAAATCGCGTTAACTGAAATTCGCGTATATCGAGGTTTATGATTAAACATAGTCAAAATTTAATACAAAAAAATACAAATCATTTTAATCAATCACTTTAATTCTAAGAACACTTTATGCAATACATACTCTTATTTTTTACGGAAAAATACATCTATTGTCTTTTGGGTAACGTTTTGTTTACGTTCTTGTAAAATACGTTCATAACACCCAACACTGTTTTTAATTGTTTGACACACGGTCATCATTATTGTCTATACTCTGCAATATGTCCAAACCTGAATAAATTTTTGAAAGTGCATTTTGTATTTCCCCTGAAGATAAAACTTTCTCTTCTACTTGTTCTTCCTCATCGTAGATAGGATTATTCTGTAACTCGATCAGATCTTCATTGCTAATAGGATCGTCGTGCGTTGCTACAAGTTCTACGAGATCTTCTACCGTGACATCTTCAAGTTCAGACCCCTCAATCATTGCAGCAATGTCTTCAAGCACTTGTCTCTGCATCTGGACAATTCTTCTAGGTGCTTCCACTACATCTGGCCAAAGATTACGCCACACCCCATTCATACAACTCATTTTAACTTCCTTCCAAGCCTCTTCTATGTTGTGAATAGACTTCATAATGTTGTATGACTTCCACCACTCTCGCATAGACTGTCTTCCTTCCCCGTCAGTTTCATGAATTAGTTGGCTAAAAGTGCGGCGATGGTAATAAGCTTTGAAGTTTGCTATTGCTCCCTGGTCCATAGGTTGTAATATTGACGTAGTGTTTGGTGGAAGGAACTTTACGTACACTTTTAAGTCTCTGGGCGTATCAAGTGAGGTTGGATGTCCTGGGGCATTGTCTAAGAGTAATATAACTTTAGGTTCAAGCCCATTTCTGTCACAGTATGATTTGACTGATGGGCAAAAAACTATTAGAATACCATTCTTGAAAAATTTCCCGTGTAACCCACGCCTTTCTGTTTGATCGCCACACAACTGGTAGACTTGTCTTGTCTGTGCCTCGCATTGCACGGGGGGTGTTTCTGAATGGTACACTAGTAAAGGTTTCAGTTTGAAATCACCAGTGGCATTACCACCCAGCAGAAGTGTTAGTCGATCTTTCGCAGCTTTGAAACCACTGGCTTGACGTTCTTCCTTAGAAATGAATGTTCGAGATGGCATTTTTTTCCAGTAAAGTGCGGTCTCATCAACATTGAAGATGAGACAAGCAGGAATTTTCTCTCGTCTAACGAAGTCTTGAAACTTGTCTGGAAACTCAGCTGCAGCTTGAATGTCCGCGCTGGCCGCCTCGCCTGTTATGTGGATATTGTGAAGATTAGAACGCTGCTTGAACCGATGGAACCAGCCTCTGCTGGCAGCAAAAGTCGGAGTGGCACTCCCTTCTCCTTCTTTTGTTTTCAGCATCTCATACAAAGATTTTGCTTTTGTGCATATGAGATCTTGACTTAGTGGTGTGTTCTTCTTATTCAAATCTTCGATCCAGACTGACAGTAATTTCTCCATTCTTTCTAAGATAGATGATCTCGAACGAGAAAGTTTTGTTGCACTTATAGGTGTTGAACCTTCGCTGGAGATTTTAATTTTTTCCCGATTTTTATAAATCGTTCTCACAGTCGATTCTGAGAGTCCAAAATCTCTCCCAACAATTGTTGCTTTGCCTCCATTTTCCATTCTTCTTAACACTTTCATCTTCAATTCCAAAGTGACACTTTTACGCTCTTTTTTCTTTACAGGCGGCATTTTTAACGTAGGGTTAAATTATGTATGTATGTATCTCCAATAAATATTAAAACAAAACTGCCAGCCGACCGAACTAACATTACGGAACAAATGAACACACGAAACGAACGAGGAAATCCCCATAGAACAAAGTCGAAGGACAGGGAATTCCCAATTCTTCAAAGAGAATATTCAGAGAAAGCGGGGATCCCCCCGCGACCATAGAGAAGTTAATGACTACATGAGCGCGAAATTTGAAATTCGCGTTATAGTGAAACCGCGCATAACGGGGTCGCGCTAAGCGGGGTATTACTGTATATATTTATATATATATATATATATATATATATATATATATATATATATATATATACGAGGCATGTTTTTTAAGTAAGTACCGTTTTGCGATTCCGCTGCCGCAGCGATACGGTCGGCGTTCCGCGCATGCGCGCTGGTAACCTACATCTCATGTCTACGCACTGACGCCATTACAGTCTGATTCTTCATTGTATACGTTGTTTACTGAGTGTTTAAGATGCCTCCGACAATCGTGAGTCCCGCCGATTGTGAAGTACGGGCTGTTATAACGATTTCTTAGTGCTAAAGGCGTAAAACCGATCGATATTCATCGTGAGATCTGTGAAGTTTACGGACAAAACATTATGAGATGGAATGGTAAGGAAATGGGTGAGAGCATTTAAAGATGGCCGCACAAATGTGCATGATGAAGAACGGAGTGGGCGTCCTTCGGTCGTTAATGAAGATTTGGTGCAGAAAGTGGACGAAAAGGTGAGAGAAAACAGACGCTTTACAATTTCATCATTGTGCGACTGCTTTCCTCAATATTCTCGTAGTGTTTTGTACGAGGTCAAAACATTTGTGATACAGTGGTTAACAAGTCAGGCGGCAGAATTTTATGAGGAGGGTATTCAAAAACTGGTGCCACGTTATGACAAGTGCCTCAATATTCACGGAAATTATGTAGAAAAGTAGATTAAGGTACAGGCTTTCATGTAAAAATAAAATTATAGCGATATCTTTGCACGTCTTTTTTTAATTCCAAAACGGTACTTACTTAAAAAACATGCCTCGTATATATATATATATATATATATATATATATATATATATATATATATATATATATATATATATATATATATATATATATATATATATATATCAAGGATTTTCTACAGCTGACGCTGTCTTCCTTCTCTCAGCCTTTGATTCCATCCGTTTCTATCTTCCCAGTTTCCATCTGTTAGACCCCTGTCCTCCATAGCCTCGTCCACATCGTCTCTCCACGATCGTCTGGGTCTTCCTTTTTTTCTTCTCCCTATAGAGCTCCACTCCGTTATTTTCCACCTATTATCTTCGCTCCGTCTTATGTGTCCATACCATTTTAATCGTTTTTCTTCAATGGTGTTTATTGCGTTCTCTTTGATGTTCATTCTGCTTCTTATTTCTTCATTTGTTATTCTGTCCATACGTGTCACTCCACAACATCTTCTCCAATACTCCATCTCTACCGCGTTAATTTTAGTTTTATTTCTTTTGTTGATCGTCCATGTTTCTGACCCGTATGTCATTATGCTTTGTATTATTGAATTGTATATGCGTGTTTTGTTTCTCTTTGTAATGTGCTTCTCCCACAGGATCGAATTTAATTGTCTTATGCATGTCCGCGTTTGTCCTAATCTAGCTTTAATCTCTTCTTCTGATGTTGCGTTTCTTGAAATGATGGTTCCTAAATATTTAAATCTATCGGTTCCTCTGATTATTGTTTCTTTATCAACTTCTAGATTCTCCACGTTTCCCTCCTTTGTTGTTAGATATTCCGTTTTATCAAAGTTTATTGCTAATCCTGCTTTAGTGTATTCTTCTTTCAGTTTTCTTACCATATAACTGATGTCTTCCTCATCTTGCGCTATGATTACTTGGTCTTCTGCGAAACTTAGAGTATATAAGTAATCTTCTCGTATTGAGACTCCCATTCCACCACTTTTTTGCTTCCATTTTTTTAATGTTTGTTCGAGGTATATTTTGAATAGTGTTGGGGATGTAGAGCATCCTTGTAATAGGCCTTTTGATGTTTGGAGTCTCTTCCCTATTTTATGTCCTATTTTTATATTCACTGTGTTGTTTTCGTAGAGAGCTTTTACTGTGTATATTAGTTCCTTGTCAATGCCTATTTCTTTCATTGCGTTCCATAATCTTTGTCTTGGTACTGAGTCATAGGCTTTTCTTATGTCTATGAAGGCTAAATGAACTTCTCTATTCTTTGCCAGTTTTTTTTCCATTGTTTGTTTTATAGTGTATATGTGGTCTATACATGATTTTCCGGCCGTAAAGCCTGCTTGGTCTTTTCCAATTTTTCCTTTTATATTTTCCTCTATGATATTTTTAATAATTTTTCTATACAAACGTCTCATACTCGATATTATGCTTAGGCCTCTATAGTTTGTGCATTTTCTGCGGTCTCCCTTTTTAAATATAGATACTATATAGGCTTTTGACCATTCCTCTGGTATTTTTTTTCTCCATTTATCGCTCTGTGGAACATGTTTCTCAGCATTCGATGTAATTTATTAGACCCGTACTTAATCATTTCATTTACCACATCCCCAGACCCTGCAGATTTATTATTTTTGAGTGTTTTTATTGTCTTCTTTACTTCTTCATAGCTTAGTTCTATTTCTTTTTTTCCTTATTCTGTTCTTCTTCAGGGTTCTCTTCCTAGAATTCTTGTCTGTCTTCTGTTAGCAGCTTCTTATAATATTCTTCCCACTCGCTTTCTGGGATATACTCTATATACATCTTCTCTCTATTGTTGGTCCTTAATGCTTTAATTATTCTCCATGACTCTGTGCTTCTAGTTCCTCCTATATACTGTTCTACATGTTCGCACGATTTTTCCCATCTCTCGTTCTTGTCTTTGTTTATCATCCTCCTCGTTTCTGCATTTTTCTCTTTATATTTCCGTAGATCTTCTTCTGATTTTGTATTCAGCAGATGCAGCCATTTTTGGTATAGTCTTTTTTTCTCCTTTATAGATTCTTTGGTTTTTTCACAGATTCTAATTTTATGTTTCTGATTCTCGTTGTCTTCTTTACCTAATGCTTCTAGGGCCGCCTGTTTGATGCATTCTTTTATGTGGTCATACATCTGTTGGAGGTTGTCGTAGTTAAATTTATTTTAATTTTTGATCTAATCGTCGTCTGTATAGGTCTCTTATCGTTTCGTTTTGCGGTAAATGTATTTTGTATTTTATTTCTTTGTCTGCTTTTTTCTGTTATCTCATTAGTATTTCTGTTTTCTTTATCTATTGTTCGTTTTTGCTTTATTGTCTTGTACCACGGTACTTTTTATATTTGCTATTAATAGTCTATGGTCTGTTCCACATTCTGCCCCTCTCTTTACTCTTACGTCTTTTTATTTTGATAGTGGTATCGTTTTTTAATTATACTGTAGTCTATTATTGATTTTAAGTTTCGTGTTTCTTGCATCCAAGTATATTTGTGGATTAATTGTCAATTGCGGAATTGACAATATTAAATAGAAGAGGACTTAAAGAGTCTCCCTCTCTGATTCCAGATTCATAGTTGATTGGTTCTGTTATTCCTTCTGATAATCTTGCAACTACTTTATTGTCTTTATATATATTCTCGATAGTTTTAATTAGGTCTAATGGGATGTTTCTGTTATATAATAGATGAATAACGTCTTCTATTTGCACATTGTCGAAAGCTTTCTTTAAGTCTATCAGGCACAAGTATGCTGGAAGGTTGTATTCTATGGATTTTTCTTTTACCTGTCTCACAATGAATACGGAATCGGTCCATCAGCGCCCACTTCTGAATCCTTGCTTTTCTTCCAGTTGTATTCTCGCGTTTATTTTTGTTGTAATAATTTTTGTTGTTAATTTCAGTGTACAGTTCAGTAGATTGTAGTTATTTGGATCTTCTTTTGCTCCCTTCTTGTGCTTTAATATAACCGTCGCTGTTCTCCGTTCATCTGGGATTCGATTCGATCTTATAATCCTCTGTATAAGTGTCTGGAGTTGCTTAACCAGAGAGTGACCCTCATACTTTAGTAGTTCATTAGCTGTTTGGTCTTCGCCGGGAGATTTACGGTTTTTTAATCTTTCCAGCGTTTCTATTACGTCTTCTTCCATTATATATGTTTCTTCGTTTATCGTTATCTCTGGTGTTTGTGACAGTGTGATACTCTTTTATATAATTGTGTAAAATATATTACCCACGTTCCTTTCTTCACGTGTGTATACTCTACGAGTTCTTTCATCTCAGTTCTCTGCTGTCTTATGAATCTCTAAATTTGTTTTTGTTGACCATAGAAGTCTGATTAGAATTTTCTTGTGTATCTCTTCCAGAATTCCGTTTTGATCTTTTTACTAATTCGTAGGTTTCTGCTCGCATTCTTTTATATCTTTGGTAGGCTTCATCTGTCCTGATTGACCTGTCCTTTAGATAGCTTTCTTTCTTTTCACGGCATCTTTCTTTGATTTCTGCCATGGTGTTTTTATTCTCCATTTTTTATTATCGACCCTTGGTGCCTCATATGCAGCTTCTAATACATATAAAGATGGTTCAAAACACAGTAAAAATTAATAATAAACCTACCAGAAATCCTTTCCGCTAACTCGTCTGCTTTTCTATCACCTGTTTCGTAAAACCCTTGGATTATATCTGGTATATCTGAATTGCTGCAAATCAGATTGTATTGTGTATTAAAAGACTTGACGCTGTGGCTTAGATTAGTAGGATGTAAATACAGCCCGAAGAGTTCCACATTGGTTTTGATACAGGTATGTTGTCCCACGGCTCGCTCTAATGAACCAATATAACTTTTTGGGCAAGTTCCTCAAAAAACTTGCAGCATTTACATGATATCCCTCAGGGTGGACTCGATATGAAATGATACGTTCCTTAAAAGCTGATTGAGATGTTGTAACATGTTATTTGTGACTGTTAGATTTCAAATGGCTTCCCCATGGTTTTCTAATCACATCTTTTTACAATCCCGACAGTATTTCGTCACTTCTGAAACAAACGAAAAATGTAATTAGACTTGATTAAACATAATACTAAAATAATTATTAATTATTTAAGTCATTCCATATATGCATAACGAATTGGAAAAAGCAAGGGAATGTTTATAAGAATATAAACTCGTTATTCCCAGGCTCGTTTTCATATATACACTTTGAGGTCGACGTGGGTCTGAAAACCTACACAATCAAGTTTGTATAGGTTTTCGAACCCGTGTCGACCTCGAAGTGTATGTATGCAAGCGAGCTTGGGAATAACAAGTTTAGCTTCGTATGCGAGAAAGTGTGGGAAAAAGTTATGTAATAGGGTTCGCCACAAAAAGTTAATCATTAAAAGTATTAATATAATTAGCTCGGTGATTATGAAAGTTTTTCGAACAAGAGTTGATTTCAACGTCTTCAAAGCAAGCAAGCCTGGGAATAAAAAGATTTTTTTTTCTTTGTTGTGCCGGTATGAAAACAAGTTAAACATAGATCATAAAAATATTAATGTAGTTAACTCATTTGCAGTTATTAACGTTGTGTTGCAAAACAATAAAACAACTTATTAAAGATATGCAAACTAAATAAATCAAACAAATTAAATAAATTAAATAAAATATTATAACTTACCTCGTCTAGGATTTGAAGAATGTTGAGGACCACTTGAAGATGCTTGTTGCTTAAAAAATTGTGATTTACAAAACTTTCTCATGTGTCGATAAAGATTGTCAAAATGTTTGTTGCATGTTTTACATGTATATATTGTTAGGAAACTAGTGAAAATTGAATGTTAAGCGAATAACGTAGAACTTTTATAATATTGAAATTAACAGAGGAGGAAGGGAAATAAAATTAAATATTAATATTAGCCAATTTGTTGAAGCACAGTTTTATCCTGTCCCACATGATCTGTTCTTCAGAAGAAACGTGTCGTAATTTTTCGTAAGAATTTAAGGAAAAACACAAACTTTTTACGTTAGGCACAAATTTTCGGGACAATTTGTATTTTTAATTTTAGCCTTCCCAATTAAAGAATCTCTATTTACGAAGTAATTATTTGGAAATGTTTGCGTGCCACGGTCCGTAGAATTAACATCGATTTGGGTGTCACGAGTTGTACAATTTATATCAGTTTGGGTAGGAATTTATTAAAACAGTTCAAATGCTTGCATGTCAAAAGGTTCAATAATTAAATTTTGGAGTACTAGGAGATTAAGCAAATTCTGGAGAGTTGTCCTGAGTAATACAATCAAACTGTGAATTTAGAAGGGGTGTTCGGGGGGGGGGGGGGGGGGGGGGTTGGCTTGGATACAACGAATTAATACGTCAGAATCTTTAAAACTGTCGTTAACAATTAAACAGTTTATATCAATAGGACTATTAAAATTGGGCTAAATAGAACGCGAAAAAATGCAGTAGAAGTTGGAACTTGTGTAATAGAATCAAACTGGTGTGGTGACGGTGGTTTCGGTTGTGTACATGGAAATGATAGATTAGAATCGGTAGAGGATTCAACTATATCTTGGTATATTAATTTCATATTCTTTTCAACCGAAAGGTTATTTAAATTTACCTCAGTTGCAACATTTTCGGTTTCTAAATTTGTATCCGGACTGGACAAAGAAACTGATACGAGGCTGGTTTGAAAAGTCCGTGCAAAAATAAAAACTACTTATGTGTTTGGGGGGTAAACCTTTTTTATTTTTCAACATAGTCTCCTTTTAGGCTTATACACTTCGTCCAACGATGTTCTAGTTTGTTGATCCCTTCCGAATAATAGGATTTGTCCAAGTCTGCAAAATATCCATTAGTGTCTGCAATCACCTCCTCGTTTGAAATAAAATCTTTGTCCCGCCAGCCATTTCTTCAAATTGGGGAACAAATAGTAGTCCGAGGGAGCCAAGTCTCGAAAATAGGGGGGATGTGAAACGAGTTGGAATCCTGTTTCCATTAATTTTGCGACGACAACTGCTGAGGTGTGTGCTGGTGCGTTGTCGTGATGGAAAATGACTTTCTTGTGGGCCAATCGCGGGCGTTTTTCTTGCAGCTCGGTTTTCAAACGGTCCAATAACGATGAATAATATTCACCTGTAATAGTTTTTTTTACCCTTTTCCAGATAGTCGATGAGGATTATCCATTGCGAATCCCAAAAGACAGTCGCCATAACCTTTCCGGCCGAAGGAACGGTCTTCGCCTTTTTTGGTGCAGCTTCCCCCTTGGTAACCCATTGTTTAGATTGTTGTTTGGTCTCAGGAGTATAGTAATGTATCCATGTTTCATCCACAGTGGCGAAACGACGCTTAAAGTCCTCCGGATTCTTCTGGAACAGCTGCAAACCATCCTTGCAACACTTCACACGATTCCGTTTTTGGTCAAGCGTGAGCAATTGCGGCACTCATCTTGCGGATAGCTTTGTCATGTCCAAATGTTTATGCAAAATATTATGTACCCGTTCAGTCGAGATGCCCACAGCACTAGCAATCTCACGCACCTTAACTCTTCTGTGATCCATCACCATATCATGGATTTGATCAATGATTTCTGGAGTCGTAACCTCCACATGCCGTCCAGAACGTTCAGCGTCACTTGTGCCCATATGGCCGGTCCGAAAATTTTGAAACCACTTATAAACTGTTCTAATCGAAGGTGCAGAGTCACCATAATGTTTATCAAGCTTCTCTTTAGTCTCCTGAGGCGTTTTGCCTTTCATAAAGTAATGTTTAATCACCACACGAAATTCTTTTTCGTCCATTTCTTGAAAATCACTCGACTTCCTTGATTCACACGAACGCCAAACACAAAGAAATAGACCAATATGGCTGAAACTTGGTGTGCGTTCATTCAAGAGATGCTACTAACTAAACATGACCTCGATACGCGCCGGTGGTGCCATCTCTCGGACTTTGCACGGACTTTTCAAACCAGCCTCGTAAATTATCAATATCATAAAAATTAAAATTTTGAGATAGAATTTTGTCAATATTATCACTAACGGAAAGTTCCGAAAACTCTATCGAGAAATTTTGATTCGAACAGCCCAAATTAGATTCTGACGCAGGAAGTTGGCCATCATTATTAAGAAAAATAAAATCTTCCAAATTAATAAAGAATTTTCACTATTCTGTGTCTCTTCGGTAATAGGAGGTTGTGGAGTTAGAATTTGTTCCACTCAGTATATATCACCACTACACCAAACACTTTATTTTTGCACTCGACGCGCGTTTCGCTAACCATGTTAGCTTCATCAGGAGCGATGATTGACAGTCAATCATCGCTCCTGATGAAGCTAACATGGTTAGCGAAACGCGCATCGAGTGCAAAAATAAAGTGTTTGGTGTAGTGGTGATATATACTGAGTGTATCATTGTGCCAAAGATTCCACATTCCCAACTTAGTTAGAATTGGTTGTTCTGCTATGTGTTCGTTAATAATAGCGTCAATATTGCAAGACTCCGTTTCTTCAGTAAGAACATTATTAGAAGTAGGATCCTGAATATTCACACCCCCATTAATCATGCTTAATAAAAGATTATTATCTGAAGCATCAAAATCAAAATTAGATAAGTCTAAATTTGGAATATTTAAAATTTGGCATAACTAAATCTATCATTTCCGTGTTACTCACAGTTTGAGTGAAGTTCAGTTTACCCACACACACAGAAGGAGTAGCTTCAAACAAATTTGCACAATTAAATATTAATATATAAATAAAATAAATGAAAATGTTAAGTGAAGAATATAAAATAAATGCACTAACACGCACACACTTTACTTTATCAGAGTAACAAACTAAGACCGAGTATAAGACAGTAATGGCAAGCGTTGCGCAAAAATGGTCTTTATACATGCCTAGTGATGCCAAATCGACAACACCCCACCTTGGCTGCTCTACCTTGACCGGTCAGTTCCACGGTAAATAGCTGTTTTTTATTTTTTAGTAAGTGTATAGTGGTTAGCGATCATCAGTTTACGACAACAGTATTCGACCGCCGCGCCGCCTCAATTGACGCACCAGTTGCCGCTTCAGCCGTCTACTTTTGACTGCCGCCCCACTCGCAACTATTGGTAGCCGCCACCCTCCATTGCCCCTTCCCCCTTCCCCATTAAGAGAGAGTCATGCGCTCATAGAAAACTTGAGTATAGCGCGCGAAGCGCGCATGTAAAACTTTGGATAAACACGCGAAGCGCACATATAAAACTTTAAATATGAGCGCAAAGCGCGCTTATAATGAGCGTGAAACACTCAATTCAGCGCCGTAGCGAGCGAAGCGCATATATAAAACTTTAGAAAAGCGCACAACGCGCGCTTATAATTAGCGCAAAGCGCGCTTATAATGAGCGCGAAGCACTCAATTCAGCGCGCGATGCGCGCATATAAAACTTTAGATAAGCGGTAGTGCACGAAGCGCTCAATTCAGCGCTCCACACATATTCAAACCGATTTTCGGTTCGAAATTTTAGATGAAAATAACTAAGTTGTTCTTCAGCACATTTCGGCATCAATACCAATTTCACATCACAGTTGGCTTTACCTAACGTGTCCCGCCGAATCTGAGGAGGAACGTCAGATTAGTCCTACGGGATCAATCGAAATATTTGGGTGGATTATTAACGAAGGGTGGAACCCAACCCTTCATCGATCGGCCAACAGTTCCAGTGGACGAAAGTTGGGACATGCCGCCGACAGAAGTTCCGTCGGCGTCACTTTCTGATAATGGGGAGTGAGATCTTCCGATAACAATTGTGCAAGAGGCAGCAGAGAAGGAAGAAGAGAAAGATTAGGAGACAGAAAAAGAGACAGAAGAAGAGACAGACGAAGAGGATGAATCCGAGAAAGAAAAATAATATTTTTAATTTTTATTATATACATTTTTTTTTAGTTTATTTTATAATAAAAAAAAAAACATTAACATTTTCTGCTTTTTGTTATTAATATAATTAATCATTCAACCCAGAAACTCATAAGAAAAGCATAGGTTTTTAAAATCTTATGTTTTGGTTTCATTTTTTACAGTGAAATTAGCTTCTTTTCGTTCACTCTATATATCCATCCTTAAGACACTTTTAAAAAAATTGTTTCTTTTAAATAATGGTTTAAAACAGATTATTCGAATAACAAAGAAAAAAACTAATAATACTTTCGCAACTTCTTATTCTCTAAATTCTGTACCCTGTATTATGCATTATTTACTTTGCTTACTGAAGAGAAGTGAATAATCTAGGTTTTGCAAATTTTATCAGATTGAGAGGGATTAGGTATTATATGTTGACATGTAATTTATGGGGAATGTTGATGGGAAATGGAGGCAAAAATACTTAACTTCTAGGAGCATCATCATCATAATAAATAATTATTGATTAGCTGACTCCTCATCACAATAACTATATCCCATAATATCAATAGGAGATTGTATTATAGGGTTTATTTTTTTCCGTATATCAATATAGGGTAAAATTATGAAAGACCGAAGGTAATTTGTGGAAATGTCGATGGGAGGCGGAGGCAAAATTTTGCCTCTCCGGAGGCACATTTTTGCCTTCTAGAGGTAAAATTTGTTCCTCCGGGAGGAAAAAATTTCCCTCCAAAGAGGCAAAATTTTGCCTCCTTCCCCGCTTCCTCCCTGCATTCCTACAAATACACTACTGATGTCGGTATTTGAATTATAATCTTGGCCTGAAAAACCAGAATTTCGAAAATTTACGATAACTAAAATTGAAGCACCGCTATTCAAAACGGAACATTGCAGCCGATTGTCACATGGTAAAGAATGTTCTTTTTTTATAAACCTGTTCAAATTCGATGTCGCTAACTGCTAAGGAATTGTTTTTTTTTTTTTTTTTGGGCTCAAACCCTTCGCGTTTCACCCGAGAACATCGAAATTTTACAATAAATAAAAAAATTGAAACATTTCTATGCACAAAAGAACTTTCCTCGCATATTGTCTATTGCAGCACTTGGTAAAGAATGTTCTTTTTAGTGTTCCATACGGAACACTTATAAGATCACTTCGGTGTCTGTCCGTCTGTCTGTCCGTCTGTCACACCCGGTTTTCTCCGAAACTATTTGTCGTAGAAAGTTGAAATTTGGTAGTAATATAGGAACTGATGGCCTCATCAGAGCCATGTTGTTTTGAAAGTTAAATTTCGACTTAAGGGGTTAGTTTTGGGGGGTGAAATCGGAAGTGAAAAAAAAAAAATTTTTTACTAGGTAATCGAGTGTGGTGTCAAATGAAAGCTTGTGAAAACACGAGTAAAAAATATATATATATTGTAATACTTGTGCGCACTTTTCTTTGTATTATTTTTAAAAAATCGCTGTCCACCCGCCTTATCTCGGAAAGTACTTATCAAAAAATTTTGCAAAAATTCTGGAATAATCTCCATGGGGGGTGTAGATTGAACGAAAATTATCACGAGTGCATTACCTGTAATAATTTATCTGGTATATAAAAAAAACAGAAATTTTAAGGTCATCAATTTTCAGTAAAGATTGGAAATGAACTTTGTTGAAAACTTATTTGGGGTGTGTTTTGTGAAGTCACTGATCATTTTATATCACCGTAACATAAATTTTGATTTAAGAGATTCGTTTTGAGGGGTGAAATCGGAAGTGAAAAAAAATTTTTTTTTACTAGGTCATCGAGTGTGGTGTCAAATGAAAGCTTGTAAAAACTCGAGTAAAAAAATATATATATAATGTAATACTTGCGCACACTTTTCTTCGTATTACTTTTAAAAAAATCGTGAAAAATCGTTGTCCCCTACCTTATCTCGAAAAGTACTGATCAAAACATTTTGAAAAAAATCCTGGAATATTCTCCACGGGGTATAGATTGAACGAAAATTATCATTACCTTTAATAATTTATCTGGTATAGAAAAAAACCAAAATTTCAAAGTCACCAGTTTTCAGTAAAGATTGGAAACAAACTTTGTTGAAAACTCATTTGGGATGTGTTTTGTAAAGTCACTGATCATTTTATACCACCCTAACAAAATTTTTTATTTTAAAAACAATCAACGTAAGGAACACTAATTGTGCAAGTTCAACTTGCACTTGACCGGTTTTTTTTTATAAACCTGTTCAAATTCGATGTCGCTAACTGCTAAGGAATTTTTTTTTTTGGACTTAAAACCTTCGCATTTCACTCGAAAACATCGAAATTTTACAATAAATAAAAAATTGAAACATTTCTATTCAAAAACGAACTTTCCTCGCATATTGTCTATTACAACACATGGTAAAGAATGTTCTTTTTTCTAGCCCTGTTAAAATTTGATGTCGCTATCTATCTGCTAAGGAAATTTTTTTATTTGACTTATAGCCTTCACATTACACCAGAAAACATCGAAATTTTACAATAAATTAAAAATTGAAACACTTCTATTCAAAAACGAACTTTTCTTCGTATATTGTCTATTACAACACATGGTAAAGAATGTTCTTTTTTATAACCCGGTTAAAATTTGATGTCGCTATCTGCAAATGATTTTTTTTTTATTTAAAACCTTCGCATTACACCCGAGAACATCGAAATTTTACAGTAAATTAAAAATTGAACCATTCGTTTTCAAAAACGAACTTTCCTCGCATATTGTCTATCACAACACATGGTAAGAATGTTCTTTTTTACAACCTTGGCAAAATTTGATCTCGCTATCTGCTAAGAATTTTTTTTTGGAATTAATGCCTTTTCAAAAACGAACTTTTCTCGCATATTGTCTATTACAACACATGGTAAAGAATGAAAATTTTCTTTTTAGTGTTTCGTACGGAACACTTATAAGATGACTTCGGTGTCCGACCTATCCGTCCGTCCGTCTGTTTGTCTGTCACACCCGATTTTCTCCGAAAGTATTTGACATAAAAAGTTGAAATTTGGCACTAATATTGAAGTTGATGGCCTCATCAGGACCATGTAGTTTTGAAAGCTATATTTTGACTTGAGGGGTTAGTTTCGGTGGGTGAAATCGGAAGTGAGAAAATTTTTTTTTTTACCAGGCCATCGAGTGTGGGGTGTCAAATGAGAGCCTGTAAAAAGACAAATTCAAAACTATATATAATATAATACTTCTCTTTGTATTATTTTTAAAAAAGCTGCGAAAAATCGCTGTCTTCCCCCCCTTATCTCAAAAAGGACTGATCAAAAAATTTTTAAAAAATTCTGGAATATTCTCTACAGGGTGTAGATTGAACGAAAATTATCACAAAGTGTGATCTATTTATATACGAGATAATAACTTGTCTGGTATGTAAAAAAAATTAAGTTCGTCAGTTTTCAATGAAGATCGGTAAAAAAAACTTTGTTAAAAACTCATTTGGGATGTGTTTTGTGAAGTCGCTGATCATTTTATACTTCCATAACAAATATTTTTATGTTAAAAGCAATCATCGAACGGAACACTAATTGCGCAAGTCCAAGTTGCAGTTGACCGGTTATTTAGATATTGCTTCATTTTCTGACATCAGCTGTCGACCACTGATTCATTAATTTAACCAATAATGAGATTCAGCGCTGAATATAAGGATTAACTTTGTGCCATTAGTCCAAACTTGTGTGCGAGAAATAATTGAACGCACCTAATATCGCAAAGAAACCCTTAAATGTGCTACCTCTAGCCCTCGTATCAATAGGATTATAAAATGTAAAAGAAGATTCTAAATTCGTGAATCTAACCTCACTGATTTGTTGACGTTTGTTAGTTTGGATGGATGCAAGACGAAATGCAATTTACTTTTATTCACAACTTTGTCCGCAAACGGACAATAAGTTTATTTTGCATATTTTGAAAGCTGTTTCTTGGATTTACAGAAAGAAACGTTATTTTAAGTGAAAAAAATTTCACCCAATATGGTTCGATTTTGTCAAATTTGTAAAAAAAAAACGAACTATAAATACTCAGAAGTTTCATTTCATAGGTAAGTAAGTTGAGAAATCATGGTGTTTGGAATTAGACTGTCACGTTGGACTAACTTTCCGACGTTTCACCTACGATTGCACAAGAATCTTCAGGGATCTTTACTCTAAGGTTCAAATATCAAATGAGGTTAATGAGGGGGTTAGAAGCAAAGGGGTGGAAGTGACATTACTTAAATTTTGGGAAAATCATCTTCAAAGTTACTGTAACTTTAAAAAATTCAAATAATACCTGCCTACCCTTTAATAAAAACGTTGTTAGGGCACCTCAGTCTAGTACAGCGAATGAGTCTGTCCGTCTGCAAGGAGTCAGATGTTGGGTAAAGAAACCTCTTCAAGTTCATAACTTCAGTTAGACAATTTTGCACTGACATCCCTTTGCTTCTGACTCTCTCGATAGTTTTTTTCCTCTACCTTTGTTTATAGACATTGGAGGCAAGCAAGAACTTTGGTTTCTCTGACGTTTATAGTGAGACCTGTAGGGTGTTGATGTTTAAATATAGCTGATTCTACAGTTTATTTCTTTTTCATACATCTTCCACATTTCTTAAGTCTATTTTAGTGAAGCCGCATAGAGAACCACCTTTCAATATGAACAATGGGTATAATTCTCTTAATTTTAGAATAACTCACCTTAATTTTAGGTCAATTTTCACTGGCTTTCAAGAGTTTGTAGACTTGATAAGTAGTAATGATTTCGATGTCATAGCAGTCCACAGAAACCTGGCTGAGCCCCGAGATTTCTTCTGATGCTGTCGCTTTAAATGGCTATAGATTTTTTTTGCCATGATCATCCTGTGAGAAGGGTGGTGGTATGGGAATTTACGTCAAATACCCTTTCCATAGCGATACTATGCGTTTGGATAATATCAAAAATGTGGAGGGTTTTGAAACCATGTGGATTAAAATAAAGATAAAAAGCAAAATCACTATGATTGTGGGGGGTACTCTACCAGACAGGAAATAATGTTTTGGAGTGTTGTGAGCCTTAGATAATGCATTGCCTGAGCTTTTGCCACTGTATGAGTATATTGCTGTCCTTGGGGACTTTAATGTTAACCTACTCGCCTTGATACACCCTTTCTCTCAATTATTTGATACCTTGAGTTTTGCTCAGACTATTGATGAACTCATCAGAGTTACACACACGGCATCAACTTTGCTTGACCCCATTTTTGTAAATGACTCCGATGTAGTCCACTGTTCTGGCACTATTTGTGCTGATACCATTAGTGATTATAGCTTCGTAGCTTTACTGACTTCAGTGAGGATCAGTTTTATCTTGATTTGTGTGAGATACCCTGGAATAGAATTTATTATGAGTCTAATATTGATGATAAGGTGCATTTACTGACATCGTATCTCTCCTCCTTATTAGACTTGCATGCACCCCACAAAATTGTTAGGGTGAACAAGCCCACCACCCTATGACTTACTCCTGCATTGAAGCTTATAGTGAAGGAATGTGATAGAGCTGAATCTAGATATAAAGCAAATAAGAGCCCTACAACTTGGGAATCTTATAGATGGTTTCAAAATTTTGCTTTTGCGTGGATTCGCAGGGAAAAAAAAATGGGATATTTAGACTTCTTGCTAGCCATTCTAAAACCACACACATTCCCCACTTTCCTTACACAAGTCAAACCTAAAAGCTCAGACACCACAAACCCGTCAAAAGAAAAACTACCGACCTATCACCTGTCTTCCAGCCCTATACAAGATCATCACAGCCACAATTTCCAAGAAAATAGAACAACACCTAATAGACAACAAGATTCACACAGAAGAGCATAAGAGGTGCAGGAAAAATAGCTGAGGATGCAAAGAGCAACTGATCATAGATAGCATGATCATGGAACAAACCAGAAAAGAACATAGAAACCTTTACATCTGTTACATAGACTATAAAAAAGCCTTCGACTCCATACCCCACAGCTGGTTAATCAGAACCCTAGAAATCTAGAAAATCAACCAAAACCTCAGGCAATTTCTCGCGTAAATTATGAAAACATGGAAAACCAAAATCCACCTAAAAAAAAAACCGAACGCATCCAAACAGAAGAGCTGTACATCAGACGGGGTATATTTCAGGGAGACTCGCTCAGCGCTCTATAGGTGTGCCTCTGTCTCAATCCACTCTCAAATACACTAAACAGAACAAACCATGACCAACATAAAATAAACCACCTCCTATATATCGATGACTACGCTGCTACAAAAACACAGCTGAAAGAACTCCTCAAAATCTCAGAAATATTCACCTTAATATCAGTATGGAATTTGGTCTAAGTAAATGTAAAGTGCTCCACATCAACAAAGGCCATCATGAGACAGAAACCATCAACAACGAAACACTCGATAACATGTTCGAAAAAGAAACATACAAATATCTAGGCTTCCAACAAAGCACGAAACTCAACCACACTCAGCAGGTTAGCAGAAGGTGGACTACACGGAGAGTTGCAGTGAGGAAACTACTTCTTAGGCAAGTAAATAAACGTAAACGATTAGAATAGGCCCAAGAACATGAAAATTGGACATCAGAACAATGAAATTCCGTCCTTTGGAGCGACGAATCTAAATTCCAAATTTTCGGTACAAATCAGCGAGTTTACGTGCGGAGGTCAGCTGGAGAGAGGATGTTGGAAGCCTGTTAGTTGCCTACAGTAAAACAATGTGGAGGTTCAGTAATGGTTTGGGGTTGTTTTAGTAACGGTAAAGTTGGAGAAATCTTTAGGATAGAAGGAATCATGCGAAAAGAGCAGTATCAAGAAATTTTGCTAACTCAAATGCGTCCTTCTGGATGAGATATTTTTTCAGGGGAAATTTATTTTTCAGCATGACAACGACCTTAAACATTCTGCTAAACAAAATTAGAGAACTTTGGGACCAATGGAAATCCGATGACGTCCTGGAGGTGATAACTTGACCTCCACAATCACCCGACTTGAACTCCATCGAATTGCTGTGGAACCATCTGGACAGGTGTGTTCGAAAACTCAATCCAACATCAGAAAATCACTTGTGGGAACTTTTACAAGCAGAATGAGTTAAAATAACCGAAGAAACTCTGAAGAAACTACTGGACAGAATGCCGAAACTGTGTAAAGCGGTAATTAAAAACAAAGGAGGTCACAGAGATGAAAAAATTCTCGAAAATCGTGAATATTTTCCTGATTTTCTAGACTGTAAATAATGTGAAAATAAATAATAATTCATTAACATCAAAAAAAAAAATAGTGTCTGGGTTTTTGTTGTCTTGGGACTGAAATAACTAGGTGGGCAAATACTTTTTGACGGTAGTGTAAGTCATAGAAAATTTAGACAAAACTAAAAAAGATGAAAAACCCATTAAGTTGGACCACTTTCAAAGTTTTAAGTATTTAAAAAATGATGTTGTAATTTTTTAATTCAGTTATTGAATTAGCATACTTTTACTCTAAATATCTCTTGTAGGATTCCAACTAACCCGGACAAAAGGAAACTTTGGCTTTCCATTCTTGGGTTTACAGAAGATCGAGTTTTACCGAAGGTCGCTGAAATATGCTCAGATCACTTTAATTCCAAGGATGTTTATTATAAGGGGGAACGTCGATACATTAAACCGGATGCTCTTCCAGAACTGAGGAGTTCAGTTTTTTTAGATCCTTTGTCTGATAGGTAAGACGGTAAAAGTTTTAATAAATGCTGATTTAATACAGGGGGTTTAAAGTCCTGAGACTTTCGGAGAGATTGTTGCAGAAACAATAACCGGTCAAGGGCAAGTTGTTAAAACTTGCACAATTAGTGTTCCGTACGTTGATTGCTTTTAAAAATATAAAATATTGTTATGGTGGTATATAAATGATCAGTGACTTCACAAAACACACCCCAAATGAGTTTTCAACAAAGTTTGTTTCTAAACTTTTACTGAAAATTAATGACCTTGAAATTTTTGTTTTTTTACGAGGCTGCTTTGAAAAGTCCGTGCAAAGTCCGAGAGATGGCACCACCGGCGCGTATCGAGGTCATGTTTAGTTAGTAGCAACTCTTGAATGAACGCACACCAAGTTTCAGCCATATTGGTCTATTTCTTTGTACTTGGCGTTCGTGTGAATCAAGGAAGTCGAGTGATTTTCAAGAAATGGACGAAAAAGAATTTCGTGTGGTGATTAAACATTACTTTATGAAAGGCAAAACGCCTCAAGAGACTAAAGAGAAGCTTGATAAACATTATGGTGACTCTGCACCTTCGATTAGAACAGTTTATAAATGGTTTCAAAATTTTCGGACTGGCCATATGGGCACAAGTGACGTTGGACGTTCTGGACGGCCTGTGGAGGTTACTACTTCAGAAATCATTGATCAAATCCATGATATGGTGATGGATGACAGAAGAGTTAAGGTGCGTGAGATTGCTAGTGCTGTGGGCATCTCGACGGGTACATAATATTTTGCAATAAACATTTGGACATGAGAAAGCTATCCGCAAGATGGGTGCCGCGATTGCTCACGCTTGACCAAAAACGGAATCGTGTGAAGTGTTGCAAGGATGGTTTGCAGCTGTTCCAGAAGAATCCGGAGGACTTTAAGCGTCGTTTCGTCACTGTGGATGAAACATGGATACATTACTATACTCCTGAGACCAAACAACAATCTAAACAATGGGTTACCAAGGGGGAATCTGCACCAAAAAAGGCGAAGACCGTTCCTTCGGCCGGAAAGGTTATGGCGACTGTCTTTTGGGATTCGCAAGGGATAATCCTCATTGACTATCTGGAAAAGGGTAAAACTATTACAGGTGAATATTATTCATCGTTATCGGACCGTTTGAAAACCGAGCTCCAAGAAAAAAACGCCCGCGATTGGCCCACAAGAAAGTCCTTTTCCATCACGACAACGCACCAGCACACACCTCAGCAGTTGTGGTCGCAAAATTAATGGAAATAGGATTCCAACTCGTTTTCACATCCCCCCTATTCTCCAGACTTGGCTCCCTCGGACTACTATTTGTTCCCCAATTTGAAGAAATGGCTGGCGGGACAAAGATTTTTATTCAAACGAGGAGGTGATTGCAGACACTAATGGATATTTTGCAGACTTGGACAAATCCTATTATTCGGAAGGGATCAACAAACTAGAACATCGTTGGACGAAGTGTATAAGCCTAAAAGGAGACTATGTCGAAAAATAAAAAAGGTTTACCCCAAACACATAAGTAGTTTTTATTTTTGCACGGACTTTTCAAACCAGCCTCGTATATAACCAGATAAATTATTAAAGGTAATGCACTCGTGATAATTTTCGTTCAATCTACACCCCCTGGAGAATATTCCAGAATTTTTTTCAAAATTTTTTTGATCAATCAACAAAAGGCAAGTAGTGGTGGTGTCGCAAAGATTACGAATCTTGCGACATACTTATTTACAAGAAATTAAAAAGTATCGAACAGATAATTGGCCAATAATTTACCTTGACGAAACATGGTTCGATACCGATGACACTGTGCAAAAAGGGTGGGTTGACAGCAGTACAAAATGTCAGACTAACGCACCTTCAAATAAAGGTAAACAAATAACCATTTTGCATGTTTCTAGGTTATCCATAAATATTTCTGCTAAAAGCGGGCTAAGTGGAGTACCCAATGGATAACCTAGAAAAACAAATACATCGACAAAAATTTAGCAAATCATTTTTGTATTGGTACCGATATGTAGACGACATCTTTGCTTGTTTTAATGGTACAGAGCGTCAACTTGACAATGTTTTTAACTATTTAAACTCAATACATAAAAATATTAAATTCACTATGGAACTAGAAGTCGACAGTAAAATTAATTTTCTTGACTTAACGATAACTAGACATTACAACAAACACCAATTCTCTATTTTTCACAAACCCTCACATACAGATACTACAATAAACATAAAATCAGCTCACCCCTACAACACAAATTGGCAGCTTACCACAGTATGTTGCATAGACTTGTAAGTGTCCCCTTATCTGTAGATGATTTTAATAAAAATTTCAATCTAATAAAACAAATTGCTGTTAAACATTATGGTGACTCTACACCTTCGATTAGAACAGTTTATAAGTGGTTTCAAAATTTTCGGACTGGCCATATGGGCACAAGTGACGCTGAACGTTCTGGACGGCCTGTGGAGGTTATTACTCCAGAAATCATTGATCAAATCCATGATATGGTGATGGATGACAGAAGAGTTAAGGTGCGTGAGATTGCTAGTGCTGTGGGCATCTCGAGGGTACATAATTTTTTGCATAAACATTTGGACATGAGAAACCTATCCGCAAGATGGGTGCCGCGATTGCTCACGCTTGACCAAAAACGGAATCGTGTGAAGTGTTGCAAGGATGGTTTGCAGCTGTTCCAGAGAATCCGGAGGACTTTAAGCGTCGTTTCGTTACTGTGGATGAAACATGGATACATTACTATACTCCTGAGACCAAACAACAATCTAAACAATGGGTTACAAGAGGGAATCTGCACCAAAAAAGGCGAAGACCGTTCCTTCGGCCGGAAAGGTTATGGCGACTGTCTTTTGGGATTCGCAAGGGATAATCCTCATCGACTATCTGGAAAAGGGTAAAAACTATTGCAGGTGAATATTATTCATCGTTATTGGACCGTTTGAAAACCGAGCTCCAAGAAAAATGCCCGCGATTGGCCACACAAGAAAGTCCTTTTCCATCACGACAACGCACCAGCACACACCTCAGCAGTTGTGGTCTCGCAAAATTAATGGAAATAGGATTCCAACTTCCAGAAGAATTCGGAGGACTTTAAGCGTCGTTTCGTCACTGTGGATGAAACATGGATACATTACTATACTCCTGAGACCAAACAACAATCTAAACAATGGGTTACCAAGGGGAATCTGCACCAAAAAAGGCGAAGATTCATATATTTATGTAAATAATATAAAACCACCGATAATTACCTCAGCTGATGACAGTGATAGTGAAAACCGGATTAGGCTTTAGTTAAAATATATTTTTATTTATACAATATGTCCCCTCTTGTAAACCCCATTCATTCAAACTGTATATTTGTACTTTTTATCCATTTGTTTTTACATGCATCTATAAATAAACATCTCCAAAAACACTTATAATTTAATTTATTTGCATTAATGAATAAAAATTCTTAAGTCCATCTCTGCAACCTATCATAAACAAAAGGTCAGAATTTTTATATTGCCCACTTAAAACGGCAACAATCAGGATCTTATATTTTGGGACAGGCTATATGTATTTATGTATATGTATGTATATATACCTTAATACGTTTAGCTAATGATAAATTGTAGCGAAAAAAGTGTGTTTACTTCATTTTTAAGTCCAGAAGATAGACCATCTCATCTTAAAATGATAATTATACTTATTTTCAATCTCTCCAGATTACCGGGATTCGCTTAAGAAAAATTTAAGGAGCATGTTGCTGAAGGTGTGCAGAGATATATTCTCAAAATCAAAATTTTTTTCCCCTGGACGATATCTCTAATAGTTGAGAAATATAAATTCAACAATGGGATGTTTAAATGAATAAGGTGCAAAAAGCGTTGAAGCCAAATATATATTTTTTTTCTTGTATTTTGTTTTTTGCTTTTTTCCCTGTTTTTTGTATATCTGTTTTAATAAGAACTTAATAAGAAAAATTTTCTAAAAAAAAAAAAAGTTTTCTCGCTTTTTTTCTTCCTTTCAATCAGCAAAATTTATATTTATTCTACAGAATAGAATTTTTCTTGAAAGAAGGAACTCAAAACAATAAATTAAAAACTCGCGGGCATCATACCAGCAATATGGCGACAGGTTATGTGATCATTACAAGCGCGAAACTCCTCGAGATCAAAGGTGCCGAGTCGGACCGTTGCTACTGTGTTTTATGTTTACTGTGGTGAAGATATCAACATAATGTGTGAGGCATAATATAAGCTATGTGCTCCATAGCTGATCGACAGAACAACGTGTCGAAGATTCAGAATGCCGTTTAGCATTATTTCAGTGTAAGCCGAAGGAGTTTTTACATCGATTCGTAACAATGGACGACACATGGATCTACCACTACACGTCTGAGTTCAACAGGCAATCCGCAGAGTGGCTGGAAAGGCATAAAAGCCGACCGAAGCGTCCAAAAACAGAAACATCGGCTGGAAAGGTTTTTAGCAGGTATTTTTTAGGAAGCGGAATGGAATAATAATGAGCGACTATCTTGAAAAGGGGGCGAACAATCAGCGGGACCGTTTAAATGGTGAAATGGTTAAAAAAAAGGGCGCATTTAGCGAAAAAAAGAAAGAGTGGTTGTCCAGATGATCCACCAGCTTACAACTCCATAAAATCGATGGTGAAATTGCACCAATTGGTCTGACCCTTTGCTTCTCATTCGCCGTATTCACCCGATCTGGCCCCCAGCGATTATTGCTTCTTTCTAAATTTGTAAAGGTGGCTACAGGGAAAGAAATGTGGCTCAAACGAAGAAGTTGAATGGGGCTTATTCTAGAAAGCTCGACAAGTCGTCCTATATAAATGGTATGTAAATGTTCGCTGGAATAAGTGTATCGCTTTTGAAGGAATCTGTGTTGGGGAATAGAATCGATTTTTTTTTTCTTCAAAAATCTCGGGACTTTACATCCCATGTAGTAAAATTGACAATTTTTTCTTTAAAATAAATATTCATACTGTTTTTTTTTTTTTAGTTCTGACTCCATCACGAAGTTCATACCGTAAGTACTTTAGTACTTTATTTACTCGACACTTCATTTACAAAACTAAGTTTTTTTTTACGGGTCTAGCACACGTGCTGCAGGGAAGTTCCTAAAGCACTACAGGAGCGACACGTGTGCGGAGAAAGCGATTCACGTTGTTCTTGAATCGCTGTAAACTGTACTCGGTGGAAAACACCGTCCTGGGCAAATTATTCCAAAGGGATGATGTTCTCCATATAAAAGACTGCTTGAAAAAGCGTTGTACGAGGAGTAACAAGCTGAACTTCATACGGATGTGAAATATTAGCGCGACGTGTACTTATAACATGTACCGCTCTGGGAGGAATTAAGCGGGCCCCATCCTTCGAACACTTTCCATGAAAATATTTGTAGAATAGGGCTCAAGTCGCCAACCGTTCTTCGATGTTCCAGCTCCGGTCAGTTCCGGGTCACCAATCAGACGAAACAGCACTTCTCTGAATAGAATCCAACAAATACAGTGTATGTTTGAGAGCGGAGCCCCAAACATGGCAGTATTCCATAGTTGGTCGAATTTAAGCTTTGTAAAGAATTAACAGTTTGTGGAGTGTAAAGCTTTCTGGTTCGAAATAATATTTCCCAACTTTTGAGAAGCTCTCCTTGCTATGCCTGCCAACATGTTCATGCCAAGACATATTTGCTCCCAAATTAACGCCCAACAAATTGAGTGTCGATGATAGAGGAATGGAGTGTCCCGACATAACTATATCGGGTTCAGCGGGTTCAGTTCTAAAATAAGAAACTGAATTGGACTTTTCTCACACTAAAAAAACTAACTTAATCCAAACACTACAAACGATTTTTTAAATAACGGGTATGTTCTAGAACAGGGTGCTCAAACGGTCGATCGCGATCGACAAGTCGATCGCGAGTGCATTTTTTGAGTCGATCTCGAGAAAAAAATTCCGATATAGAACTATTCACAGATTTTGTTTTAGGTAACTAAAACAAAAATGTAATGAATAAACTACTAAAATTTATTCGATCCACAATTAGGCCAGAATAACCCCCTCATCACTTTCTTTTTATCGTAATAACCCCCTGCTAGCGGCAAAAGGCGGCTTTATCAAGGTCTTGTCAAAGAAAAGCCGCGTTTTGATTCCCGCTGATTTTTCTAGAAACTTCGGGCGGCGTGTTTGACGGGAACATTCGAGACTTTCGTTCGCGCCGATATAAATGTTTGCGCCTGCAGGAATAGGAGTCAGTTTGAGTTATAACTTGAAGGCGCTACATCGATACAAAGTTTATTAATAGATAGTCCAAAATGAGTGCGGCGAAGAAAAGTAAAACTTATCATTTAAATATCGATTGGGAGGAAGAATTTTTCTTTTGTATGGTAAAGGATAAGTGCATTTGTCTCATTTGCCGTGCGTCAGTTGCAATACCTAAGCGTGGGAACTTAGAGAGGCATCATAAAACGGTTCATAAAAAACTATGAAAAGGATTTTCCGTCACAGAGTGAATTAAGAAAACAAAAAGTACGTGATTTGATAACTTGTTTGAAAAAAGAACAAACCATGTTCACAAGACCAGCCAAAAAGTCAAAAGCTGCAACGATCGCGTCATTTAAAATATCTCATATATTGGCGAAAACACAAGAAACCATTTGATGATGGATTGGTTGTGAAGGAAGCATTTATTGAAGCGGCGCGAAACTTTATTTGGAGATTTTAAAAATAAAGCAAAGATTATGTCTGCTACTAGAGAACTTCAGTTATCTCGTCCGACTGTCACAAGGCGTGTTGAAGTCATGAGTCAGGACATGGCAGATAAACTAAAACATGATATCATGGAATGTACATACTTTTCTTTACAGTTCGACGAATCCACCGATATGACAGACACTGCCCAGCTGTGTATTTTTATTCGAATGGTATTCAGTGACATGTCGGCTAAGGAAGAGTTTTTTGACAATGATTCCTCTGAAAGGAAAGACCCGTGGCGAAGAACGTTTTTTCTTCAATATTGTAACAAAACTACAAGCCTACCAATATATAAACTAGTGTGCATTACAACCGATGGAGCACCAGCAATGACTGGAAACAAAAACGGTTTTGTGGCATTGTGTCGAGGTAATGATGATTTCCCTTCATTTTTCTCCTTCCATTGCATTATACATCAACAAGTTTTGTGTTCAAAAGTTCTAAACATGGAGGAGATTATGGGCATTGCAATAAAAATTCTGAATTCTATCCGTGCACGTAGCTTGCAACGACGGCTCTTTAAATTGCAGTTGGAAGATAGTGAGTCAGCTGAACACACTGATTTAGTTCTTCACACGGACGTCAGGTGATTGAGTCGCGGAAAATTCCTAGAAAGGTTTCAAGAATTATTGCCCGAAATAACAGCTTTTCTGGACGAAAGAGATGATGACACTCAGATGCTGAAAAACGGAAAATGACTGACTGATTTGGCATTTTTGACAGACATCACAATGCATTTAAACACCATTAATTTGGAGGAAAAACTATTATTGAGATGATTAGCGCAATAAACGCCTTCAAAAGTAAATTGCAACTTATGATAGATCAACTGAAAAGAAAGGATCTGAAAAATTTTCCGTCTTTGAAAGCAAGGATTCCTCAGTTGAATTATGATATTTATGAGGCAGAATTATCAAATATTTTGGGCCAATTTGAAATACGTTTTTATGATTTCAGTAAATTGGAAAATATCGCATCATTTATGAGTTATCCTTTTTCGTGTAAAAACATTGAGGAATTAGCTACTGAAATAGCAAGTCGGTTTAACATGGACTCATGTTCTGTTGAAAATGAGTTTTTTTTTAGTGCAGATTATATCAGATATACATCTCAAAGCTACAGCATCTGATACAAAATTCTGATGTTTTATATCTGAAGATAAATATCCGAATCTAAGGCAAATCTCCTTCAACTGACGTCAATGTTTGGGTCAACTTACTTGTGCAAGTCTGCATTTTCTGAAATGAAGATAAGTAAGTCAAAATATCGCAATCGACTAACTGACGAACATATGTCATCATGCTTGCGATTAGCACTCGGTAATTACGTACCATCTTATGAAAAGTATGATGAGGACATGCAGTGCCACGCTTCAACATCCAAAGTCACTCTTTAGTTAAGTTTAGACACTAGAACTCGTTTGTTTTGTAAGAACCAATAAACTCGCAATTTGAATAATTATGAGTTTTTTCATTGACATTTTAGAGCAGACCTACACTTACCTTGACTAAAAAAATGCATTTTGTGCGGAAAAACTAATATCTATGCCACGATACACCCTACCTAGACGACAATCCTGCATCACACTTACTTGCACCCTCTCAGAGTCGATCGATCGTAGTCTAACAATATTGAGGTAGATCGCCAGCAGTTCAAGTTTGAGCACCCCTGTTCTAGAAGATATTAATAACAAAATAACTGGTCAAATACAAGTTGGGCTTGCGTTTTAGTGTTCTGTACTTTGATTGCTTTTAAAATATTTTTTTTTGCGGAGGTATAAAATGATAGACGACTTCACAAACACACCCCAAACGGGTTTTCAACAAAGTTTTTTTTTTTCCGATCTTTATTGAAAACTAAGGACCTTGAAATTTTTTTTTATATGCCAGATAAATTACACATGCCACACGAACTTTGATAGCTGATACTGTTTTAGCTAACCACCCTTATTATTAAACTGCAGTTGTTTTGTTTCAATTAGCTTCAGTTTTTTGAAACCGTTGATTTCGATGTGGATGCATCTTAATTAATTTTGTATCTGTTTTTTCTGCTATAACGGCTGTGATATAAAATTTACCGAAACTTCTCTTCGTGGTCTTGGTTTTAAACTAAAAGTGAATTGTGCTGAATGTGAACCAGTTCTAATAAACTCATACCCTCTTATCAGTGGTAGAGCATATAATGTGAATAGACGATTAGTTTTTGCGTTCAGACATCCTGGTATTGGTTTAGTAGGAAAAGAGAAATAGTTTGTAATACTACTCCTCGTTAGTTAAGTTTCCGATATTAATTTAAACATGGCATTGGTATAACAACTAAAGACGAATCGAAAGACTCGCATGTTTAGAAGTCACCAAAAGTGTTCTGGTGGTGACTTCTAAAATGCGAGTCTTTCGATTCGTCTTTAGTTGTTATACCAATGTCATCTATGCCTAGGTGCGTTTCTGCAATAAGTGCCAGCCGTGCTGTGCCGCTCTGCTTGAAAAGACTTTGTAAGTCACCGACAGAGTGCAGTATAAGCATCTATTTGTAATAGTTTTAATTTAAACATGTTTTCTCATAGTTCCAATTAATTAGTTAAACATAAACACAAAAATAGTATAGAAAGCAGTCGATGTATGGAGACTTTTTGGACTGACTGTATATCACCACTAGACCAAACACTTTATTTTTGCACTCAACGCCCGTTTCGCTAACCACGTTAGCTTCATCAGGAGCGATGATTGAAATCTTAGATTATCTAATGTTACAGTATGATCAGCTTCAGGGGCATGTTCGGAAATAATAGACTTTTCTGTTCTGCCGTGTTTTAAATGGGCTAAATTTTCTTTAAATCGTTTTTTAATTGACCTTCTCGTTTGCCCAACATACTTTTTGTCGCAATCATTACAACTAATTTCATAAATGCCACTTTCCTCATAATAGGAATCTTGTCTTTGAGATTTCGTAAGATATTCCTCAAATTGTCTGATGACTTATAGCCTGAGGTGAGGCCTACCTTATTAAATACCTTATTGAGTATCCTGCTATATTTCGGATTATATGGTAAGAAGACATACTTGGTTCTATTTGCTTCACGTGTAAAAAAAGGTGGAATTCTGAATTTTTAACCTGAACTTTATTTATTAACCTGTTTATTAACTCTAGTTATATTTCTAATACGATTTTACACGAATCTTCCGAGAGATGTCACTAAATGAAAATCATATAGTTTTTTTTGTTTGTGCTGCCATCTCTCGGAATGTCTCAGCATTTTTTGAAGTTTTATTGAGTTATTTATGTTTCTATTTGCTTTTTATTGTAGGAATGAGTACTCTGAAAATGCTGTCGTGGGATTTCATGAGGATATTGCTGGTTCCTCTGGAGGAGTGTAAGTAGATTAAGTGTTTTAATAAAAACATTTTAACCAGTTAATACTGAAAATAAAGTAGAGAATAGAGTGGTTTCTAGAAGAAAAAAACTGTTTTTTTTTTCCTTTAATAAGGGAATTCCATAACTTAAAAAATTCATCTTCCAGTATTTCTTTGCCCATGTATACCCTTGAGGACCAGACGGCTTTTGGTTGGACGAAAGATTGTTCATGTTTATGTAGTTTTTTTTTCGTAATTAACATCTCGTTTATTGACATTAATTAGAAATTTTTCTGAAATCATAACTTGTGTGTGTTGTGGAATTTTCTAGTACAAGTATCAAGAAGTATCGAAGAAAATATACAAGAAACGTACGTGTTGCAAGGAAATCTCTAGGACGCTAGATGAACGACGCGTGTGCGGAAAAAGTGATTCACGTTGGTCTCGAATCGCTGTATATTGTACTTGGTCGGAAGCACAGTCTTGGGCAAATTATTCCAAGGGGGTGATCTTCTCCATATAAAAGACTGTCTGAAAAGTGTTGTAGAAGAAACTACCGCCAGAATTTTGGTAGCATTATTTTCTTACTTAGTTTACTGTCACCGCAAGATAGAATTTCTTCCAGATCTTTGTTAAGTTGAACGACTTTCTGTTTGTCTGCGGATATTTGCATGAGTAGTCGATGTTCGAGTGTTCAAAGGGAAATTTCAAGGTTATCAGTTTTCAACAAAGATCGGAAACAAACTTCGTTGAAAACTCATTTGGGGTGTACAATTTTTATTTTTATTTCAAAAGCAATCAACGTACGGAACACTAATTGCGCAAGTCCGACTTACACTTGGTCGGTTTTTTTCAGTTGGTTATGGTCAAATATATACGGCGTTAATAAAATAGGGAGAGGGTGTCCCAGAGAAGATGTTGCATATATATCCTGTTATATCTCCTTTGTAGAATTCTCGGAGATGAAAAATCTGATAATTGTGTTCGTTTTTCATTATTCTAAATTATTTAGTCAGATATGTAAGGGGTGGATAAAGAAGGCGAGGGGATTGAAGGAGACGCTTTGTATATATCGTATATCCTTTTAAGAGTCCTTAGAGTGAAAAAATCTGAAAATTATGGTATTTTTTCAATATTTTAAAATTGTTTACGGTCAATATAGAAGAGATTAGCGGAGTTACTTCGTATATTTGTGTTATATGACCTCTTTTTTAGGAAAGTGAAACAGGAGGAAATAAGCAACGACGCATTTTTCGTCGATTATGGTTTAATAAAACCGGAACTTTTCGATATCAAGGACGAATATAGCCAAGAAAGGTAGGTGCGTTGAGAGTTACAAAGAATTAAATTCGGGTTAGTAGGATAATGGGAAACAAGGCTTAGGTTAGCTCAGTTATCATTACACGTAGTATTGCTTATATTTTTGAGTATCTTTCGTTAAGGGGTTACATTACCTTGGCGCTCGGAAAAATAGGTATAAAAATAAAAAAAAATTTGACGCAACTTTTAAATATATAATTTTTTTTTTTTTTTTAAACAAATACATAGTAGTTTTATAAATAATTTGAAATAATAACGAATAAAAAAAAATTAAAAAGTGACGGAGATATGTGCCATCAAGTAGGACCCTCTTCTGAAAATCCTTGCTGATGGTGTACTGTCAGGCATCTTCTGAAAAATAAAACTTAATTTTTTTCTTATTTATAAAGGTAATAGCTAAGATTTAAAAATTTAAATTTTTTTTTGTAGAAATTACAGCTGATCGAAAAAAAAACTCTGATTTTTATCGAAATTTTGAGTTTAAAAAATTTATAACTTATGAACATGGCATCTAATCAAAAAAAATCTTATGCTGCATCTTAGATAATATTATAAAGAATATGTGTTGTAAATTTTAACAAAACCGGTTAAATAGATCTTAAGATATCTTGTACACCAGTTTGAAAAAAGTAGTTTCGAAAAAAACGCAAAAGAAAAAACAGTACGGCGTCAGCGTCTTAAGACCAAATATAGTATAGTATAAAATATAATTAAAAAATACTTTTTAGATATTATTTATTAAACTTTGGAGTACATTCATAATTTTTTTTGAGTCGGTCTGATTCTTATATATATATATAGATATACACATCTGCATACGGGCGTGTTAAAAGAAGGTACCTCTCTCGGTGCCACGATTCCGACTTTCAGCAACGCCTGAAACAGAAAAGACGACAAGATTCTTAAAATATTTTAGTGTAATTCTCGACTGGACGACGGAAATATCTTCAAAAAATAAATAAGATATCGAAATATCCTCTCGCACACATATTCTTGAAGGTTCCAACTATAAAAAAAATACAAAAAAAATCGATTTTTTGAAAATTCTGTAGTAGAGTTGCCCCTTAATTTTAGTATAATACTAACGTGGTGAAAAGTCGCGAGACTTTCCAAGAGATGGCGGCACGCACCAAAAAAAACCATATGATTTTCAGTTAGTGTCAACTCTCAGAAGATTCTTGTAAAATATTCATGTCCTTTTGTCTATTAGTTTGGGAGTTACTGTTTGAGTGACGCAAGGTGCGTGGCAAAAATTGAAAGAACCGAAAAATGGCTTGAAAAGTGTTATGATATATCTGCTTCGTGGAAAGCAACTATATGTCGATGGTTTAGTGGACTTAAATGCGGTCGTACAAGCACCGATGGTGCATCACGTTCCGAAGTCCAAGCGAGGCAGTAAACTTCACCTTACTGTTCTGAATCATCGCAAAGTGAAAGTGAGAGAGATAGCTGACATCGTAAAGATATCGAACGAACGCGTGAGGCATAACACGTAGGCTGAAAAGTTTTTGGCCTGACACATAGATGTCGCCCTTTTCAAAAAATCCATATAATTTTTAGGAAGTACCAACCTTCAAACGATACGTATCAAAATTTCATGACATTTCGATGATTAGTTTACAAGTTACAGTGGTTTTAGTCACGCTACTTTTGATATTTTCAAAACAACGGAAAAAATCGAATTCCGTGTGGTAATTAAACTGTTTCTTGATGAGAAAAAATACCGTTCAAGGAAAGCAATGGCTTGATAAGTGTTGCGGGAACTCTGCCCCTGAAAAATCACTCATCATTTACTGGTATGCTGAATTTAAACGTGGTGGTACATATACAAAAATGATGCTGAACGCTCTGAACGCCCAAATGAGGTGGTTACACCGGAAAACATTTAAAAAATCCACAAGATTGTTTTTAGATGATCGTAAAGTGAAATGTCGTGAGATAACTGACACCCTCAAGGTATCAAAAGAAAGTGTTGGTCATATTTTGCATTGACAAAGCTCTGTTCAAAATGGATACCGCGTTTGCTTACACTGGGCCAAAAACAACAACGTGTTGATGATTCTAAGCGCTGTTTGGACCTGTTTAAGCGCAATAAAAAGGATTTTTTCATGCGATATATATACACACCGGAATCAAATCGGCAGTCAGCTGAGTGGACAGCAGCCGGGAAAAGCCGCCCGAAGCGACACAACAGTCGGTGGGCAGGTTTTGCCCCTGTATTTTGGGACTATGCTGAGAAGGGAAAAGCCATCAATAACAAATATTATATAAAGTTATTAGTGCGTTTGGAGACAGTAAATCGCAAAGAGACGGCCCCAAATGAACAAGAAAAAAGTGTTCTTTCATCAAGACAATACACACAATGAAGAAGATATCGTCGAAACTGAGGCCTATTTTGAAGGCAAAGACAAATCCTTCTACAAGAAAGGTATAGAAATGTTAGAAAAGCGTTGGACAGATTGCATCGTTCTTGAAGGAGACTATATTGATGAATAAAGTCGAATTTTGTAAAAAAATGTGTTTTTAAGTAGCTAGACCAAAAACTTTTCAGCCTACGTGTTATTTTGCATGAATATTCGTAACAAAGGACGAAACATGGATCCACTATTATACGCCTGAGTCCAACAGTCAGCATCTGAAACCCCCATGAAAGCCGACCGAAGCGTCCCAAAAACACAAACATCAGCTGGAAACGTTTTGGCAAGTATTTTTTGGGGCGGGCGTGGAATAATACTGATCGACTATCTTGAGAAGGACCGAACACATAGAGACTAGTACGTTAGTTTATTAGAGCATTTGGATCGTTTCATCAAGATAAAAACACCGCATTTAACAAAGAAAAAAGCGTCGTTTCACCAAGACAATGCACCAGCTGACAAGTCCATAAAATCGATGGTGAAACTGGTCCAATTGGGCTATGAATTGCTTCCTCATTCGCCATATTCACCAGAATCTGTCCCCTAGCTATTTTTGATAAAAGCATTGTTTTTCTTGAAAGTCTCGCGATTTTTCACCCCATGTAGTAATATGGCATTCAAACTTGACCATAATAATCCGTTAGTCCGATTGGTTAGTTAGTTTTTTTCGTGATTTTTTTAATCTATGTGCCATATCTATTCTAAATTGATTCTAACTTTGTAATACTTTTCAGTGAGGTAAAACAGGAGGAAACAAGTAGCGACACATTTTTCGAGGATTGTCCATTTAATAAAAACTGAAGGGATCAACATAAAGGAGGAAGCTGACCAAGAAAGGTTAGTTGTACGTAGTTAGCAAATATTTATTTATTTATTTTAATATAATAAATATAAGTGGCAACACCGCTACGGTATCCAGAGCTATTTGTAGTACAAAACAACTGGTCGCATTCTGTTTTCTTTCGGCATTGCCTTGATAATAGAATAAAGTAACTTTGGCGCATCGTCAGTCATGGTTGTAATTCAGTCCAAAGTTCTCATCACGTACAGTCCCTGGCCAAATTATTAGACGCACTGTATATTTTTTAGTAATTTTATGTTTCTTAAGAGTTTTTATGCATTAATGGTATATTTAAACTACAATATTATTGATTTTTATTTAAAGAATTGTTGTAGACTACATATTTGTATTTATTTTTAACATATGGCAACACTGTGTTGACAAAGTGATACATGAACGTAAATAAGTACAAACCTGTATCAGTCGCGATCGGAATCGAGTCAGGTACGGACGTGTTTCTGTGGCTTTATGGACTGTGATTGTTTGTTTAACAGTTTTATACTACTCAGTTATTAGTTTATTTTTGTATGCAGTGTTTTAAAAAAGTAATTGGACTATTTTCATTATGGGTAGAAAAGGCGATCTTTCACCACGTAAAAAAAAGCTGAAGTGAAGGCCCTTGTGATTGCGAAAACATTTACAAACCGAGAAATATCACGAAGATTTGAGGTTTCTGAAGCTAGTGTACGACGCATAAAAAAAGAAAATTGAGTCAGGGAAGGAATTAAGCCCGAAAAGAAAGAAAAGATGCGGTAGAAAACCAATTTTCACTTCACGGTCAGAGAGACGTTTGAAGAAAATTTGTGTAGAAAACAGATTTTTGCTACCACAACGGTAAAAAAAAATAAAATCACAACTCCAGGATGCTAGCGTAAATGCTTCTGAGCGCACTGTTCGAAGAAAATTGAAAGAATTAGATTTTAAGACCTGTCGTCCCCGCCAGGAAGCCCAAGTTAACAGCTGCAATGAAAGCAAAGCGCCTGAAGTGGGCCAAACAATGGCAAGACAAAGATGTGGACTTCTGGAGATCGGTAAGATACAGCAATTTAATCAATAATTGATACATTATTATCATTTTCAGTTAAATAAAGCAAATAAACATGGAAGTTTATATATTTTTCCTATTTTTGACAGGTCTGCTTCAGTGACGAAAGCACATTCGAAATTTTGCAGAATAAAGCTCAGTATGTGCGTCGTCGTCATGGAGAAAAGTTTCATCCTGATTGTGTCGTCCCGACGGTTAAACATCCCACCAAAGTGATGATTTGGTCAGTCATCAGCGGCAAGGGCACTGGACGTCTGTACGTCGTCAAAGGAATAATGAGGCAAGATCAGTACAAAGAAGTATTACAAAATCGGTTGATTCCGCAGCTCAGAGAATGGTTTTCCAAATGGGGAACCATTCACTTTCATGCAAGATGGAGCTCCCTGCCACACTGCTCGGTCTGTTAAAGCTTTTTTTGGCAGAAAAAAATATCCTCTGTTGGATTGGCCCTGATATGAACCCCATTGAAAATGTGTGGGAGCTGATGAAAAGAAAAGTGGCTAAAGATGTGATTACCAACAAAACCCAGCTCCTAGAAAAGATTATTCATGTGTGGAATCATCATCCTTAAATGCAGGAGACAGTACAATCTTGCATTGATATCATGCCCGCGCAGAATTAAAGCTTTGATAGCGGCTAAAGGTGGCTCAACTAAATATTGACTTTTACTAACATTAATTTCACTTTTCTTTAAAACTTAATAAACTTATGCTTTTTCTAAATTAATGCTGTTTTATTTATGTCAAATAAATAGGTAATTGATTGGATAATATAAAAATAAAAAACAAATCAATTTTAAAATAATAAAACGGTACAATATCACTCGGTAATTAATATTTTACATGAAATCTTGCAGTGCGTCTAATAATTTGGCCAGGGACTGTACTTACCTGATCATGTTCATCGATTCGTGGTCCAATGTGGCCGTAATCGCCCCTATTAGTGTTATTAGGGACAGACAGAAGCAAGGACCTTTGGTTTTTCTCACGTTGGTAATAGGATCTGTAACGTGAGCAGCTGATTACTATGTGTAGTGAAAAGTCCAGAATCTTTTGAAGAAAAGACAATGTTTTTGACAAGAATCGCTGGGGGTAGATTTGATGAATACGGCGGATGAAGAAGCAATTCGTAGCTCAATTAATCCAATTCCGCCATCGATTTTATAATGAAACAACACCTTTTTTCGCTAAATGCGGTTCTTGATTTTGCCATTCAAACGTGCCGTTGAACCAGCATAAGAATCTACGGTGAGTGTTTGTCGCTTTTCAAGATAGTCGATCAGTGTTATTCCGTGCGCATCCCGAAAAATACTCGCCAAAAGCTTTCCAGCTGATGTTTGTGTTTTTGGACGCTGTGGTTTCAGCCACACTGCGGACTGCCTGTTCGACTCAGTATAGACTTAAGATTCATGTTTCGTTCATCGTTACGAATCGGTGCAAAAACTGATTTGGATTATGCCCGAAACAATGCGAAACAGCGTTCTGAATCCCCATCGGGCACATAGCTTCTTCATATGCAAATATTCATGCAAAATATGCCTCACGCGTTCACTTTCACTTTATCGTTATTCAGAACAATATGGTTGATTTTTTTGTGTTTTTTGGAGTGACCGTCTCATTTGGACGTCTGGAACGTGCAAATCGGTACTTGTACGACCACATTTAAGATCACTAAACAATTGACATATAGTTCCTTTCGACGGAGCAGATGTGCCACACGAAAGCCTTTTGTTCCATCGCAAACTAATAGACTAAATGTCGTGAAAATTTTACACGAATCTTCTGAGAGTTGACACTAACTGAAAATCATGTTTTTTTGTTTGTGCTGCCGTCTCTAGGAAAATCTCGGGATTTTTCACTCCATGTAGTATAACCGAAACTGAATCATTAATTGGTGCATTTATATATAGTGTTTCAACGTTTAAACTGGCCAGAATATTCTCCAGGGTTCAACTTTTAATAAAATGTTTTGATTTTTTAAGACCTTAACTAATTTTTCATTTAGGAGACATTTACCTACTGGTGAGCACAAAAATCGACTCAAAACTATTTGGCTTCATTTAACCCCGATCCTAGAATTTAGTGTTCATATATTTTTTCGGATTTTAGTATTCTTTGAAAGCCCATTCTATTATCTTCTAACGATACAAAATTCCATAGCATAGCTCATGCTTTTTACTGATTAAAATAATTAAAAGGGGAAACAAGAATTAAAATAGGGGTAAAAGAAAGGAAAAATTAAATAATTGATAAAAACCAAAATCGATATTTTATATTACCCCCCTAGCCCGATATTTTATATTACCCCCCTAGCCCTCAGCAGCTCCCCGGGCTTCCTATAGATTCGCCTTCTTCCATCATTGCCATGTAGGCACATTCGGAGAATAAAACGAAGCGCCATTGCTCTAAGGTCCAGTCGGAATGTTCTCGGGCAAATCTGACTCGCGCTTGTCGATGAGCTGCTGTCAATTTAGATCTGTTAGCTGGTTTCTTCGGAGTTAGGTTGGCTGCTTTAAGTCTTCTTCTGACTGTCCAATGACTGTCACGAACCACGAACTTGACCTTAACGCCAGTCAAGTGACAATTTCTTAGAGTTGTGTTGACAATGGTACACCTTCTTCTTCCTGATCCTGGTCTCTGTGTAAAGGCGCCAGTCTCTTGGTAACGTCTATAGACTCTGGAGACAGCTGATTGGCTCGGGTGTAGTTGCGCAGCGCCTACACGTTGGCTATGCCCTTCTTGCAATAGGGCAGTGACTTGTGCCGTTTCTTCCGGATGGGTTCCCTTTTCCGATGATGTAATTAGTGAGCAGGTATAGCAGAGATGTTGACAGTTCGAGTTCCGATAAAGGGTGGTAGAAAAATGCAGATACATGTGTTTTTATAGGGATGAATAGCGCGCAACGAGTACGTTGCTGAGCGAGCAAGAACTATTGAGTAAAACCGTTTTAATTAGTAAAACTTTTTGAAAATCCGAATGTTTTGGTATTATTGGAAAGAGTAGAAAATCATCACTCTAATTGAAAGATCGGTGTTAAACGAAGCAAAATCGTTCGAGTTGATTTTTTGCTCACCAGCGTATTTTGTATGTTGGAAAAAGTTACTCGAAATTAATGTTAATCCCAAAAGCCGTGATTTGTCATCGCAATTTATCGCTTTTTAGGCGTAACCTAACCATATCTTTCTTTCAGCGAATTGAAGCAGGAAGAAGAAGCAAGCAATGACCCAATCCTCTATGACTGTGATTTAATGAAAACCGAAGAAGTCAACATAAAGGACGAGGATGACCAAGAAAGGTAAGTACATTAAAGAGTATATTTATTTTTGAACTGTAAGCAAATGGTGATGGGCTATAAGCCAATAAATCAATGTTTATTGGCTCACGTTTCTTAATATAAAAGCTTCATAAGGATAATTAACTATTTGAAGTACGGGAATTTGGCTTTAAAAAAACCCCAGCGGTACGAGAAAAAAACATTTGAAAAATGCACAAATTGTTGTCTATTTATTTTAAGCTTGAACACAAATTTTATATATAAAAAATATAAATACATTGCAAAAGAACTTAGATTGGGTGGTTTATTTTTTGCGCCACCATACTTTAACACAAATTTAAAAATAAAATATGAATAAACAATATATTCTTAAAAGTAAAAGAAATTAACTTTGTGCATGATAAGATTGAAAACAGGTTTTTGTTTTTCCTAAGCATAATGGCATTTGGCAAATACTACCTTGCCAATTGGTACTAATATCTTTTTTTTTCGAGCTACAGTAAGCACACCTTCTACGAGTGGTTCTCATTGGCTGGTGTGCACTTTCTGCTCTTCTTACAGCAGTTGATACTGTGGGCTTATGAGAACTAATGATCACTGATAATAATTCCGTGGACATGGCGATTTTGTCTATCCTTTGTACCAATGCTTTGGCAACTAAGCCTTCTGAAACTTGGCTTCGGAAATCCTTCAAAGAAAGCTTAGCATTTTCTTTATGGTATAGCTTATATAATATAAATGCATTTGTTATTGTTGTATCCAAAAAAAGAAAAAAAAAATACGATGCCACCACTTGTGACTTTTTCGATCAAGCCCATAATACGCATTTGGTCGAATTTGTCAACGAAATTCATGTGTCTATTATAGTCACTAAGTAGAAAAGGGCAAGGAATAAGCAGTACACTGCCATCTTTCTCTTTTCTTTTTACTTCTGTAACAATTGTAGGGACATGATAATTAGACAACATATGCACGGATTTCTTGTCGTGCCATTTCACAGCAGTCGATCCACTATCGCTTGTATACCATTCATATTCCCCCCCTTTTTAGATCTTTATCATTAGTGAAATAGGGCAAATTTTTTCTTGATACGTTTATTGTTCCACAAGCATAAATTTTCGAATCTAAAAGATCCTCCATTAGCTTTATGGATGAGAAGAAATTGTCAAAATATATTTTGTAATTTTTGTTTGTAAGTGGAGCAGCTAAACTCTTAACAACTCGAGCGCCCAAATTTTTTTCTGTTTGATCTCCAGTCTTCCCTGTATATATATCAAAATTCATCCGCTAAAACCCACACTTTGTATCCCCTTTTTATGGGTTTTTTTTGGTAAGTACTGTTTGAGCGAAGATCGCCCTTTGAACTTGATCATTGATTCGTCGACAGCTATCTTCTCATGAGGCTGTAGGCATGACTGAAAATTGGTTTTAAGTTAATCAAGAAGGGGTCGCACTTTATAAAGTTTATCAAAATTAGCGGAGCCATATACTGGCATTATGCTGTTATTATTCAGGTGAAGGTTCGAAAGAATCCAACCAAATCTATGCACTCTCATTAGCTTGCTTATATAGGGATCGTGAAGGTCTGGTACATAACTCCAGTGATCTCGGTAACTTGGGTAATTTTTTATGCCCATAAGAATGTTTATACCTAAAAAGGTCTTGAGTTCGTCAACATTTGTTTTGTGAATATGCTTTACCTTTGGCTTGAAATGTTTGCTCTGCATAGAGATTGGTTTGAAACACAATATTACTCAAAAGTTCATCAGTAAATAAAAGATTAAATGCTTCATAAGGACTTATGCTGGCACGATGTCGAATAAAATTGGGTAGACCAATATCCGCAGTAAATGGGTCCGGAGTCTTTATATTAGAAACGCATTTATTCCAAGTAGGTACCAAATTGCTTTTCCATCTCTTTGCTAGAGTAAATAGCGGTACTTATCTTCTGCATCCCATTCATCCGAAGAGGAAGGCTCATCTTCCCCATAATCAGACACCACAATTTCGGCAACGTCAAGATGATCAAACAAAGCAACCGGAGCATCTCCTGCAGAAGAACCTTCACTTTCTGACTCGTCACCATCAGCCTCTGAGTCGCAGTCAGAAGGAATTGAGATACAACTGTTTTCAATTCGATCTATTTCATCATAGAGTTCATTTTCTGTCATGCCTATCAAATTGAAACTGAGTGCTTCACGCCGGCGGCTCATGTTTCTAACAGTACGGTGGTACAATTTTTAAACACTAAGAAAAATAACAAAATTCAGGTTTCAAACTTCACGAACATTAAAAATGGATATTAACCTACCTTTATTATGTGTTTTTTATATGAAATTCATAAAGTAATGCACCAGATGAATAAAAACAACACTTTTCTTTTAATAACAATAACCTCAAATCACAGCAGGGCACGCGAGAAGTAAATAAATACCTAAAACCGTAAAAATAAACGCCAGCGTTCGACGAATTTGTATCACCCAACTAATCATAGGCCAATGAGATGTTTCGCTATGGAGGGGCGATTATTAAACCGACGTACGCAATAAAAATAATTTTGATTTAAGTGGTACGTTTTATGGACCACCATACAGAAAAGGTCAGCAAAAAAGTGGTTCAATTTGTCAACCAAGGTACTGCAAAGAGTTAAACAGACAAATAGGTAAATAAAAATACAAAAAATATTTTTAATGCTCGTCGTTTTGAATTGAAATATTGTGGCTTCTTCGGGTCTATTTTTATTTTGTCCTCTCTAAAATTAATGAGTGGCTGACAGTTTTCAATATTATCGCCTTGAATCCCGAAATGAATGACTAGAATCGTCAAGATTAAATCATCTCGATCTAGCGATGATACAAAGATTTTCTGTTCTAACCTCCACCATATTCTGATGTCTACCCAAAAATTTTCAGCGACTACGACTAAGGATGGGATTTTTTTTCAATACGTCGGCGGAGATATATCGAGTAACAATACGTGAATCCAAACAATATATAGCTTTTGTTCTCCTATCAGTCAATCTACATATAAAATGCTATTGTATTTTAGATACTTTTATGAACTATATAAAAGAAATGCCCTACTTGTAACCAAAAATATTGATGTTTTTTTTGAGGTTACAGGGACAATTTTGATGTCAGACCTTTATCAGCTGGATCACAATGCACAAAGTTATCATATTCAGACAGATTTGTACGGTAAAGAATTGTTCCATTTTTAAGATTCGAATTGAGAGGGTTAATATATCTAAGTATCTACGTTAATATGTACTGTTCCCAGGGGCGGACTAAGGCCTAGGCAACCTAGGCACGTGCCTAGGGCCCGTAATTTTTGGGGCCCGAAAATTAGGTTTTTAATTTTTTAATTTTTATTTTTATTTAACAGAAAAACGTGATATTCATAATTATTGCTGAAAGGTATCCAAATTATGCCGAATCGTTGATTGATAAAGTCGACAAGTGTGGACGAGCGTTCCCGCGCTTATGCATCCACGCCCGCGAGTGTCGATGTGTGTAAATACGATCGAGCCTCGCGCCTATCGAGCCTTTACTATGAACGTGTTTAAAAAGTCAAACGTAGCTATTTAAAATCAGTGTCTCCTGAACGTATTGCATCTTATGTGAGTTGTGATTGAAAATTGTGCAATTAAGACTTAAGTACCTAGACTTGATTGCAAATAGATTGTTTTGGATTCATAGTTAATACTTTCTGGAATTCCTAAAATAAAAATGTAAGTTTTTATAAAAGTATTACATTATTTAATTAAAATAATATATAATATAAAATACCACAAATTGTGATTTTGTTTGTGATTGTGATATTGAGTAAAAATAAATTTAATTGAAGATCATTTTCTTCTTTCTTGTTAGTACGTGGTCTTTAAAATGAGTTCCTATAAACATTTAAGTGGAAGTGAAAAAAGAAAACGAAAAGCAGATCGAGATAAAGTGGCAAAACAAATGAAAAGATCGTTGGACAAATTTTTAACTGTAGATGGAGAACAATTACAACAATCGTTTTCACAAATTTCACCTGCTCAAACTCCAGAAACATCATTTGTGTCCGAAACTATTCTGCAAAAAGACCAGCAGGAAAAACCAAGCAATTCCGTTTATGAAGATGAAACAAAAGGAGAAAATATAAATTTAAAATCATCTCAAAGTAATGATGAAACTAAGAGTTTTGTAAACGATATTGCATTATGGCCAGAATATTTAAGAGACGCCATGCGAGAGTATTATATAAAAAAATCCACCAAAATCAATAAATGGATCTTTGGAATCATCTTCTATTCGATGCAACGAAGGGTCAAAACAAATCAATAGAAAATTAACTATTGCCTCCTTCTTCAGAATAATTAATAGCGGGGAAAAATTTAAAAGAGATTGGTTGGCTTATACTGAAACCAACAACTTATTGTACTGTTACGTCTGTAAATTATTTTCCAAGCAAACAACGCTAATGACAAAAGGGACGAATGATTGGAAAAATGTACATAAAAAATTGCCAGAGCATGAAAACTCCAGTGACCACATTAACTCCATTTTAATTTTTATAACAAGATCTAAAATTACCGGACGCATTGACACTGAACTGGAAAAAACAAATTATAAATGAAAAAAAATATTGGAGGGAAGTACTTAAACGTGTGGTAGCGACAATCAAATTTATTTCTTCATACTCTTTAGCGTTTCGTGGTAAAAATGAAGTATTTTTTAGTGAAAATAATGGTAAATTATATAGGTGCTTTGGAATATTTATCCGAGTTCGATCCATTTTTGCGGGAACACATGAAAAAATATGCAAACTGCGGCACCGGTACTATAAACTATTTGTCGTCTACAATATGTGATGAATTTATTTCTATTATATCGAAAGATTTACAACTCACAATAGTGAACGAAATAAAGGAAGCCAAATTTTACTCTCTAATTATTGATTCAACACCTGATATATCTCACGTAGATCAGCTGACCGTCATTATTCGCTCTGTTCTTCCAAGTGGTATAAAAGAACGATTTTTGGGATTTCTACCTATATTTTCTCATACTGGTGAAAACTTGGAGAAAGTGATTTTAGAATTTTTAAATAATATAGATTTAGACATCACTAACTGTCGGGGACAGAGTTATGATAATGCGTTTAATATGTCCGCTAAATATAAGGGACTCCAATCCAGAATAACACAACATATTTTTTCTGCCCATTTTATACCATGCGCAAATCATTCATTAAATTTAATTGGAAACGCTGCTGCCCAAAGTTGCATGGAAATGACCACGTTTTTCAATATCGTTCAGGAATTGTACGTATTTTTTTCAAGTTCTACACATAGGTGGAATGCATTACAAAAATTTTGTAAGAACAAACATTTGAGTATTAAACCTATTTGTGACACCAGGTGGTCTGCTCGTTCCGATACTGTGAAATCCTTAAAGGAAAATTATGAAGAAATTAAACATTGTTTACGTCATTTTTCCTCAAACAAAGATGAAAAACCATTAACAAGGTCCGAAGCTGCCGATTTACATAAAAAATTTGATACATTTGAGTATGTACTGTTACTTACTATATGGGAAAAGATTTTAGAGAGAATAGATGCTTCAAACAAGACTCTTCCCGAATCCCTAAATACAGCAGTTTTAATATATAATTCATTGATAGATTTCATACAAACTGTTAGAGATGATTTTGACAATTTAGAAAAAGAAGCAGAAAAAGTTAAAGATATTGCATATACTAATGATAAAAAACGGCAGAAAATACGAAAACTATTTCACGATGAAATTCCAGAATTAAAAGTGAGAAAAAAGGCAATATAACTAATCAATCTGGGTATATTTGTTTAAGTATTATTGTTTGTTTTAATACATTATGTTTATGTTTGTTTGTTTTAATAAATTATGTTTATGTTTGTTTTAATAAATTATGTTTATTTAATTTTTGTACATGTATATTATTTTTTTCCTTTCTTTCTTGGAATCCGATAATTAAATAGAACTACATACTATATGCTTTAAAACCAAACTACCAAACGCAAAGTATGTGTCATGACAGAAGTTGATTGCTGGTAGCATACCAAAATATTTACATATTCAGGCGCATTTACTCTTTAATAAGGTAAGTTTTTCATTTTTTTTAGGAGTTATTTGGTTTAAATTATTAGTTGTGCCTTATTTTTTATGTTACCATACAAACGTGGGACTGTATTTCAAAGAAAATATTTCAAACAATATTTATTAGGTCAAGATTAGTTCACATTTTTATCTTATTATTAATGCTAATATTTGTATTGTTGTTTTAGAACGTACAGTTTAAAAAAATTGAAAGAATGTTTAACTGGGCGTCATGTATTATTGAAATAGGTAAGTTTTGCTTTATTTTTGTGTGTGTGTGTCTCTCAGTTTTATGTAGAATTTTCTGTTAATAAAGAACTATGCCGTTACTTCTTGTTTATTTTAATTGTCCCATTTATTGGTTAGGTCACATAAAATGAAAAGTAATTTACATATTTTCAGTGTAAAATGTTCCAGTGAATTTACATAAATAAATAGAGTCCATTACATATTACACATCTCTGTGTAATGTTTACATAATTTTATAGAAATTTTGGTAAAATTAGGAAGGTTACAGAATTTTATATAACGTCTAACAGTGTATAGTTCCTAACAGCTTTGCCAACCCGTATGTAGGACTCTCTAAAAACAGTTTTCAAGGAACACTTTGGCTATTAAAGTTACAAGAGGCTGGTTATATATACAACCATGTGACACGGTTAGTGTCGACCTTTCCCGTGGAGCTTCTTAATTTTAGGGAATAAAAGAAAGTTACTGTGGGCTAAATCAAGCAAATAAGGCAGGTGGTCGAGTGCGGACACTTGTTTTCGTGCAAAGAACTGCACCACAATCTCAGCTGTGTTAGCGGGCGCGTGGTCGTGAAGTAAGAAATCATCTTTTGCGTCCCGTCGTACAGTGGGGAAAAAACGAAAAATCATGTTTCAAAATTGTCTAGAGCCTTCAATTTTGGTTCGATTTGGACGATTTTTTTTTTTTAAATTGAAGCTTATTAAATTCCGAACAAAGTTGTCGGAGCCGATTTTGCAATTAAACTTTTGTTTCAAAATGGCGGACGTCTTCAAAATGGCGGTTTCTGATTATACAGCGACTGAGACACAGAAAACGCTTACAGTTTCAAACCAAGTTGTGCTAAAATGCGTGTATGTATGTTTTTTTATGTCGCAGATAATATATCTAATATCACAGTTACAAGATAATAATAATAATGAACCCAAAATGACTGCCATGAACAAAAAAAGTATTATAAATATGAATAAACGTACCATTATTATTTTATATCCATAACATTTGCATAAATAATTTCTTTAAGGTTGTTAATTATAAATATGTTTCAACAATTGACTTAAAATGACAAATCAAATATGGCTGATGCCAAAATTGAATCGAACAAGAAAGTTTCTCTGTGGCATTTAGACTGTGGCAGTCAGATCATTCAAGTTATTCAAGTTTAGTTGCGGGATTTAAATTTTCCTGCAGTTATTGGTAGAATATTGCTGCTGTAAATTTTAAGTATCGTAGACAATTTTCTAGCATATACAAAAAACAGCGATACACGCAGAAAAGGACAGCTCACACAGCTAGAAAATGGCTACAACAGCTAAAACGTTTTGTTAAAATAGGGACAGCTAAATATTTTGCTGCACTAGCCACATTGTTTGCTGTTGTATCAAAAAAGTGGCTGCTCTTGTAACTGTGATATTAGATATATTATCTGCGACATAAAAAAACATACATACACGCATTTTAGCACAACTTGGTTTGAAACTGTAAGCGTTTTCTGTGTCTCAGTCGCTATATAATCAGAAACCGCCATTTTGAAGACGTCCGCCATTTTGAAACAAAAGTTTAATTGCAAAATCGGCTCCGACAACTTTGTTCGGAATTTAATAAGCTTCAATTTAAAATGAAACACGATTTTTCGTTTTTTTTTTCCCCACTGTGCGCGGTGTTGATCACGGACTAATCTTGTCAAGGTTTAATGAGTTGCCTCTTGCAAAGAGAAGGGACATTCACTCCATCAAATTCTCATATAAGCTGTTAAATCGCCATATTGATTGCCCTTTCCTATTAAGCAATGTACCACGTCTTGGGGCAAGGCGTTCACCTATTTTTAGCCTCGGCCGGGCTAGGTCAAATATATTATTCCACAGCCCTATTTATATAATGTGCAAAAACGGCAATGTAATTGGAAACTCCGGTGATTTCCATAGCAGTATGCTATCGGTACTTATTGGTTCGCTACTCAGTGTTTAGAGGTTGCTCAAATTTGTAGTTTTTTTATTATTACTATTTTTATTTTTTTTTTTAATTTGGAGATTGTTCAAACATTTTAATTTTATTTTAATTGTATCATGTTCTTCTTTTATATGTAGCTCATTAGTATAAACGTTATTCCTGTAATTGGCCCTGGCCTGTTGGAATTGAATGTATAAATAAATAAATAAATAAAGGGATTTACCTTTAAAAGTGTCCAATTTGGACCACCCTGTACATTAAAACGTAAATACCAAACATTTAGTTATTAGTTACTATTCCAAAATAAAGGTAAAATTTCATTTTTACTTTATATTTTTCTTCTAATTCTAGCATTTCCAATGAAGGTTTAAGCCAGGAAGACCAAGACGGTTCTACAGTCGACAAGCACGAACAATGCGAACCCAAAACGAAACCGAGGGAATTAAAGAAGCGCCTTCTTAAATACGGACATCTCTTAAAAGATAATGCTTATAAATGTAACAATTGCGACTACCGAACGACCCACACGAGCTCGCTAAAGAAACATCTTTTAAAACACGAACATTCCGAAAAGGTTAAAACGTTCAAGTGCGATTTTTGTAGTTATAAAACGTTCCGCAAGGATCTCTTAGTTAGACATCAACTCATTCATAAAAATCCCGACGAAGTTAAAACTTTCAAATGTAGCGAGTGTGAATATCAGACATACCGCGAAGGTAGATTAAAAGACCACCTTCGATTACATAAAAATCCGAAGGAGGTTAGCAAGTACAAAGGTAAATTGTATCAGTGCGATACCTGCGATTTTCAAACAATTTACAAACTCAGTTTTAAGTCGCACGTTATAGGACACGAAAAACACAACGTCAATCAGGAATCATTCGGCAAAAATTACTTAGACCAACATCCTCTGATTTACAAAAATGCACGCGAAGTTAAGACGTTCCGTTGTAATCTGTGCGAGTATCAGACTATTCGAAAATATAACCTTAAGGACCACCTTCTGACGCACGAAAATCCGGAGGAGGTTAAAAAATATAAATGCGATTTTTGTAAATATAAGACGTTTAGAAGGGCCGATTTCAACAGACACCGACTTATTCACGACGATTCCGATGAAATTAAAAAATTCAAATGCGGTAAATGTTGGTATCGAACGTTCCGGAAAGACGGGTTGAAGGCTCATATTTTAACACATGATAAACCGAAGAAGGTTAGAGAAATTAAAAAACGGTCTGCGTAACACCAGAAAGATTTTCGGTCAAGGGCATTCACGCGGATGTCAGCCGTCTGATAAAAATTTCTAGTTTTTAAACGACTTGTATTATGGGGTGAAAAGTTCGGACGCTTTTGAAGAAAAAACAATGCTTTTGCCAAAAATCGATATTATTCTTCAGTGTAGTTTCCTGTAAGGGCGATATGCTTATTCCAGCAATCTTCCAATATTTGTATACCTTTCCTATAGTACGAATTTGTCGAGCTCTCTAAAATAAGCCTTAGTTTCCCAGAAATCTCCTTCCCTGGAGCAACCTTTTCAAATTTGGAAAGAGGTAACAGTCGCTGGAGGCCAGATCTGGTGAGTACGGCGGATATTCTTCTTCTTATGACTTATGTCTAGGCACTATTGCCTGTTTTCTTTGTTCCCCGCTCTATACATCGTCGCGCCATCTCTTTCTTAGACGTCCCATTGATCTACTTCCATTCGGTGACTTGTCTCTTGCAATCCGTACTATCCTGTTGTTTGCTGTTCTTCCTATGTGTTGACCCCATTCCATGGATCTTCCTCTTATCCGCTGGTTGATATTTTCTATATTAAAGGGTGTCTCAAAATGCCCTGACGCTTTAATTTAGTAATAAAACGGATTATTTATTTAAAAAGTACGAATATTCTTATTTTAATGTAAGATACGAACATGGAGGTTATGTGTGGAACATAATATCCAATAAATGGCCGCCTCGACCCTATTTGCAAACATTCACTCTTGACGAAATTTTCAATAACATTTTGGAATAATTCCGGACTAATTTAATTAATGGTACGTCCAATTTCGTCCTTGAACTCCGGAATGGTCTGTGGATCATTAGCATACACTTTTCGTCTCTCAAAAAAACCCCAAAGAAAGAAGTCTAATGGCGTCAGATCGCACGATCTTGGTGGCCAATTCATTCACATCGCCGCGGCGCGAGATAACGCGGCCATGAAACTTCGTCTACAATAACTGCATTGTTTCGCCTGCAGTATGGCAGGTTGCGCCATCTTGTAAAGAATATGTCTTCCAAATCCATGCCGTTCAATTCATTCCTTAAAAAGCTGGTTATCATGTCACGATAACGAACACCATTGACGGTAACCGCATTTCCAGCAGCATTCTCGAAAAAGTACGGCTCAATTACTCCTCCAACCCAAAATCCACACCAAACAGTGACTCGTGGATGCATGGGAAGCTATTGGTTCACCTGTGGATTTCCGGTCCCCCAAATTCGACAGTTTTGTTTATTTACGTAGCCACTAAGCTCAAAATGCGCCTCACCGCTGAAGATGATTTTCTTCGAAAAATCACCAAAATATACGGCCTTGCACATGGTCTGCTGGCTGCAGTTCTTGTGTCAAGTGGATCTTGTAAGCATGCAAACGCAGATCTTTCGTCAAAATTCGCTGCACAGAGCATCTTGAAATGTTCAATTGCTGAGCACTATGGGGAATCGAGATGGAAGGACATTCATCAACACTCGCACTCACTACGGCTAGATTTTCATTCGACCGGCCGGTACGAGGATGGCCACTGCTTTTCGCGGTTAGAATTGAACCATTAACCTCAAATTTTTTGATTTACTGCACCACAGTGTTGCGAGATGGTGCATTATGATGACCAAAAGACGTGCGGACTTTTCGAATTGTCTCTGCAAAATTTTCACCATTTTTGGAGTGAATGAAAAACCCTTTTTATTGCGCTTAAACAGGTCCAAACAGCGCTCAGAATCAACAACACGTTGTTGTTTTTGGTCCACTGTGAGCAAACGCGGTACCAATTTCGAACAGAGCTTTCTCATGCCCAAATGTGCATTTTTTCCATTATTTTAAAAAATATCAAGAATAGCGTCACTAAAACCACTGTAACTTGTAAACTAATCATCGAAATGCCGCGAAATTTTAACACGTATCGTTTGAAGGTTGGTACTTCCTAAAAATCATATGGATTTTTGAAAAGGGCGACATCTATGTGTCAGACCAAAAATTTTTCAGCTTACATGTTATTTACGCCGTACCTTACGTATTGCATTTTCCAAATATTAATTATTTCTGAACGGCTCTGAACATAGCTTCGATGGTAAGTCCGGAAATTTCGCTGGCTAAGGATTAGGAGAGTTATGCCAGTCTGCCAATCGTTCATCCAGCCATTCTCGCAGTTGCAGCGCACTGTGAAAGGACGCATCATCCTGCTAAAATGGAAGTTCACGTAAAAAATTAAATATTTCTGTGTTTAAGCTTTTAGAAAAGTCAAATTTCCCCCCAAACGACAAGTAACAAATCATTTTTTTCAATCATATTAGCTCTGATGAACTGATGAGCAGCAAATTGCCTTTTGAAAACAACTCCCACGGATTTGACAAATTTCGCCTCGCGAAAGGAGTCTCTTTTGGGTTTGGGAAAAACCTTTTATCCCAGTTTCAGTGTAGCAGATCACAAAGTGCAAAATTCGCACCGTGTGTCCACAACAACTGAAAAATATGTTTACGGTTTGTTTTGCAGCTTGTTTCGACTTCAGTTCGTCTTCTTCAGTCAGGGAGGTAACCCTGCTAGAGGTAGAAATTTGCAGAATGTTTAGATTAATAAAGATCAAGAGACAAAATCGTCAAAAGACAAAAGAGTGTCTTTTTTTTTACATGTGTTCTATGGCTTTGGCGTATAACCAATTAGCCAGCATCTCTCTTTATAAGACACACAAATTTACACATTCACACAGACAAATCACAAACACCCAGCCCAGACACGGAATCGAACCGCGGACCTCTCGGACAATAGTGGGCAAGTCTAACGCCTTAACCCACTGCGCCAATCGGCCGGGCACAAAAGAGTGTCAATCAAGTGAATTTGTAGAATGCTGAGGATGCCTGAATTAGTACAATCTTGCTAAAGGAACAAAGGTTGTACCAGTTCTGGCATCCTCAGCATTCTACGAATTCATTTGATTAACGATCTTTTGTCTTTTGACGCTTTTGTCTTTTGATTTTTGATCTTTGTTAATCTGAACATTCTGTAAATCATTTTTTGATGCAGACTCCATCTATAAACTCGCTTTTCTTCTACATTTAGTAATAAAGAAAAATCTCGAATACTTTCGGCCTGTCACTGTTTCTAGTTATAAGCTACTCGTTATTATTGTTTAATATATTTATTTTTTGTATCAGATTTATAATTAAAATATGAAATAATCCAATAGATACTTTTATTCAAAAACTTGATTTGTTTTATTCCATTCCATTCCAAAATATATTAGGTATAATAGTAGCTATTTTTATACTACCAGGTGTACAAGTATGAAATGCGAATTTCAGACAACAGTTGGTGCACCAATGCAGTTTGTGCTATAAAGATTTGGTACTGCGCAATTTTGATGTGTCATCAACAAGTGGCAGACTGTGTGTTGTTGTGTTCAATATGTCGAAATTTATACCGCACAAAGAGCATTCGCAGCCAGCATTAATTTTTTGTTTTCATTTGAAGAAAACTGCTGTTGGATCGTACCGATTACTTCGAGAAGCTTATGGTGAACATGCTCCATCGCAAGATACGTGTGAACGATGGTTTCGGCGTTTCAAAAGTGGTGACTTCGATGTTGCAGACAAGGAACGTGGAAAACCGCCAAAAAAATACGAAGATGTGGAATTGCAAGCATTGTTAGACGAAGATGATTCGCAAACACAAAAACAACTCGCCGAGCAATTGGGCATTAGTCAACAGCTGTTTCCAATCGGCTACGAGAGATGGGAAAGATTCAGAAGACCGGTAGATGGGTACCACGTGAGTTGAACGACAGGCAAATGGAAAAGCGCAAAAGCACTTGTGACATTTTTCTCGCTCGATACAAAAGGAAGTCGTTTTTGCATCGTATAGTTACAGAGGATGAAAAGTGGATTTATTTTGAGAATCTCAAGCGCAAAAAATCATGGGTAGACCCAGGCGTACCATTCACATCGACCGCAAAACCGAATCGCTTTGGCAGAAAGACGATGCTCTGTGTTTGATGAGACCAGAGGGGCGTGGTCTATTATACGCTGTTAAAACCTGGGGAAACGGTTAATACTAAACGTTACCAACAATTGACCAATTTGAACCGTTCGCTGCTTGAAAAAAGGCCAGAATACCAAAAGATGCAACACAAAGTCATTTTTCTTCATGACAAATGCTCCATCACATACGGGAAAACCAGTTCGCGACACGTTGGAAGCACTCGGCTGGAAAGTTTTACCCCATGCGGCTTACTCACCAGACCTGGCTCCTTCCGATTACCACTTGTTTGCATCGATGGGTCACGCGCTTGCTGAGCAGCGCTTTAGTTCATACGAAGATGTGAAAAAATGGCTCGATGAATGATTCGCACCAAAAGGGGAAGATTTTTACTGGCACAAGTTGCCCGAAAGATGGGAAAAATGTATAACAAGCGATGAAGCATACTTTGAATAAAGCACTTTTTATCATTCTTCCGAATTTAACATGTTTTTTTAGAAAAAAAATCCGCATTTCATACTTGTACACCTGGTATTCCTAACTAAAACAACAAACACTTATTTGTTGCTACATTGATGTGAAATGTAATTTTTTTTCCAATTTCAGTATACAACATAGAAGGTCTGCTGTTGACGATCCCGAACAATATGATGGCAAAACAAGACACCGGGAACTGAAGAAGCATCATCTTAAATACGAAAAACCCTCAGAAGACAAGGTTTATAAATGTAATAAATGTGATTTTCAATCAGTTTATAAACAGTCCATAAAGAGGCACCAACTGACTCACAAGAATCGCAATGAAGTCGAAAAATTCAATTGCACCTTATGCGACTATCAGGCGTCTCGAAAGCAAAATCTAAAGTCGCACCTTCTGATACATGCAAATCAGGAGAAGATTCGACATTTCAAATGCGATTTTTGTAACTACAAAACGCTACGCAAAAACAGTTTAAAAAAGCACCAAATTCAACACAAAAATCCCGATGAAGTTGACGTTTATAAATGCAGTAAGTGCAATTTTGAAACGGTTTATAAAAGTTCTTTAAAGACTCATCAACTGATCCATACAAATCCCGATGAGGTCACAACGTTTCGTTGCAACCTATGCCAGTATCAGACCCTTCGGAAAAATAATCTAAACCAACATTTTCGGACCCATAAAAATTCAGATGAAGTTAACAAATTGAAATGTGAATTGTGTAATTACACGACATTTCGCAAAAATATTTTCAATAAGCACCAACTCGAACACGAAAATTCTCGTGAAGTTGACGTGTATAAATGTAGTACGTGCGACTTTCAAACGTTTCGTAAACATTCTTTAAAAACGCACCAACTAATTCATAAAAGTCCCGATGAAATTGAAATATTTAAATGTTATCATTGCAAATATCAGACATTCCGGAAAAGTAATCTAAGAAAACATATTCTAGTGCACGCAAATCCCGAGGAAGTTAAGAGGTATCGGTGCGATTTGTGCAAGTACAGAACGTTTTACAGGAGTACTTTCAATAAACACCAACTTAAACACAAACATCCCGATGAAACTGACCCGTATAAGTGCACTAAATGTGACTTTAAATCGTTTTATAAAAGTTCTTTAAAGAAGCATCTTATTAGCCACATAATGTGCGGTAATAGAGACATGTATAAATGTGACGAGTGTCATTTTCTAACAGTCAATAAACAGAAGTTTAGATCTCACCTCCTAGAACATAAGAATCCTCAGAAGAAACTTTAATAAATAAGCATCTTTGGGTATTAAAAGACAACTTAATCACAAAAATTCCGATAAAAGTTGAAGTGTACGAACTCGCCCAAGAAAACGTTCTGTTGTACATACTACATGGGATGACAAAAACCCGAGGCTTTCCAAGAGATGGCAGCAAAAACAAAAAAAATCATATGATTTTCAGTTAGCGTCAAATCTCAGAAGATACATGTAAAAACTTCATAATATTTTGTTGATTAATTTGCGGGTTACAGCTGTTTGAGTGGTTCTACTTTTGATGTTTGCAAAACGATGGAACAAACAGAATTTCTTGTGTTGATTAAAATTGCTTTCTTATGGGAAAAAATCCAGCTAGAACCCAAGAATGGCTTGAGAAATGTTAGCGCACAGCTACTCCGTCGAAAACAACGATATGTCGATGGTTCGATCTCAGTCTCAAAGGCCCATATCAACGGTCCATTTGTGAACATATGCCTCCCTCATTCTATCCCATTGGGCTCTATTTTGTGCTTCTCTGATCCAGTTCAGCCCGGCACACATGAGGACCAAAACCCGAAAAGGTGACCAAAATATCAAGGTGTTATTCGAATTATATGAAAATTTGCATAGCTGGTTTTTTGAGGTCGCTGATTAAGAATCTGACATAAAAAATGTAAATAACAAAATGGCAAATTGATGAAAATTGTCATATTTTCATGAAACTTGGACTATAGGGCTCTTCGAGGTTGCTGATGAAGAATCTGAAATTAAAAATGTGAAAAGCAAAATAGCGGATCCGATATGCGGACAAAAATAATAATTTTTGTCATATTTTCATGAAATTTCGACTATAGGGCTTCTCGATGTCGCTGATAAGGATCTGAAATTAAAAATGTGAAAAACATAATGTTTCAGTTAACTAGTGTTAAATGAAAATTAACACGGATTTGAGTATTATGTATTATAAAGATTACATTACACTGGTCAACAAAAAAAAGAAAATTGCTTGTTTCCTGTGATTTTTTTTTGTTTCTATCTCAAATTGACGCGTATTTTTTAAATATGGCAACAATTTTTCTCTAACAGCTTTTGTTTTTGAGTTATAGCTAATTACCCTCATTTACTATTTTTACTTAGATTTTCGTTTTTTATTGGACTCTAAAATATATTTTGTTGTTGTTTTAGATATGGCTTCGTCAAGAAGATGTTGTGTGCTTAATCCCGATTGTTTTTGCTATATTTGTGGTGAATATATATTTGCAAAATATCGAAAACCTATATCGGACTTTGTGAAAACTGCGTATCATCAATACTTTAAAATAAAATTGTGTAATCAGGACAAGCCATGGGTTCCTCATATTGTATGCCAGAAATGTGTGGTATGTCTACGGTTATGGTCCAGTGGAAAAAGAGATGCAATAACACGTAACACCCATAATTTGGCGGGAACCTCGAAACCATCATGACGATTGCTACTTCTGCGTTGTGAAAATAAACGGAATTAACCCTGGAAATCGAAGTAAGTGGTCATATCCTAACTTATCTTCTGCTCAATGACCTCATTTAAAATCACAAGAGGTACAACTCAGCACATCTAAATCTTCTGATGATCCAAATCTCTGTGAACCCGAACGAAATACATCAAGTGAAGACTCTGATTCAGACTACAAATGTAGCCTTTCAGAACCTCAACCATTTAATCAGAAAGAACTAAATGACTTAGTAAGAGATCTAAACTTACCAAAAGAAGCTTCTGAAATTTTAGCATCTCGTTTAAAAGAAAAAAATTTGCTTACTCCGGAAACCAACATTACATTTTATCGTACCCGAGAAAAAAATCTGTTACCGTATTTTTCTCAAGAGAAGGATTTAGTTTTTTGTAACGATGTTGGTGGTATTTTGCAGCAGATGGGATTAAAACAGTACCAACCTAGTGATTGACGTCTTTTCATAGACAGCACCAAAAGAAGTTTAAAGTGTGTTTTGCTTCATAACAGTAACAAGTACGGATCTATACCTATTGCACATTCGACGACTTTAAAAGAAGAATACGTAAATGTTTCTAAGGTTATGGAAAAAATTAAGTATCAAGACCACAAATGGGTCATTTGTGTTGATCTGAAAATGGTTAACTTTCTTTTAGGTCAACAAGAGGGGTACACAAAGTTCCCTCGTTTCATGTATCTCTAGGATAGTCGTGACAAACAACACCATTGGTCACAAAAAGTGTGGCCAGTGCGGGAAGAGCTAAAAGTTGGTACAAAAAATGTTATAAACGTGCCTTTAGTTAGCCGAAACCGTATCTTACTTCCACCACTTCATATTAAACTCGGCATAATGAAACAGTTTGTGAAGGCGCTTGACAAAAGTGGCGAATGTTTTAATTTTCTTTCACGCAAGTTTCCAGGATTAAGTTCAGAAAAATTGAGAGCTGGTATTTTTGATGGGCTACAGATTAGGCAACTCGTGAAAGATCCTAATTTTGTCAAATCAATGACTGAAGTCGAGCTTGGAATTCATTTGTTTTGGTTATGAGTAGCTTCCTAGGCAAAAAGAAATCTGACGACCATGTCGAGCTTGATGAGTGCATGCTGTCGAACTTGCAAGATCTAGGGGCAACATGAGCATAAAAAAACCACGTCCTGCACTCGCATTTAGACCGATTTCCACAAAATCTGGGTGATTTTAGTGAGGAGCAGGGTGAAAGATTTCATCAGGATCTTCGGACAATGGAAGAGAGAGTTATCAGGGGCGGTGGGACTCTCATATGATGGCAGACTACTGCTGGAGTTTGCAACGAGATCTACCTAAAGTCGTTCATTCAAGGAAATCTTATAAAAGATCATTTGCTAGTGTTCAATAGAAATTTTGTTAACATAATGTATTATTTTTTTGTATATTTTTGGCAAAATAATAAAACTGTATATTTCAAAAGGTAAAGCTGTTAGCAATCTCCCAGTATTTTTTTCATAGTCAGGGCCATAGAAATACCCAATAACAGAAAAAAAAATAAAGGAAACAAGACTTGTGTTGACCAGTGTTATTCATACTTTTTTACATAAAATTTATTTTAAAAAATGTTCAAGTGCGGGCAGCTGATTTTGTTTCTATATTATTAAAAAATATTTAGAAAACACAATAAAATTGGTTTGACAGTTTGATGTCGTGGGACTTTTATGTATATTTTAATTTTGATGTTTGAAACGAAAAGTTATATTTTAAACGTTACAATAATTAAATGATAATCAAATTTTATTGTAATCAATTTATGTCGTTTAAATGTACTCACTATTATTCGGAGAATCCATTTCGCGAAATTAAATTAACTTCAAATACAAAACATTTGAGCGCAATTGAATCTGCCTGTCTAACTCAAACAGAAAAAGCTCAGAATCTGGCCTGCTCGGCGCTCTAACAACAATAGGTGTCAAGAGCCACGTGTGCACACTTGACTATTTATAACTGGTCGTTTCGAATAGTGCGGTTCCCAACCCACATACCTAGAGCCTGAAAAGTTCCTCGATCGAACATTCATTTTATTTATTTATTTATTTACTGTTACAAGCCCAACAAAATAATTAATTAATAGGGCCAATCATACAATCATTATTTTAAATCTCTCTAACAAAATATCATTCTCTATACCTACCGGTAGATACACCCCATCAACTTTTCTAGCCAAAAACTTTAAAAACCTCCTCTGAACCCTTTCCAACGCCACAACCCACCTATTATACAATGGTACCCAGATAATAGACCCATACTCAAGTCTACTTCTGACTAATGCATTGTATAATGTTGAAAAGGTTTCAATATTTTGAAAAGACCCACAATTTCTAATTATGAACCCCACCATTTTCATCGCTTCTGAAACCACCTTGCCAATGTGCTGATTGAAGGTCAACCTAGAGTCCAGAACAATGCCCAGGTCTTTGGCTATATCCACTCTCTGCAACTCTATATTCCCTATACTGTAATTATAGTTTACTGGAGATACTTTACGGCTCACTATCATTACAGAACATTTGTTTGCATTTAGGAATATCCCATTGTTGTCACACCACGCCCGCACTGCCTCAACACTACTCTGCAGTCATTCACAGTCGCCACCAGACTCGACTGACACATACAATTTCAGGTCATCCGCAAACATCTGGTATTCCAGATCAATGACCTTCTGAATGTCATTTATGAACATAAGGAACAATAGCGGTCCCAAGTTTGACCCCTGTGGAACGCCGGACTCTGCACGAAACGAATGCGACCTAAAACCATTATACTGAACATACTGGAATCTTTCCACCAGGTATGTCCTGAAGAAACTAACAAAATTCGTCGTGAAGCCAAAATCAATCATCTTTCCCAGATCTATCCTGTCAAACGCCTTCGAGAAGTCAGTGAACACCACATCAAACTGACCTCCCGAATCAAGCACCCGAGAAGTAAAATGTGTAAAAGAGGACAAGTTGGTAGCCATCGACCGACCCCTCATAAAACCGTGCTGACGCACCGACAACAATGGTTCCACTCTAGCCACAATGTGCCCATGCAAATGTCCATTTTAGGGACTTATGGCCACCTTTTCGGCATTCGGTCCCAACGTGCGGCAGTCAAATTTAGAACATTTATCCAGCGTGTTGGTGGACATCCCCTTTTTCTCTTCCCGGTATACAGTCTCCAATCAAGGATGATGTTGTTCCATCTTGAGTCGATGCATCTCGCGACATGTCCTGCATAATTCCACTTTAAAGTGGTGATTGTTTCAACAGCATCTGTCATTCCTGTTGCTCGTCTAATCCATTCATTGGATTTCCTGTCTTTCAAAGATATGCCAATCATTTGCCTCTGCATAGATGTTTGTGTAACTGCTATGCAAGGAAAAAAAAACGATTCACGTTGTCCTTGAATCGCTGTAAATTGTACTCGGTGGGAAACACAGTCCTGGGCAAATTATTCCAGTTTCAGTGTGGCAGATCACAAAGTGCAAAATTCGCACCGTGTGTCCACAACAACTGAAAAATATGTTTACAGTTTTTTTTGCGGCTTGTTTCTACTTCACTTCGTCTTCTTCAGTCAGGGAGGTAACCCTGCTAGAAGTAGAAATCTACAGAATGGTTAGATTAACAAAGATCAAAAGTCAAAAGAGAAAAGATTGCCAATCAATGAATTTGTAGAATGCTGAGAATGCCAGAAATGGTACAATCTTGATAAAGAAACAAAAGTTGTACCAGTTCTGGCATCCTCAGCATTCTACGAATTCATTTGATTAACGATCTTTTGTCTTTTGACGCTTTTGTCTTTTGACTTTTGATCTTTGTTAATCTGAACATTCTGTAAATCATTTTTTGATGCAGAATCCATCTATAAACTCGCTTGTTTATATGGTAGTTATAAGCTACTCGTTATTATTTTTTAATATATTTATTTTTTGTATCAGATTTATAATTAAAATATGAAATAATCCAATAGATGCTTTATTCAAAAACTTAATTTGTTTTATTTCATTCCATTCCAAAATATATAAGGTATAATAGTAGCTATTTTTATACTATTCCTAACTAAAACAACAAACACTTATTTGTTGCTACATTGATGTGAAATGTAATTTTTTTTCCAATTTCAGTATACAACATAGAAGTTCTGCTGTTGACGATCCCGAACAATATGATGACAAAACAAGACACCGGGAGCTGAAGAAGCATCATCTTAAATACGAAAAAACCCTCCGAAGACAAGGTTTATAAATGTGATAAATGTGATTTTCAATCAGTTTATAAACAGTCCATAAAGAGGCACCAGCTGACTCACAAGAATCGCAATGAAGTCGAAAAATTCAATTGCACCTTATGCGACTATCAGGCGTCTCGAAAGCAAAATCTAAAGTCGCACCTTCTGATACATGCAAATCAGGAGAAGATTCAACAGTTCAAATGCGATTTTTGTAACTACAAAACGCTACGCAAAAACAGTTTAAAAAAGCACCAAATTAAACACAAAAATCCCGATGAAGTTGACGTTTATAAATGTAGTAAGTGCGATTTTGAAACGTTCTATAAAAGTTCTTTAAAGACTCATCAACTGATCCATACAAATCCCGATGAAGTCACAACGTTTCGTTGCAACCTATGCCAGTATCAGACCCTTCGGAAAAATAATCTAAAACAACATTTTCGGACCCATAAAAATTCGGATGAAGTTAACAAATTGAAATGTGAATTGTGTAATTACACGACATTTCGCAAAAACATTTTCAATAAGCACCAACTCGAACACAAAAATTCTCGTGAAGTTGACGTGTATAGATGTAGTACGTGTGATTTTCAAACGTTTCGTAAACATTCTTTAAAAACGCACCAACTAATTCATAAAAGTCCCGATGAAATTGAAATATTTAAGTGTTATCATTGCAAATATCAAACATTCCGGAAAAGTAATCTAAGAAAACATATTCTAACGCACGCAAATCCCGAGGAAGTTAAGAGGTATCGATGCGATTTGTGTAAGTACAGAACATTTTATAGGAGTACTTTCAATAAACACCAGCTTAAACACAAACATCCCGATGAAACTGACCCGTATAAGTGCAGTAAATGTGACTTTAAGTCGTTTTTATAAAAGTTCTTTAAAGAAACATCTTATTAGCCACATAATGTGCGGTAACAGAGACATGTATAAATGTAATGAGTGTCATTTTCTAACAGTCAATAAACAGAAGTTTAGATCTCACCTCCTAGAACATAAGAATCCTCAGAAGAAATTTTAACAAATATACATTTATTAAAGCATCTTCGGGTATTAAAAGACAACTTAATCACAAAAATCCCGATAAAAGTTGAAGTGTACGAACTCGTCCAAAAAAACGTTCTGTTGTACATACTACATGGGATGACAAAAACCCGAGGCTTTCCAAGAGATGGCAGCACAAACAAAAAAAAATATAATTTTTAGTTAGCGTCAACTCTCAGAAGATACATGTAAAAATTTCATAACATTTTGCCAGAGCCTAAGAATGGCTTGAGAAATGTTACGGCCCAACGATTCCGTCGAAAACAACGATATGTCGATGGTTCAACCTCAATCTCAAAGGCCCATATCAACCGTCCATTTGTAAACATAGGCCTCCCTCATTCTATCTCAGTGGGCTCTATTTTGCGCTTCTCTGATCCAGTTCAGCCCGGCAGTCAACTTTAGATCATTTGTCCAGCGTGTTGATAGACGTCCCCTTTTTCTCTTCCCGGTATACGGTCTCCAATGAAGGATGATGTTGTTCCATCTTGACTCGGTGCATCTCGCGATATGTCCTGCATAATTCCACTTTAAAGTGGTGATTGTTTCAACAGCATCTGTCATTCCTGTTGCTCGTCTAATCCATTCGTTGGATTTCCTGTCTTTCAAAGATATGCCAATCATTTGCCTCTCCATAGCTGTTTGTGTAACTGCTATTCTTTTTAGGGTTGTTGCCAGGACATAGTTGCTCCCGAATTAACGCCCAACAAATTGAGTGACGATGTTAGAAGAATGGAGTGCCCCGACATAACCATGTCGGGTTCAGCAACGTTAACTTTTTTAGAAAAAACTTGCCGCCTGGGATTTTGAAGCGTTAAATTCCACTTGGTTACTGTCACCCCAAGATAGAATTTCTTCCAGGTCTTTGTTCAGTTGAACGACCTCCTGCTGTCTGCGGATATTCGCCTGAGCAGCCGATGTCCGAGCGTTCAAAGTGAATGAAGAGATAAGCGTACGGTCGTTTGCAAAGCTGTAGATTGGATTCTCGGTCTTTTCCAGCAGATCGTTAATGAAAATGAGAAAGAGAGTAGGAGAGAGTATAGAGCCTTAAGGGACACCGGCGTTGATAGTGAAGGAATCCGTCTACTGCCACTCGTAAAGAACGCTCTCTGAGGAAACATGAGAGCCACAAACAGAACTTTTCAGACATACCATAAGAGGGTAGCTTCGCCAACCGCCCATCGTGCCAAACATGGTCGAATGCCTTGGATATATCAAGAGCAACCGCTCGAGATTCTCCAAAGTGTTCAATTGCGTTGTTCCAAACGTGAGTTACATAAGTCAGAAGATCTCCTGTTGATCTATTTTTACGAAAGCCATATTGGTGATCGCTAATAATGTTGAATCCTTCAAGAGATTTTAGAAGATGCTGATTGAAAGCCTTTTCCATGATTTTCGATGTTATTGAAAGCAGCGCCATTGGTCGGTAGTTATTTGGCAAGGTCTTCTTGCCTTTTTTGGGTATCGGCTGAACTGTGGCACATTTCCAGCAAGAAGGAAATATTCCCTTTCTGTAGGATAGGTTGAAAAGTCTACAGAAAACTGGTGTCAGTTTCCTCGCACAGTTTTTGAGAACTATGGCAGGTATTCCGTCACCTTTTTAAGCTTAAAATTGCAAAGTAAGCCGAGTTTAATTTAGCACATATGTGATCCATATGGTGTCTAAAAGAAAACCTATGATCTACAAACGTACCTAGGAACTTGGCTTTCTCCTCAAAATTTACGCCAAGGGAATTGGCAAACATCGACGCTAGTGGTTTTTTTTATTAAATATCTTCATATAGATAGTTTTCTCAACATTCAGTATAAGACCATTTCTTCTGCACCATGATTCCATATCCCTGCACACACATGTAACATCATCATAAAGACCATCTACAGTGTCCGAGGCTGTCACAATGGTGGTATCGTCTGCATACATAGTCACTTGCCCTGTTCTAATACTTAATGACAGGTCATTTACATATAGTATAAATAACAAGGGTCCCAAGACAGATCCCTGTGGGACGCCGAGATCGACCGCTCTCTTTTCAGAAACAATGCCATCATATTTCACCACTATCTTCCCGTCGGTCATATATGACCCTATCCAGTCCAGCAGGCTACCTCGAATGCCAATATTGTATAATTTTTTCATCAGCGATGTTTTGTGTACCGTATCAAAGGCTATAGAAAGGTGTTAGTGGTATAACTAAACTAGTTGTGATATGGCATTGGTATAACTAAAGTGGTAAGCTCGAGAAAGGTGCGTTTCTGCAATAAGTGCCAGCCGTGCTGTGCCGCTTTGTAAGTCACCGACAGAGTGCAGTATAAGCATCTAAAGGGTGTTTTTTATAGAGGTATCAAACTTTAAGTTGGCAACACTTTTTTAACTGGCGGCCATTTTGTCAGCTGTCAAGTGATTTATGTTTGGTTTGGCATTTCAACATGAATAGACTGACTTCTGAACAACGCTTCCAAATTGTGCAAATTTATTTTGAAAATCATGGTTCTGTTCGAAATACGTATCGCGCACTACGTCCATTTTACGATCAACATAATCGTCCATTAGAGAGCAATTAATTCGATTAACTATGGAACGTTTTCGCACCACGTTTACTCTAAATGATAATACGCATCCACAGAGACGTCGTACAGTGCGTACAGAAGAAGTCATTGCTGCTGTATAGCGTAGCGTAGAGGAAGACCCGAATCAGTCTAACCGCCATCGTGCACAGGATTTGGATATGTGTCCATCCACTTTATGGAAGATTTTGCGGAAAGATCTTGGCTTGCGTGCTTACAAAATCCAACTCGTGGAACAATTGAAGCCACACGATCACCTAGCAGGGCGTAGATTCGGCAAATGGGCCCAAAACAAGATTGCCGTTGATCCCGATTTTCATAAGCGAATTTTGTTTAGCGATGAAGCTCACTTTTGTTTGAATGGATACGTCAATAAACAAAACTGCCGTATTTGGAGTGATGATAATCCTCAAGTGTATGTTGAGACACCGTTACATCCAGAAAAACTGACTGTTTGGTATGCTTTATGGGCTGGTGGAATCATTGGTCCGTACTTCTTTAAAAACGATGCTGGTCAGAACGTTACAGTCAATGGTGACCGCTATAGAGCCATGATTACTGACGTTTTCGTTCATCAATTGAACAACCATGATGTGCAGGAGCTGTGGTTTCAACAAGACGACGCAACATGTCACACAGCTCGTGCCACAATTGATTTATTGAAAGAAACGTTGGTAACCGCATAGTTTCACGTTTCGGACCCGTGAATTGGCCTCCAAGATCGTGCGATTTAACGCCGCTAGACTATTTTCTGTGGGGATATGTGAAGTCGCTAGTCTACGCCGATAAGCCCGAAACGATTGACCACTTGGAGGACAACATTCGCCGCGTTATTGCCGATATACGGCCACAAATGTTGGAAAAAGTCATCGAAAATTGGACCTCCAGATTAGACTACGTCCGAGCCAGCCGTGGCGGTCATATGCCAGAAGTCATATTTAAATTATAATGCCAGAAGATTATCTTTCGAATAAAGTAAATTTTATGTCAATTTAAAAAATTCATCTTTGTTTTATTCCATTTCAAAGTTCTATACCTTCATAAAAAAACACCCTATATTTGTCATAGCGGTGATATATTTTTCAACGCTCAATTCTTCTGTTGCTATTTTAAACGGACCAAGAAGGGTTACCAAATCGTACAAAATATTTAACTGTGAAGTAGCTGGTTCCTAATCCTAATACTTTTGCGACGAATGAAGATAATTTTCAAAACTTTTCTATCATGTCCGGACTGGGTTCAATATTTTTGTACCAAAATTTCAAGGTATATTTTTCTAAAGTTTCAAGCCGATCAGTTCACTTAGTCGACGTGTACTATTAAATAAAAAAAAACAGTTCTTGCCTGTTTTCTAATTTTGTACTTTATGTACGCACTTGAGCGACTTAAAACCAAGAAGGATTTCTTGGAAATTTCATTAGGAAGAGTTTTTTTTTGTCTCGATCTGACTTATATAACCGGAATTATTCACATTTTAAGCGTTTTGACAACTTATAAACAAAAGAGCACAAATTTTTCGAGGTCTAAAACTCAGGACAATACCCCTGGTGATACCCCAGAGAGGATAAAATTATAATATTACTGTATCTAAACTATGCCTATCTCAACATTATTTTGACCTTTTTTTACGGTACTACTACTATTTCAAACATCAACTTGTAATGTTTGAATTAAGTTATTTTTAGTGTTCCGTACGGAACACTTATAAGATCACTTCGGTGTCTGTCTGTCACACCCGATTTTCTCCGAAACTATTTGACATAGAAAGTTGAAATCTGGTAATAATATAGGAATTGATGGCCTCCTCAGAGCCATGTAGTTTTGAGAGTTAAATTTTGACTCAAGGGGTTAGTTTTGGGGGGTGAAAATCGGAAGTGAAAAAAAAAATTTTTTGGCAAGGTCTTCTTCCATTTTTGGGTATCGGCTGAACTGTGGCACATTTCCAACATGAAGGAAATATTCCCTTTCTGTAGGATAGATTGAAAAGTCTACAGAAAACTGGTGTTAGTTCCCTCGCACAGTTTTTGAGAACAATGGCAGGTATTCCGTCACCTTTTTATGCTTAAAATTGCAAAGTAAGCCGAGTTTAATTTAGCACATATGTGATCCATATGGTGCCTAAAAGAAAACCTATGAGCTACAAACACCTAGGAACTTGGCTTTCTCCTCAAAATTTACGCCAAGGGAATTGGCAAACATCGACGCTAGTGGTTTTTTATTAAATATCTTCATATAGATAGTTTTCTCAACTTTCAGTATACGACCATTTCTTCTGCACCATGATTCCATATCCCCGCACACACATGAAACATCATCATAAAGACCATCTACAGTGTCCGAGGCTGTCACAATAGTGGTATCGTCTGCATACATAGTCATTTGCCCTGTTCTAATACTTAATGACAGGTCATTTACATATAGTATAAATAACAAGGGTCCCAAGACAGATCCCTGTGGGACGCCGAGATCGACCGCTCTCTTTTCAGAAACAATGCCATCATATTTCACCACCATCTCCCCGTCGGTCATATATGACCCTATCCAGTCCAGCAGGCTACCTCGAATGCCAATATTGTATAATTTTTTCATCAGCGATGTTTTGTGTACCGTATCAAAGGCTATAGAAAGGTGTTAGTGGTATAACTAAACTAGTTGTGGTATGTCATTGGTATAACTAAAGCGGTAAGCTCGAGAAAGGTGCGTTTCTGCAATAAGTGCCAGCCGTGCTGTACCGCTTTGTAAGTCACCGACAGAGTGCAGTATAAGCATCTAAAGGGTGTTTTTTATAGAGGTATCAAACTTTAAGTTGACAACACTTTTTTAACTGGCGGCCATTTTGTCAGCTGTCAAGTGATTTATGTTTAGTTTGGTTTGGCATTTCAACATGAATAGACTGACGCCTGAACAACGCTTCCAAATTGTGCAAATTTATTTTGAAAATCATGGTTCTGTTCGAAATACGTATCGCGCACTACGTCCATTTTACGGTCAACATAATCGTCTGTCAGAGCAAGTAATTCGATTAACTATGGAACGTTTTCGCACCACGTTTACTCTAAATGATAATACGCATCCACAGAGACGTCGTACAGTGCGTACAGAAGAAGTCATTGCTGCTGTAGAGCGTAGCGTAGAGGAAGACCCGAATCAGTCTAACCGCCATCGTGCACAGGATTTGGATATGTGTCCATCCACTTTATGGAAGATTTTGCGGAAAGATCTTGGTTTGCGTGCTTACAAAATCCAACTCGTGCAACAATTGAAGCCACACGATCACCTAGCAGGGCGTAGATTCGGCAAATGGGCCCAAAACAAGATTGCCGTTGATCCCGATTTTCATAAGCGAATTTTGTTTAGCGATGAAGCTCACTTTTGTTTGAATGGATACGTCAATAAACAAAACTGCCGTATTTGGAGTGATGATAATCCTCAAGTGTATGTTGAGACACCGTTACATCCAGAAAAACTGACTGTTTGGTGTGCTTTATGGGCTGGTGGAATCATTGGTCCGTACTTCTTTAAAAACGATGCTGGTCAGAACGTTACAGTCAATGGTGACCGCTATAGAGCCATGATTACTGACTTTTTCGTTCATCAATTGAACAACCATGATGTGCAGGAGCTGTGGTTTCAACAAGACGACGCAACATGTCACACAGCTCGTGCCACAATTGATTTATTGAAGGAAACGTTTGGTAACCGCATAGTTTCACGTTTCAGACCCGTGAATTGGCCTCCAAGATCGTGCGATTTAACGCCGCTAGATTATTTTCTGTGGGGATATGTGAAGTCGTTAGTCTACGCCGATAAGCCCGAAACGATTGACCACTGGGAGGACAACATTCGCCGCGTTATTGCCGATATACGGCCACAAATGTTGGAAAAAGTCATCGAAAATTGGACCTCCAGATTAGACTACGTCCGAGCCAGCCGTGGCGGTCATATGCCAGAAGTCATATTTAAATTATAATGCCAGAAGATTATCTTTCGAATAAAGTAAATTTCATGTCAATTTAAAAAATTCATCTTTGTTTTATTCCATTTCAAAGTTCTATACCTTTATAAAAAAACACCCTATATTTGTCATAGCGGTGATATATTTTTCAACGCTCAATTCTTCTGTTGTTATTTTAAACGGACCAAGAAGGGTTACCAAATCGTACACAATATTTAACTGTGAAGTAGCTGGTTCCTAATGCTAATACTTTTGCGACGATTGAAGATAATTTTCAAAACTTTTCTATCATGTCCGGACTGGGTTCAATGTTTTTGTACCAACATTTCAAGGTATATTTTTTTAAAGTTTCAAGCCGATCAGTTCACTTAGTCGACGTGTACAATAAAATGAAAAAAAAAAACAGTTCTTGCCTGTTTTCTAATTTTGTACTTTATGTACGCACTTGAGCGACTTAAAAACCAAGAAGGATTTCTTGGAAATTTCATTAGGAAGAGTTTTTTTTTGTCTCGATCTGACTTATATAACCGGAATTATTCACATTTTAAGCGTTTCGACAACTTATAAACAAAAGAGCACAAATTTTTCGAGGTCTAAAACTCAGGACAATACCCCAGAGAGGATAAAATTATAATATTACTGTATCTAAACTATGCCTATCTCAACATTATTTTGACCTTTTTTACGGTACTACTACTATTTCAAACATCAACTTGTAATGTTTGAATTAAGTTATTTTTAGTGTTCCGTACGGAACACTTATAAGATCACTTCGGTGTCTGTCACACCCGATTTTCTCCGAAACTATTTGACATAGAAAGTTGAAATTTGGTAATAATATAGGAATTGATGGCCTCCTCAGAGCCATGTAGTTTTGAGACTTAAATTTTGACTCAAGTGGTTAGTTTTGGGAGGTGAAATCGGAAGTGAAAAGAAAAATTTTTTACTAGGTCATCGAGTGTGGTGTCAAATGAAGGCTTGTGAAAACACGAGTAATATATATATATATATATATATATATATATATATATATATATATATATATAATGTAATACGTGCACGCACTTTTCTTTGTATTATTTTTAAAAAATCGCGAAAAAAGTACTTATCAAAAAATTTTGAAAAAATTCTGGAATATTCTCCACAGGGTGTAGATTGAACGAAAGTCATCACGAGTGCATTACCTTTAATAACACTGGTCAACACAAGTCTTGTTTCCTTTTATTTTTTTTTTCTGTTATTCGGTATTTCTATGGCCCTGACTATGAAAAAAATACTGGGAGATTGCTAACAGCTTTACCTTTTGAAATATACAGTTTTATTATTTTGCGAAAAAAATACAAAAAAAATAATACATTATTAATTATGTTAACAAAATTTCTATTGAACCCTAGCAAATGATCTTTTATAAGATTTCCTTGAATGAACGACTTTAGGTAGATCTCGTTGCAAACTCCAGCAGTAGTCTGCCATCATATGTGAGTCCCACCGCCCCTGATGACGCTCTTCCATTGTCCGAAGATCCTGATGAAATCTTTCACCCTCACTAAAATCACCCAGATTTTGTGGAAATCGGTCTAAATGCGAGTGCAGGAAGTGGATTTTTATGCTCATGTTGCACCCTAGCTCTTGCAAGTTCGATAGCATGCACTCAACAAGCTCGACATGGTCGTCAGATTTCTTTTTGCCTAGGAAGCTACTTATAACCAAAACAAATGAATTCCAAGCTTTGGATTCGACTTCAGTCATTGATTTGACAAAATTAGGATCTTTCATGAGTTGCCTAATCTGTAGCCCATCAAAAATACCAGCTTTCAATTTTTCTGAACTTAATCCTGGAAACTTGCGTGAAAGAAAATTAAAGCATTCGCCACTTTTGTCAAGCGCCTTCGCAAACTGTTCCATTATGCCGAGTTTAATATGAAGTGGTGGAAGTATGATGCGGTCTCGGCTAACTAAAGGCACGTTTATAACATTTTTTGTACCAACCCTTCCCGCACTGGCCAAACTTTTTGTGACCAATGGTGTTGGTGTTGTTTGTCACGACTATCCCAGAGACACATGAAACAAGGGAACTTTGTGTACCCCCCTTGTTGACCTAAAAGAAAGTTAACCATTTTCAGATCAACACAAATGACCCGTTTGTGGTCTTGATACTTAATTTGTTCCATAACCTTAGAAACATTTACGTATTTTTCTTTTAAAGTCGTCAAATGTGCAATAGGTATAGATCCGTACTTGTTACCGTTATGAAGCAAAACACACTTTAAACTTCTTTTGCTGCTGTCTATGAAAAGACGCCAATCACTAGGTTGGTACTGTTTTAATCCCATCTGCTGCAAAATACCACCAACATCGTTACAAAAAACTAAATCCTTCTCTTGAGAAAAATACAGTAACAGATTTTTTTCTCGGGTACGATAAAATGTAACGTTGGTTTCCGGAGTAAGCAAATTTTTTTCTTTTAAACGAGATGCTAAAATTTCAGAAGCTTCTTTTGGTAAGTTCAGATCTCTTACTAAGTCATTTAGTTCTTTCTGATTAAATGGTTGAGGTTCTGAAAGGCTACATTTGTAGTCTGAATCAGAGTCTTCACTTGATGTATTTCGTTCGGGTTCACAGAGATTTGGATCATCAGAAGATTTAGATGTGCTGGGTTGTACCTCTTGTGATTTTAATTGAGGTCGTTGAGCAGAAGATAAGTTAGGATATGACCACTTACTTCGATTTCCAGGGTTAATTCCGTTTATTTTTACAACGCAGAAGTAGCAATCGTCATGATGGTTTCGAGGTTCTCGCCAAATCATGGGTGTTACGAACATTATTGCATCTCTTTTTCCACTGGACCGTAACCGTAGACATACCACACATTTCTGGCATACAATATGAGGAACCCATGGCTTGCCCTGATTACACAATTTTATTTTAAAGTATTGATGATACGCAGTTTTCACAAAGTCCGATATAGGTTTTCGATATTTTGCAAATATATATTCACCACAAATATAGCAAAAACAATCGGGATTAAGCACACAACATTTTCTTGACGAAGCCATATCTAAAACAACAACAAAATATATTTTAGTGTCCAATAAAAGACGAAAATCTAAATAAAAATAGTAAATGAGGGTAGTTAGCTATAACTCAAAAACAAAAGCTGTTAGAGAAAAATTGTTGCCATATTTAAAAAAGACGCGTCAATTTGAGATAGAAACAAAAAAAAATCACAGGAAACAAGCAATTTTCTTTTTTTTGTTGACCAGTGTAATTTATCTGGTATATAAAAAAAACAAAAATTTCAAGGTCATCAGATTTCAGTAAAGATTGGAAACAAACTTTGTTGAAAACTCATTTGGGGTGTGTCTTGTGAAGTCACTGATCATTTTATACCTCTGTAACAATTTTTTTTATTGCGCAAGTTCAACTTGCACTTGACCGGTTTTTTTAGTATATAAATCACTTTACCGTTTCATTAAAAATTATATTCTATTGCTGTTACATAATTTTATTAATATAATCTCCAGTTGCCAATAGTTTGATCTTATGTGTCTGTATGTATATAGTTATGTTTTAAATTTAAATTATCTCAGGTTAAGTACTCATGCAGAGATTGTGGTTGCACGAAGGAACTGGAAGTTAACAGGCTCACTTTTAGTATATATTATATAATATTTATATTGTATATGGAAATCAAAATATGAATACTAAAATTCTGATTATTCAAAGAGAATCGCAAATATCACAGACTTCACTCAATTTCGGTCAATTAACCAATATAATGGCTGCCACTACGAATTTTTTTCATAAACAGGCTGAGCTTTTAGGCTAAAATTGAATTGACCAGTGTAACTCTTGATTTGATAGCTTTTGAAGTAGAGATATCCTATGAACTTATTCTAGAAAGTATTTTTCATTTATATTTCTAGCCACATCCGAATTAAAGAGGATTAGGAATATATAATAAAAGACTGTTTTTAGTCAATTTCCACTAGTTTATTTATAAATGCGATGACGCGTTTCGCTGTCGATGCAACTTCTTCAGATCTACATTTTACACTATCAAGTTAGGTTTAATGTTAACATTTTTATATAATTTCTTAATTATAATACAGTAGAACCCCGATTATCCGAGGTAACGTGGGGGCACCCTCCTCGGATAACTGAAAACTCGGATAATCCGGATTTGTTTTTTATTCATTCAAAAAATAAACACAAATACTTTAAACCGATGTTTTAACGTTTTTTAACATATAAATAGGTACATACATTATAAAACAGTGAAATAGGTATCTATGCGCTTCTGTTTCATATTGCATCTTCTCTTTCTCGCTGCAATGTTTCTCCATCTATTAAGAAGAAGCAAATCCGCTGGGGTTGCCTCTGGTTGTTGTTCGATATACCTCAAAGCTTTTTTCAAAGAAGCAAAACCTTCTTGATGGGAGATCTTAGTGGGAGACTGTTCATCCACCACCGCTTCGTCTTCGTCATCTGATTTTTCGGTTTCCTGAAAGGCATTCGTTATTTCTTCAATACTCATTTCTTCTTCTAAATCATCTGCTGTAATCCATTTAACAACACTTGTCACATTTTCGCAACCTTTTAATTTTTGCATTAATTCAAATAAACTTTTTTCTTTTTCTTCTATCTCGCTGTCAAAATTTGAATAGGACATTTCTCCATGGCTTCTCAATTTCAAAGCTAATTCATTTACTGGAGTATCATCTTCACTGTTATTATAGTCCTCAAAATCAATAACTTTTGACCAAGATTTTTAAATAGTGGTAGTACGCACAGAATCCCAAGATTGACGTACCCAGTAAATAACATTTTTTCAGTGTAACCTTTCATTCCATTGCATTGATAATATCCTCCTTTTCTGTGTATTCTAACAGATGTTCAAGATATAAACGCCTATAATTTTTTTTAATGTTTTCGAGGATGCCTTGATCCATTGGTTGCATTATGCTGGTTACATTTGGAGGAAAAAATTTTACAACAATTTTGCCCACATGAAGTCCTTCTCCAGGGTGAGAGGGGGCATTATCCATTAACAAAATTGCTTTAATAGGAAGACGGTTTCTGTTCAAAAATTTAGTCACAGATGGCACGAACTCTTCTTCAAACCAGTTAGTAAATAAGGTCGCATCCATCCATGCGTTCTTCTGATTTTTGTAATAGACTGGAAGGGCTTTGGGTGAGATGTCTTTTAAAGCTCTTGGACGTGCAGACTTGCCAATCACCATCAGTGGGATTTTGTGCTTGCCAGATGCATTGGAACATACCATTATAGTTAATCTTTCCTTACTTCGTTTGTGCCCAGGAGCTGATTTTTCCTGTCGAGATGCCAATGTTTTTGATGAAAGCATTTTATAATTCAGACCAGTTTCGTCATAGTTGTAAATTTGATCAAATGTGTATCCACAATCTTCGATTTGCTTAAACTTCTCAATTGATGACACATCAGCAGAAAGTTTTTCACCACATACAGTCAGTTGTCGTACACTGTACCGTTTTTTCCAGCGGTCAAGCCATCCAGAACTGGCGGTAAACTGATCTATCTCTGGGAATTGCCTACTAATCATTATTGCTTTCTGTTGTAAAATTAGATCTGACAGAGGCACACCTTTTGATCTCTGTTGGTTAAACCAATTGAATAAAGCTTCGTTAACCTTTTCATAGTCGCCGGTTTTTATTGATTTTCTTCCTGAGGATGAGTTTAATGTTTACATTTTTATATAATTTCTTAATCATAATATTACACCTAATTAAATTATATTGATAGTATTGGAAAACCCACACTGACATGAAATTAGGAGAATAAATTTAATAATGGTGAATTGTTTAAATCTACCTGGTCACTAAGTAAAGTACCTGTAGTCCTTAATCGATTTATTTGCATTGTCTCTAAAAGGTTTAGTTTTTAAACCCTTTTGTTGGGCATATAAAATTTTGAAATTCTTTCACTACGAGAGAAAAAAATGAAAAAAAATACGTTTTTCGTTTTTTTCCATTTTTATAATCTACAATCATTTCTGCACAAAAAACAATCCAACCCCCACAATTATACGATGAGTATAAATGCCTGAAATTTTTTATATAAAGTAGTCAAGGTATGAGCCATCAGTCAATATCGCCAAGATATGAGTCCCGCTCAGCCTTCGCCTAGCTTCGCACTACGCACCTTTAAATATACCACCCCATTCCAACCATTATGAAGTTATTATTATTTTCACTATTATTATTATTATCCCACTTTTTATTAACAATGCTTAGGAATAATTATATAACACTATTTACTATATACAAATAAAAAACTTTATTTTTACAAAAATATTTTGAAATACTATTTACTATATACAAATAAAAAACTTTATTTTTACAATAATATTTTGAAAAGTAATAATAAGATTTTATTATTTTGTTATACTTTTTTTTTAACTAAAATGAACCCGCTTCATACGACTGGCCTTCTTTTTTTTCTAACTTCTTAAATTTTTCTTCTAAACTTTTTCTTGCTCTTGAAATTTTTTGCCTCTCGCATTTCGATGCTTGTTGTAAGTCTTTCTCGGCTTTCACTATTCTCAGTTCATCTTCCTTCATCAGCCCAGCAATTGTAAATTTTCCAGGGTCAATGAAAAGTTTTTCAAGTACTCATTGAAGCAGCATAGTGCATCATATGCACCTAATTCTAGTGTGCTTTTCTCTACAAAAATATTTTTTGGGCATCTAACCCACAATGCATTATTATAGCTTTCGTTTGTGTTTTGTGTCTTACCGTGAACACATTTTTCTAACAGGGCTGGATTCGCCAGGTCCCTGAAGACAGGTTTCAAAATTTCCATTACTACTTTTGGTAGATGAAAATGCTTTGAGTGCTCATATAATTTTTTTTCTGCCTGGGCCTTGAGGAACTTACACCAGTCCAAGCTGCATAAATTGTGTGCCGGATTCTGGTCGTTTGAGCCGAGATGAAAAAAATTCTGCCCATACTGCTTTTTTCAACTCAGCCAAGCTGCCAACGTTTCTTCGTATGGCTAAGCCATAAAACTTTTGAATGTCGTTTATTGCCACATCCGTGAGTCTGCCCTTTCCTCCTATCGGCTTTCCATCTTGCAGTTTTTTGGACGTGTAGGAAGTTTTTAGCTTTCTGAGTCTAGATCCCATCCTTTTTTGTACATGTCCTATACATTCTAACTTCTGAACTAAGAGACTATCTCCGTAAGGGTTTTGTTCTACAACCTTCAAGAAACCCTTTGAGTCTCCATCACCTAAGTAGTGAGAATATCTCACATTGTATTTGTCCATTGACCTCAGCCCCACTGGTACCACTATGATTGGCTATGCAATTTTCATTATGTGTATTCTAAAATTTTAGTGGACAACGACAGTGTTTGGAGAGTACCCCAATATCCACTATTTTGCCTGAGTCAGTACTCGCAGCAGAGACCACGCTATTCAAAGAAGTATGGCCCCTTTTTTGCCAACTGCCATCTAGTGAGATGGCCAAATCCCTGTTGCCACTATTTGAAATACAGGCTTCCTCTACGGCAGCCACCATTATATCTTTTCCAACTACTTCAAGAGCTGAACGAATAACATTTTGGTGCAAAAAGTGCTTGCTTTGTGGGGGAGGAATGTTCATCATAGCACAAAGAAGTTTAGCTCCAGCAAATCCTTTACCAGTACACCTAAGTGCATAAGTAAATCTAATATTTATTGTATCTAATTTCACAGATTTACCTTTGAGTTCATAATCCAGTTTCTTGGAGTTCCTTAGTTGATTTAGGACTTGACAATTCTGACAAACAATCTTTATAGTGGATGCCAAACCGTTTCTCAAACAAACACTGAGGGTGATTTCACCACCACATTTTTTGCAGTCCACTGTTGAGTTCAGTGCTTTTACTCAGCTCTCCAACATCCACCAAATCATACGCATGGTTGCTCATGAATGACTCAAATTTATTTTGATTACTTAGTTTTTTTGAAGAAGAAGAAGGTGTACGATTTTCAGATGAGGTTGATGGTGTTGATTCAACAGATGGTAAGGACATGACCAATTTACGAGCAACAGAAATATGTGTCCCACTAAAAGGTTTATTCCTTTTCTTGCTCTTCAAGCTAGTCTTTGGCTTAGTCATTTTTCTTCACAAAACAATAATAAAAAACTATAATAAAATAACAATATAATAAAATTTAAAACAGCAATAGTAACAGAAAACAGGAAAAAAATTTGTAAATATGTAAACAAAAACAATCTCTCACGTAAAATATAACCAAACAAAACAAAACTAAAAAAAAAATTTGGAAAAAAACATATTTTGTTGCCAAACTTGTTTTTGCAAAAAAAAAGAAGACAAACACTCTAGAAATAAATTAAAAAAAGTTGATTATAACAAAAAAAACAGTCAAAACTACAACTTTTTAGTTTTTCGGCTCTCCTGAAAAATTGACTTTTTTGTACATTATCTTCAAAACTATAAAAGTTATTGAGCTATTTTTTTTTTAAAATATCCATGGCAATACTGTCTACAGTTCGGACTAAGGAAATGTCAAACGAAACAGCTGGTAATTTACCGCGTCAATTCAAACATACAAATAAAATTCATGAACTTTCAAATTTCTAGAAAATGTAATTTAAATTATTTCTTTAAACCTTTAGTCCCATTAAATTATATAATAATAAATAATAAGTGTGCAAAGTTTCGTTGAAATAGGATGAACGGTTGCTGAGAAAATGGGTTTTACTTTTCAATGTAAATTGACCTCGGTAGTGACCCCCTTAAATGTGTGATTCTCTGTTAAAAGATGATTAGTATATGTTGTGTGTTCTATAATTCTTTGTATACCAGGTGTACAAGTATAAATGCGGATTTTTTCTAAAAAAAACATGTTAAATTCGGGACGAATGATAAAAAGCGCTTTATTCAAAGTACGCTCCACCGCTTGTTATACATTTTTCCCATGTTTCGGGCAATTTGTGAATACCACGCCAGTAAAAATCTTCCCCTTTCGCTGCGGACCATTCATCGAGCTATTTTTTTCACATCTTCGTACGAACCAAAGCGCTGCGCAGCAAGTGCGTGACCCATCGATGCAAACAAGTGGTAATCGGAAGGAGCCAAGTCTAGTGAGTAGGCCGCATGGGGTAGAACTTCCAGCTGAGTGCTTCCAACGTGTCGCGAACTGGTTTTGCCGTATGCGATGGAGCATTGTCATGACGATAAATGACTTTGTGTTGCCTCTTTCGGTATTCTGGCCTTTTTTCAAGCAGCGAACGGTTCAAATCGGTCAATTGTTGTTGGTAACGTTTAGTATTAACCGTTTTCCCCAGGTTTTAACAGCTCATAATAGATCACGCCCCTCTGGTCACACCAAACACAGAGCGTCTTTCTGCCAAAGCGATTCGGTCTTGCGGTCGATGTGGATGGTGCGCCCGGGTCTACCCATTATTTTTTGCGCTTGGCATTCTCAAAATAAATCCACTTTTCATCCCCCGTAACTATACGATACAAAAACGACTTCCTTTTGTACCGAGCGAGCAAAATGTCACACGTGTTTTTGCGCTTTTTCCATTTGCCTATCGTTCAACTCATGTGGTACAAATCTACCGGTCTTCTGAATCTTTCCCATCTCTCGTAGCCGATTGGAAACAGCTTGTTGACTAACGCCCAATTGCTCGGCGAGTTGTTTTTTGTGTTTGCGAATCATCTTCGACCAACAATGCTTGCAATTCCACTGCTTCGTATTTTTTTGGCGGTTTTCCACGTTCCTTGTCTGCAGCATCGAAGTCACCTCTTTCGAAACGCCGAAACCATCGTTCACACGTATCTTGCGATGGAGCATGTTCACTATAAGCTTCTCGAAGTAATCGGTATGATTCAACAGCAGTTTTATTCAAATGGAAACCAAAAAATTAAAGCTGTCCGCGAATGTTCTTTGTTCGGTATAAATTTCGACATATTGAACACAACAACACAACACTATGTACGCACTTTTCCAATTTATCACTCGTGCGCGTCTGACACTTGTTGATGACACAACAAAATGGCGCAGTGTCAAATCTTTATAGCACAAACTGCATTGGTGCACAATCTGTTATCTGAAATCCGCATTTCATACTTGTACACCTGGTAAATGTACGTCCAGTTTGTCATATATATGTTTTAGGACAGGAACCACATGTTAATTGATATACCTCTGATTTATTGTCTTTTTTGATTTGTGGTTTGTAGTTTTTAAGATATTTCCCTATAGTATTGTTAGGCTTGTAAGCTATGTTGATATTTTTTTGATTTAAAAATTTTCCCAGTTTTTCTGTTGGTTTGCCAAAATAGGTTAAGCATTTAAATATGGTTTTTCTGTCCTTAAAACATGGGTATATTTCTGAGATAGTCTTGTTTCTAAGTTTTTTTTCCTAATGATGTTATCAATTAAAGTAACTGAATAACCGTTGTTAACGGCTACTTGTTTTATGTAGTTTAATTCTTTAGTAAAATTGTCTTCTGATAAGGGGGAGGATTAGGAGGCAAGAAAGTCGACAAGATATATAGTTGGGAAAAAAAATATCCCAATTCAAGTTAGTGACATTTTGAATTTTTAATAGAAGTACTGTATATACAGTAAACAAAGAATTTTGTCTCTGAATTTAATAGTTTCTAATACTCATTAGAAAATAGACGTTTTATTAGGAACGTTGTACCTTAAAATGTAAATATATCCGGAATTTGCATGTCAATTGAATAATATTGGCTTAGAGCTTAAATTAAGAACCAGTGTAATAAATGGGTGATTGTCGATGCAATTCGAGCCAAGGGCTTAGTGTCTTATATGTGTTAAGGTAGTATTTAATGCAGAAAAAAAACAATAACGCCCATGGTAGCACCATCGCGTTGTCATAGAGGTACCTGCACGAATTTACAATATAGGTGTCAAAAAAGTAAATACTATATTACTTTTTGTGTAACAAATTTTCAAAAATGTTATTTTGAAATTGCTACAGCTCATGACAGAAAGCTGATATCAGCATACCTAAATGCTACAAATGCAGATTCAGTCAAATTCGCTCCTCTAGTAAGATGTCTATATAAATATATATTTGGCAAGCTTTTTTTTTCTAACTTTTCACTGTGATGAAGGCTCAAGTAGCTGCGTTACGTAATCCGTAAGTTTTGTCATTGGACCAATATCTAAGTAGTAATGGTATTACTCACCTAAAGATTTTACATCATCTACAATTATACAGAAATCTTAAAGTAATAAGTTGATAAAATCAGGGCCAAACTTTCATAGGAAATAAAAACATATATCAGATGCCAAAGATTTAAGTTCCGGGTCAATTTTGATTACAGAGGTGGAATTCCAAAATTTACGATGTTGATAATAGTCGATACTAGCTGATCACGTACTTGAATGCGGAAATATTTACATCCATTATAGGTAAGGTAATCCGGTAATCAACAATAAGTATAATATTAAAAAATACCAAAAGCTTCTTAATCACAGTATTTTTGTTATAAGGGGCAAAAAAATTAGTTGCACTTTATCAGACGTTTTAGTAGAAATACTCATATATTCGCGAAGTTGTTATTCAATGAACGGGTGTTCAGTCTTCTTTTATTTTGATTGTGGCGTTAGCAATTAATATACGTGGCTTACACACTCTCAGTGCGCGACAGGTATTAACCAGTTGACGAACACCAATTTTAAAAATATAACCTTAAATTACACCATTGTTTAAAGCACGCAGACGCGTTTTCCCGGTTGGGACTTCTGAAGGTGAAGTTCGAACATTTTGGGGCTCCGAAGTGTGGAACGGTGGTCCACAAATTACTTGGTATGGGTTCTAATTACAGGGGGTCACCAAGCGTTTTGTGTAGCGATTCCTAAAACGTCGGCCGAGGGTATATGATTTAAGCAGGTGGTTAAACACGTTAGGCCGTGTTTTTTGCGTCAGTTCCGTAATCCCACTGGCGAACTAATAGAAAGTAATTGTATCCAAAACCAGTAGCAGTTTCCCGAGGAGAACCTTTATGAGCGCCCTCCAAGGAAATAAAAATAGAATTAGCATTGTAAATTTTTAAGATTTAGTAGAGCGTGAAAATCGAGGTTTTTAAAACGCAAATGAAATTTTTTAGGTGGAATGAAATAACACTGGCATGAGTGTATTAGAATAGACGGTAATTAGGTAAAAAATCTTTTTAATTCTGCGAATTTTCCTTCATGGGTGTGTACATATTTTAAATACGAAACTCGTTTTTAAAGTAAAAAAAAAACAAGGCATATATTAAACAATTTTATTTTTAAATGAACGTACGGACCTTAATCTATTTTACGACATAATTTCCATCTAAATTAAAGTACTTGTCGAATCGTAAGACCAGCTTCCATCTGCGTAGAAATCTGGTTTGGTAAACACTGCAGCACGGCCGTTTTGGCGTCGTCGTGTTGCGCTGACCGGCAAGGTGTTTCTTTAAATGCAGGAACAAATCGTAAATTTGATAATGATGAAATCGAAAAGCGTCTGTTTTCTTAAACGATTCGTATCAGATCATCATTAATAAACGTGCACGTTTGTACGGTCATCTTTAAATGCGTTAAACCATTTTCTTAGCATTACATCGCTCACAGCATTTTTCGTCATATACTTCACGTCCCTTGCACAGAGCGTACTTCACAATCCGCGGGATTTTCAGTGCTTTGCGGCACAACAAACGTAAGCTCGGACGAATGCTTCCGTAATGGCACTAATATATACAGGTACTCAGCGCCTATGCGCAGAACGGCGACTGCAACGTTGAAGCGATCATACTTCAAAACGGTACTTTTTTTAAAAAAAAAAACACGCCTCGTATCTTCAGGATTATCATGAATTAAAAGGCGTTTTTCAATCTGTTTTCGACTTGCAGTGATACAATTTAAATGTTTCAACTTCATCAACTTTAAAGAACTTTTACGAACCGAAAGTCAGACTTATTGCCTTTACGGGTCTTATCTTTTCAGGGTTTTTCGTATTTCAGATTATGCTTTTTTAATTCCTTCTGCATATGCTTCCTCAAGCAATCTTTTCGGAATGTCTGATAATCGCACTGACTACACTTAAATCTTTTAATACCCTCGAATTTTTTGTGAATAAGTTGGTGTCGTTTTAAATCCCTTTTTCTAGCGGTTTTGTGATTACAAAAATCGCATTTAAACTTTTTAATCTCCTCCGGATTTTCATGTTTTAGAAGCGGCTCCAGATCCAGATTATCTTTCTTTAATTCCATCCGAATATGCCTTTTGAAACAGTCTTTTCGAAACGTCTGATACTCGCATTTGCTACATTTAAAATTTTTAATTTCATCGGAATCTTTGTGAATAAGTTGATGTCGGTTTAAGGCCCCTTTTTCTAAATGTCCTGTAGTTACAAAAGTCGCATTTGTATCTTTTCACTTGCTCCGGATTTCCGTGCGTTAAAAGGTGCTCCTGCATGTTGTTTTTCCGAATTGTGTGATAATCACACAGGCTACAATTAAATGTGTCAACTTCATCGGGATTTTTATGAACCAGCTGATGCGTAATTAAAGAACCTTGATGAGCGGTTTGAAAGTCACATTTATCGCATTTATAGACCTTATTTTCAGAAGGCTTTTCCTTGTTAAGATCGCGTTTCTTTAATTTGTTCTTCCTTGTTTTGTGTTCACACTGTTCGTGGTAGTCAACTGGAGAACCTTTATACTGTTCCTGGTTGGAGCCATTAGGGAAAATACTGAAATTGGGAAAAAAAAATAATAAAATGACACTTTCAAGCCAAAGTAGCAACTAATAAAAATTCCTATTATTATAATTAGGTATACTGTACAGATTTCTGTTAAACTTTAGAGATTTTTTAGAAATAAACCCCACTAATTTTTTTTATACAAAAGGTCTATTGAAACTTTATGAAAAAATATCAATCATAGACAAAGCTATACGAGGAAGTGCTTCGGACATATTTACCACATGGGATTAAAAGTACCGAGACTTTTCAAGAGATAGCAGCACAAACCAACAAAACCACTATGATTTTCAGTTAGCGTCAACGGTCAGAAGATTCGTGTAAACTTTTCATCATAGTTTGTCTATTAGTTTCCGAGTTACAGCTGTTTGGCAAAACGAAGGAACAAAAATTATTTCGTGTGTTGATTAAACATTGCTTTTTGATGAGAAAAAAATACAGCCAAAACCCCAAAATGGCATTATTGAGCTTAGATGCCGATGAGGTAGTCGCTCCAAAAAACAAAAAAAAAATCCACCATATTGTTCTGCATGACCATAAAGTGAAAGTGAGAGAAATAGCTGACATCGTGGAGATATCAACAGTACGCGTGAGGCATTAGGGTGGACACGAGGTATAGGGGGAAAAAAATATTTTCATTGTAATGCCGGCGGGACCCCCCCAATTTTACTATTTGTCTAAAAAATAAGATTAGCACAGTTTTAACTGATTCGTCCTAGAAACTTGACGGGAGGAAATGTGGTCGTCTTAAAATTTTACTCCTACCACTTTTTTGTTAAAACTTTTATATTTGAAGATATTCATTATCCAAGACCGGATGTGATTCGAATCCTCAAATTCGACCTGTTTAAAAAACGAAAGTGAAAAATGGCAACAAAGATACCTAACTCAAATACTTTTGACCATTTTTTGTTTTCTTTGTATTATAAACAATTATACAAATACATTGTTATACAATATATAATAAGACATAAAACTGTCATTTGTTTTAACTTTATAAATAATTTTAGGAATTCCAAGGTAATGGGTACCTACCTGATATTTAGTTCTATTCTTTAAAAAGTTTGTTTTTGTTACAAAAAAGCTATTGCTAAGGGCCCTTTTATCAAGAGAATTCTACCTGGAGCGTCATAAACCACACCCCTTCTTTTTTGTTCCTTGTCTGGGATGCCGGGGGAGAAGTCAGAGAGTTTTAGGTTACGTTTGCCTTTCAAGCAGTGAACATTTCAACAACGTTCGTTTAGTAACTCTTTGTGAGGTTTGCGGGACAATGCCTTCTACAGCATCAATGAGCCATGCTTATTCGGGTTCGAGTTCAAGGCAGAAAGAAATGGTGTATTTAATCAGTCACATGTCTCATCAAATCAGTGGCAGTAAATTATCATGTAATTGTTAAGTTTTACGCAGTTTATTTTATAATATACGGCAAGTGAAATTAAACACCAAAGAAGCTGCAAGACAACAGAGGAAGTTTTAATTTTTTGGAAGAAAGCAAAGATACTAATCAGACACCTGAAAGATTGTGTAGCAAAATTAGAAAAACTATATGAAGAGTAGAGAAAACTGCAAAAAGCACAGCGCAAAATAAAAAAGTAGCAGCTTTCAAGTCATTCAAGTCACAGATGTTTGTTTATTTATAATCAATATTTATGTAAAAGCTTGGTTCAACGCCCCCAAACCAACTTTGGCTCCCAACCAAGACCTACAATTGTTAAAATCTTTTGTGAAATACAAACAAATTGATAAAGAACTTGCAGACAAGGCACTGTCTAAAATGATAAATCATCTGTGGTATCTCAATTCGGAGCTAGTCGCATTTTCATCTCTTGATGAAACTTTAGAAAAAAAATGTCAAAACAATTATACAAATACATTATTATGCAATATATAAGACATAAAATTATCATTTGTTTTAACTTTATAGATAATTTCAGAAATTCCAAGGTAATGGGTAGACATAAAACTGTCATTTGTTCTAACTTTATAAATAATTTTTGGAATTCTAAGGTAATAGGTACCTACCTGATATTTAGTTCTATTCTTTAAAAGGTTTGTTTTTGTTACAAAAAAGCTATTGCTAAGGACCCTTTTATCAAGAGAATTCTACCTGGAGTGTCATAACTCACACCCCTTCTTCTTTGTTCCTTGTCTGGATGCCCAGGGAGAAGTCAGAGAATTTTAGTTTACGTTAGCATTTTAAGCAGTGAACATTTCAACAACGTTGGTTTAGTGGCTTTTCTGTGAGGTTTGCGGGACAATGTCTTCTACAACCTCAACGAGCCAAGCTTGTTCGGGTACGAGTTCAAGGCAGAAAGAAATGGTGTATTTAATCGGCCACATGTCTCATCAAATCAGTGGCAGTAAATTACCATCTAATTTTCAAGTTTTATGCAATTTATTTTATAATATACAAGTAAAACTGAACATCAGAGAAGCTGCAAGACTTACAGAACAGGAAGTTTTAATTTTTTTGGGAGGAAGTTAAGATACCAACCAAACACCTGAAAGATTGTGTTGCAAAATTAGAAAAACTATATGAAGAGTGGAGAAAACTGCAAAAAATCGCCAAAAGATCTAAAAGCACAGCGCAAAATAAAGAAGTAGAAGCTTTCAAGTCATTCAAGTCACAGACAGTTATTTATAATCAATATTTATGTAAAAGCTTGGTTCGACCCCCCCCCCCCCCCCCAAACCTACTTCGGCACCCAACCAAGACCTACAATTGTTAAAATCTTTTGTGAAATACAGACAAATTGATAAAGAACTTGCAGACAAGGCAATGTCTAAAAGGATAAATCGTCTGTGGTATCTCAATTCGGCGCTAGTCGCATTTTCATTTCTTGACGAAACTTTAGAAAAAAATGTCAAAACAATTATGGCTGCAAAATGTCTAAAATTAATTTCCGTTGAAGAAAAAATTATGATGATAGGGATGTAAAAGTAAGGCCGAATCTCGAACAAGTGAATGATTTATTGAACAACAAAATTGATTATTTTGTTTCTCATCAAACTCTAAATTTTTTCGAGAGATTTGACACTGATACAAACTTTTAAATACAGATCTGATTTAAATAGTGTGACAATTCACACTATTTGAAAGCCAACAAAAGAGTACACAATTTTAAGGAAGTCAATGACACAGCTGAAAGAGGTGTAAAATTAATCGAGACCTTAATTCCTGTTTGACGAAAGATGAAGAACAACGACAGTGTCTGTTACAAGTTGTATCTCAGTGTAGGAAAATTTTTCCTGACTCTTCAAAGGTCACCTTATCTACTCATTTGAGGTGTGTTTTGTGAAGTCACTGATCCTTTTAAGCGGCCCGCACACGGTCAATAATTTCACATGTCAATACTATTGTCAATATGCAAGTCAATAACGACAGATCGCACACTGATCAATATTATTGTCAATAATTTCATTTTGCCTCTAGTCGTTGCACCAGGCGGATCACACTGATTTATTTTTTTTTACAATGAATAAAGAAAACGCGTGTATTTCTCTTTTAGTGTTTTGTGCAAGCAAACGTACAATCATTCGTAAACGGTGGGTGAAAGACTGGATCAAAAGAAGGGAACATTATTCTCATGTAACATTACTAAGAGAAATTTCTCTTAGTGATTCCACAGACTATTGCAATTATTTTCGAATGGACATCCACACGTTCCATACTCTCAAAGATATGCTTGAACCTCTACTAAGACGCAAAGATACGAATATGAGAGCTGCTATTAGTGTAGAAGATAAATTGGCAGTTACTCTAAGGTACTTAGCGACCGGTAGAAACTTTGAAGATCTAAAATTTTCTGCACTAATGGGACCAAGAACAATAAGTTACGCAGTGATGGAGACTTGTGAAGCATTAATTTACATTTTAAAGGATTACATGAAAGTAAGTGTACCCATAATTTTTTACATTTTTTTATTTTTATACATAAGTAAAATTAAAACGTAAGTTAAAGTATAATTAAATGTTGGTAAAGTTGGAAATGTACAAAGCTGCCGTATCTTCTAATTGTTGTGAACGAAACATATACGAGTTTTGTTCGGATGATATACTTTCATGGATTGTTGCAGCCTGTGACGGTGGTGGCGATGTTATCTGGGAGTTACTGCTTGACTCTGGCGAATAAATATTAGTATTTCTCGCAGAGTATGAGGGCGATGTTATTTGGGAATGGATGCTTGACTGACCCCCCCCCCCCCCCCCCCCCCCCCCCCCCCCCCCCCCCCCCCCCCCCCTGGTGAATATATATTATTTGGCATTTGCAATGTATTCATGCTTGCCTGAAAGAGTATGTCATTAATTGCCTTTTCCGCAAGCAACATTTGTGTTTTCTCCAATTCCCTCAATTTATTCGCCCCACACTTTAGCAAGGCAATCAAATTTGTCATTACTTTCAGTAGGGTTTGGTTTTTCAAGATATTCACATGTAAGTGATAGTAGCTCCTTTTGCCTTGCCATGGGACCTTTCATTTTTTTTCTTGGTATAAATGTTTGTGGTGTTATTGAGGAAACAGACGAATTTCCACTGGTCTGAATTGTACGGGGTGCTGGTTCTCCTGGCGAGTTTCTGCATTTCTTGAACATCCTGAAAAACAATTACCAATAAAATGTTGAAGTAAAGATCTTTTCGGTAGTTGGTTCTCAGAGCGTTAATTTTTTTTTCGTACTTCCGCCTCATCTGCGTTGGGTTTAAGTTTTTGATAGATTGGAATTAGTTTTTGTATTGCTTTTTTGCGACTGTTTCTGTTCTTGTAAGCTGGTAAGAGTGGATTCCATAATTCTGGGAGAGTCTCATAAACTTCAATAAAATGTTTTAAATATTCAGTATCCGTTTCACTTAAATTTTCACCAACTTCAGAATTATCACCAATTTCTTCTGTTCCATTACACATTTTTTAAAAAGATAAATAATAATTAATATAAAAACACTAAGGTTACCACTGTTTATAAACATTGCACAAGGCACTCAAGAGACAGAGAACTCAGGGAAGGTTATTTAAAATCAGGTTCTACTTTGGCTTGTAAAAGAATCGACTTCTTTTTTAAAAATTAAGTTTATAAAACAAATATAACGATTAAAAACTAGTTCCTACCTCGACGAAATTTTTTTTTGAACTAAGTATTGAAGAAAGTATTGATAAGCCACCGCACATTATCAATAGTATTGTCAATATCCCTGCCACTTTGCAGTATTGATGTTTGAATATCAAAAAATTTAGATTTTCGTCAATACAAAATTATTTCATCAATACCAACTTCAATACCTACCGCACACGATCAATAGTATCGACAATACTTTTCTATATTGACAATATTATTGACCGTGTGCGGGCCGCTTTATACCTCCGTAACAAAAATTTTTATTTTAAAAACAATCAACTTACCAAACACTAACTGCGCAAGACCAACTTGCCCTTGACCGCTTATTTTTATTTTTATTTATTTATTTATTTACTGCACTTTACAGATTGATCACAGAGATCTTTCCAATTACAAAGTACTAGAACTTAAATTAACTTAATTTAAATAACATTACATAATAATCTACATACACTTAAAACAACGCACGCAATTTAGTTTTGAAAAGATTGCACTTTTCATTAAATATATCTACACTATTCTGGATTCCATTGTAAAGTATGCAAGCATTATGCAATGGAGATCCTAGGTGATGGTTATTATGGGCTACATTTGTTATATAGAAAGTGCTATGATTTCTTGTGGTGTACGATGGCACACACTAAAATATAAGTTGGACAGAAATGCCGGGTCATCAACGAGACCATTCACTACTTTGTACAAGTAGAGCATGCAATATTGCTTTCTACGTTTCTCTAAGGTTACCATCCCATAACGTTCGTGCAACAGTGTAGAAGAGATCATAGAGTTATATGAACTGGTTTGTTTATAATGCATGTAACGCATCATTTTATTCTGTATCAATTGAAGTGTTCGCTTGTGACAATTATAAAAGGGTGACCATACTATACTAGCATATTCTAATATACTTCTAACATAGGATATGTATAGCTGTTTTATGCAATTTGTACTTCTAAAATCTTTTGTGCTTCTGAAAATTAAGCCATACATTTTGTTCGCTTTACTTGCTGTTTAACTTACATGATAGTTAAACGTCAATTTGGAATCAAAAATCACCCCTAAGTCCTTTATTCTCCTCATATAAAAGTGGGACAGGACATTCTCAATACTATATGTAAACTTTATCGGCTTCAGTTTTCTAGTATAAGAAACAACAGTACACTTGCTTACACTAAAGTAAATCTTATTTTCAATTGCCCGTGGTGCAACGTTGTCTATATCATTCTGCAAAATCCGGCAGTCAGCAGGCGATCTGATTTCATAATAAAGTTTTAAGTCGTCAGCAAATAACAGGCAGGATGCATTTTTAACTACACCAGTGACGCCGTTGATATAGAGTAAAAAGAGCAGAGGTCCTAGATTGGACCTCTGTGGAATTCCGGATGTAGGTGTAAAAGGTTTGAACTCATATCCCTTTATCTTTACTACATGTTCACGATTATAAAGGTAAGATTTTAAAAACTCAATTAAATTCACGTGGAATCCAAAATCCTTCACAGCTTATTCAACAATATCGAAATGAGACCTTATCGAATGCCTTTTCAAAGTCTGTATATACAATATCCATTTGGCCGCGCCGATTTAAGACATCTGACGTTGCCTGCGTTACCGCTAATTAATTACTAATGACAGATCTACCCTCCATAAAGCCGTGCTGATAAGTACTTATACTGTGACGAACCGATGTTGATATATTGTTATCAGCTGCCGTTGAGAGTATTGCAATTGGTCTATAGCTCTTTATATCGTTGTTGTCACCCTTTTTAAAAACTGGACATATTCTTGTTCTTTTCCACAGGTGGGGAAACATTTTTGTTTTAAGACTCAAATTAAACGTCCTTCAACTCCCTCAATGTCTCCACAACATTAACTATTTCAATTTTGTCAATTAGAACACAGTGATGATCGATACTTTCAACACTATCATTACTGCTACCTAAATCACTAGAGTAGACGCTTTCAAAGTAATTAGCAAATGCATTAGATATTTCATCCCCTCCATTAAACTCCTCTATATTGAAAAACATTTTATTTTGTATGTGCAATGACCCTTTTTTGTTATGGTTTATGAAGCTTTAATATACACAAGAATTAAGAAACAAACCAACCAATAAACGTTAAATTTTTATAGTCTACTGTTTGCTTGCCGTGAAAAAATGAATGTCTGCAAACTCCTTATTACTGTTTATATACTTACTGTTCTGAGTCATCTTCATCCTTTATATCAAACTCTTCAGATTTGATTAAATCATAGTCAATGAAAAATATGCCACTACTTATTTTTTCCTGCTCCAATTCACTAAAAGGATAAGACTGGTAAGTTCTGATCACAACAAACTACTACTTTTAAAGAAGAAACAAAGTTTTCGCCAAAACTCGATTTTATCCTTCAACATAGTTTCCTTCAAGAGCATTACATTTATTCCAGTGTTAAAATGAAATGAAATGAAATTTATTGATAAATAGATAGATACACCTACTAACAATAAAAATAATAAAAAAAACAAAAAAAAATAGATACAATCATTAATAATAAAAAAAAAAACCGGTCAAGTGCAAGTTGAACTTGCACAATTAGTGTTCCGTACGTTGATTGTTTTTTGAAATAAAAATTTTTGTTAAGGTGATATAAAATGATCAGTGGCTTCACAAAACACACCCCAAATGAGTTTTCAACAAAGGTTGTTTCCAATCTTTACTGAAAACTGGTGACCTTGAAATTGTGTTTTTTTTTATATACTAAATAAATTATTAAAGGTAATGCGCTCGTGATAATTTTCGTTCAATCTATACCCGTGGAGAATATTCCAGAATTTTTTCAAAATTTTTTGATCTGTACTTTTCGAGATAAGGTAGGGGACAGCGATTTTTTAAAAGTAATACGAAGAAAAGTGTGCGCAAGTATTATATTATATACATATTTTTTGCTCGTGTTTCACAAGCTTTCATTTGACACCACACTCGATGACCTAGTAAAAAAAATTTTTTTTCACTTCCGATTTCACCCTTCAAAACGAACCCCTTAAGTCAAAATTTATGTTAAGGTGGTATAAAATGATCAGTGACTTCACAAAACACACCCCAAATGAGTTTTTTCAACAAAGTTTGTTTACAATCTTTACTGAAATCTGATGACCTTGAAATTTTTGTTTTTTTTATATACCATATAAATTATTAAAGGTAATGCACTCGTGATAATTTTCGTTCAATCTACACCCCGTGGAGAATATTCCAGAATTTTTTCGAAATTTTTTGATAAGTACTTTTCGAGATAAGGCCCGGGACAGCGATTTTTTCGCGAATTTTTAAAAATAATACAAAGAAAAGTGCGCGCAAGAATAATATTATATATATATTTTTTACTCGTGTTTTCACAAGCTTTCATTTGACACCACACTCGATGACCTAGTAAAAAAAATTTTTTTTTCACTTTCGACTTCACCCCCCAAAACTAACCCTTAAGTCAAAATTTAATTCTGAAAACTACATGGCTCTGATGAGGCCATCAATTCCTATATTATTACCAAATTTCACTTTTCTGTGTCAAATAGTTTCGGAGAAAATCGGGTGTGACAGACAGACAGACAGACAGACACCGAAGTGATCTTATAAGTGTTCCGTACGGAACACTAAAAACTGCATATCACTCTAAACATAACCACATACAGAAATTAATGTACACTGAGGCAGAAACACCGTCCTCACTAGATCATAAACTTCCTTAGTCTTACCTTAAAAACATTTACCGTTTCAACACTCCTAATATTTACCGGCAAAGCATTATAGGCGTTAAATCCGTTGTAGAAAAGGGAAATCATTGCAGATGAATGTTTGGTTTTTACAATATGAAAATCATTAACGCTTCTTGCAATGTAGGAGTGTATTTCCCTTCGTAATTCAACAAATTCTTAAAATAATTTGGAAGCATTCCCTGCTCAACTTAAAAATAAAAATCATTGCAAGATAGTAAAATTTTTGTTTAACCGAAAACTATCCCAGAGTACTAGCATTACGTTTATTGGAGTGTATCAGTTGCACCTCAAAATTGTTCGCATATCTCTGTTAAATAAATAAAACTGAATCGATCCGCTATCAAGGAGACACAACAAGGTTGCACAATAATTAAAGTATGTTTGAATAATAGTCTTAAACACCATTATTCCAGAAAACAAAGACAAACTTTTTGCCACTCTAGAACAGAACAACAGCTTCCTTCCAATTTTTTTCTGGATACATTCACGATGCCTTTTCATAGACAATGTATTGTCCAACATAAAACCAATATATATTATTTGATTGATCCATTCTATATAAACATTATGTATATGTAATTATACAATAATCCATCGATATTATTAACTTTGTAAGGGGTTCCTATTATCATTGCTTTAACTAGAAATAAAAATTTAAACAACCGTTTAAGATCACCACTTCATGTTTATTATATTATTGCTGATAATTGTTTCGACACGCTGCGTCTTCTTCAGGAGCCCGATGTAAATTAACTAACAAAGTTTGTTACAGAATATATGCTTTACCTAATTACAAGTACTAAATTCATTACCAATATTTACCTTAATACCTAAGAACAAGTTTCAATAAAGGAGACCCTCCCCATCTAATTGATCGTTGAGTAATAAACCTGAGGATTTTTTCTGGTTAATTTCTACCTGGTCTAAACAATTCAGTAAATTTCCTTTCTCTCCATTATGCAAAATTTTGAAATCTTCATTGAACGTATTATTTTCGTCTGTTAAATGTTTAGTTTGTTATTTTTCATTCTATAGCTTTGTTTATATTCCTTTATTCTTTTTTAAAAAGATCTGCCTGTTTGTCCTATATATGTTTTATTGCAAGTGGCACAGCATAATTCGTAAACCCCCGTTTTATTTTCTTTTTTTGTTTTACTTTTATTATCTTTAATATGTCGAGCTAATGTGTTATTTGTACAGAAGCAATGTTTACATGATTTTTATGGAAAAAATTTTGAATTTTATTAGTCAATTTTCCGGTATAAGTGAGTGTATGAAATTTTTCTTTGTTCAGTTGTTTGTACGGGTACACCAGTCCTATTGCTTTTTTAAATTGTTTTTTCATTAAAATATTATCTACGAAATCGCTCCTGTACCCATTGTTTATACTAATTTGTTTTATAATATTTAATTCTTTCTGAAAATTTTCGTCCGTTAATGGTGTATTTATTAGTCTATGCATGAAACTATTATAAGCCGAGATTTTTATGTGTGAACGGGTGGTTAAAATTAGCGTGTAAAGTTATATCTGAGTATGTAGGTTTATAGAAGATTTCAAAATCGTGTTTATTCATTTTGTTTGATATTTTTAAATCTAGGAAATTAATCAATTTATTTGTTTCTATTTCTGTTCTAAAAGTAATATTATTATGAAGTTGGTTAATATAATCTAGAAATAGTTTTAATTGTCCATCTGTGCCTGCCTCATTTGGACGCAGCATCATTGGTGCTTGTATGATTTAACCTATTAAACCAGGGGTGCTCAAACTTGAACTGCTAGCGATCTACCTCAATATTGTTAGACTACGATCGATCGACTCTGAGAGGCTGCAAGTAAGTGTGATGCAGGATTGTCGTCTAGGTAGGGTGTATCGTGGCATAGATATTAGTTTTTCCGCACAATATGCATTTTTTTAGTCAAGGTAAGTGTAGGTCTGCTCTAAAATGTCAATGAAAAAACTTATAATTATTCAAAATTGCGAGTTTATTGGTTCTTACAAAACAAACGAGTTCTAGTGTCTAAACTTAACTAAAGAGTGACTTTGGATATTGAAGCGTGGCACTGCATGCCCTCAGCATACTTTTCATAAGATGGTACGTAATTACCGAGTGCGATTTATATCTGATATAATCTGCACTAACTCATTTTCAACAGAACATGAGTCCATGTTAAACTGACTTGCTATTTCAGTAGCTAAATCTTCAATGTTTTTACACGAAAAAGGATAACTCATAAATGATGCAATATTTGCCAATTTACTGAAATCATAAAAACGTATTTTGAATTGGCCCAAAATATTTTATAATTCTGCCTCATAAATATCATAATTCAACTGAGGAATCCTTGCTTTCAAAGACGGAAAATTTTTCAGATCCTTTCTTTTCAGTTGATCTATCATAAGTTGCAATTTACTTTTGAACGCGTTTATTGCGCTAATCATCTCAATAATAGTTTTTCCTTTACCTTGAAGCTCCAAATTAATGGTGTTTAAATGCATTGTGATGTCTGTCAAAAATGCCAAAATCAGTCAGCCATTTTCCGTTTTTCAGCATCTGAGTGTCATCACCTCTTTCATCCAGAAAAGCTGTTATTTTGGGCAATAATTCTTGAAACCTTCCTAGGAATTTTCCGCGACTCAACCACCTGACGTCCGTGTGAAGAACTAAATCAGTGTGTTCAGCTGACTCACTATCTTCCAACTGCAATTTAAAGAGCCGTCGTTGCAAGCTACGTGCATGGATAAATTCACAATTTTTATTGCAATGCCCATAATCTCCTCCATGTTTAGAACTTTTGAACACAAAACTTGTTGATGTATAATGCAATGAAAGGAGAAAAAAAAAGGGAAATCATCATTAGCTCAACACAATGCAACAAAACCGTTTTTGTTTCAGTCATTGCTGGTGCTCCATCGGTTGTAATGCACACTAGTTTATATATTGGTAGCTTGTAGTTTGTTACAAAATTGAAGAAAACGTCATATATATCTTTGCCACGGGTCTTTCCTTTCAGAGGGATCATTGTCAAAAAACTCTTCCTTAGCCAACATGTCACTGAATACTATTCGAATAAAAATACACAGCTGTGCAGTGTCTGTCATATCGGTGGATTCGTCGAACTGTAAAGAAAAGTATGTACATTCCATGATATCATGTTTTAGTTTATCTGCCATGTCCTGACTCATGACTTCAACACGCCTTGTAACAGTCAGATGAGATAACTGAAGTTCTCTAATAGCAGACATAATCTGTTTTATTTTTAAAATCTCCAAATAAAGTCTCATCCGCTTCAATAAATGCTTCCTTCACAACCAATCCATCATCAAATGGTTTCTTGTGTTTCGTCAATATATGAGATATTTTAAATGACATGATCGTTGCAGCTTTTGATTGTTTGGCTGGTCTTGTGAACATGGTTTATTCTTTTTTCAAACAAGTTATCAAATCACATACTTTACGTTTTCTTAATTCACTCTGTGGCAGAAAATGCCTAAGTTCCCACGCTTAGGTATTGCAACTGACGCACGGCAAATGAGACAAATGCACTTATCCTTTACCATACAAAAGAAAAATTCTTCCTCCCAATCGTTATTAAAATGATAAGTTTTACTTTTCTTTGCCGCACTCATTTTGGACTATTTATTAATAAACTTTGTATCGATGTATCGCCTTCAAGTTACAACTCAGACTGACTCCTATTCCTGCAGGCGCAACATTTATATCGGCGCGAACGAAGTCTCGAATGTTCCCATCAAACACGCTGCCCGAAGTTTCTAGAAAAATCGGCGGGAATCAAAAACGCGGCTTTTCTTTGACAAGTACCGCGCGTTCCCTTGATAAAGCCGCCTTTTGCCGCTAGCAGGGGGTTATTACAATAAAAGAAAGTGATGAGGGGATTATTCTGGCCTAATTGTGGATCGAATAAATTTTAGTAGTTTATTCATTACATTTTGTTTTAGTTACCTAAAACAAAATCTGTGAATAGTTCTATATCGGAATTTTTTTCTCGAGATCGACTCAAAAAGCACTCGCGATTGACTTGTCGATCGCGATCGACCGTTTGAGCACCCCTGTATTAAACCATCGACATATAATACCTTTTGATGGAGCAGATGTACCATAACACTTCTCAAGCCATTCTAGGGTTCTAGCTGTATTTTTTCTCATCAAAAAGCAATGTTAGATCAACACACAAAGTTCTTTTTGTTTCATCATTTTGCAAAAATCAAAAGTAACATCACATCAGCTCTTGCAACTAATAAACAAAATGTCATGAAAATTTCACACGAATCTTCTGAGAGTTGATAGGATCATATAGTTTTTTTTATGCTGCCATCTCTTCGAAAGTCGGTTAAAAAATAAAATTGCTTTTTGGTAAAAATATTGTTTTTTCTTCAAAAATGTAGGTACCAGCAAAAATTGCTTTTGGTTCTAAAATAAATATTTGCCAATTCTGTATAACTTTTAATCTACTTACCTTTCTTGATAACCTTCATCTTTTATGTTCACCCCTTCAGTTTTTATTATATCACGGTCCACTAGAAACATGTTGCTACCTATTTGCTCTTGTTTTATTTCCCTAAAAAAATCAGAAAATTAGGTTAAATTCAGAATTCACATTAAAAGGCCATAAGAAAAACAAGAATTCAGTTAGAAACTAATTCATATAATAGCAAAAGTTATTTAAATTATAAATAAAACAGAATTCAGGATTGATATGCAGGGCCTTAATATCCCATATTACAATATAACCTGTTAAAAAATACCCAAACTTAAAGAAACACTCAGAATAAAACCAAATTAAGAATCATTTCGCCTTGTAAAATTTAAAAGTTTAACACTTAAACCAAGCCACAATAAATTTATGTTTAAATATGTACCAAATTTAAGTGCCCCATTGCCCCAAATATTCCATACTCAATGAGAATTAAACTTTATGCTTAAATAATGTTCTTTATCATCTTTGTCATCAGTAAATTTCTAGTTACTGTATCAAATAGACTTGTTACTTACACTATTCTGAAACTTATTCTTGTAAAAATAATATTAATATATTTTTAAGTTGTCTCAGCGATAACTAAACTAACCAGAACCTTATCTCTAATTATTCTACTGATTCTATTTTAATTTCTCATAAGTTTTAATTCACCTACCTTCCTTCGCCATCTTCATCCTTTATATGGAAAGCTTCAGGTTTTATTAAATCGTAGTCCTCGATAAAGATGTGATCACTCGTTTTCTCCTGTTTAATTTCACTAAAATATTTAAACTAGATTTATGATTTAGATTAGAAATGGAAATTCTATTAAAAGGCAAAGAGTTACGTCATCAACTTACGATTCTTCTACACCGTTGAGAATTTGTGTTGTATTGGAAAATTCCATTATACATAAATTATGACAACCTCCGATTACCATCAACAAAACAACGAGACGTAAATTGCGACAAATTAGAAATAAATAAATTTCCACTAAGTTAAATTGAAAAATACATATTAACAATAAGCAAAATCACCAATAACAAATCAGTTAGGTTAGACTGAACAGTTCTTCTTTTGTATTTTATGGTCAATGGACACTAACCCTGTTCTCGTCTAATAAAACTTATTGTATCGTCACAGTTGACATAAGACATAGAGTGACGCTCAAGAAAATTTTTAGGTCCTGTTTTTTTAAATCAAATACAAAACATAACATAGGCACTATTTTGTGACGAAGGAGAAACATAAATGTATTATTAATTTGAAGTAAACATTTTGGGTGAGAATTTGTCAGAAATATGCTGTAAAGCGAACATGTAAGTAAAATATTGTATTACTACTATCTTTTTAAAGTCCTGTTTATTAAACAGCGCTTATTTTTATTCCTATTTGATTTGTCCTACACAATTTTTCAGTTAATCTCAAAATTTAAACACAATTCTCTGAAATTGAAAATATGACAATGTTATCAACATTGGCGAAATTTGGCAAATATTATGAAGATATCTAAATAAAAATTCCACATTTAAGGTTATGTTCTTAAAATTGGTGATCTTTAATTGTTTAGTACCCTTCCCGCAGTGGAAGGCGTGTTCTCAATTCCTTCTATTCCCTGTAAATCATTCATGTTAATTGCTACTGCCACAAGCAAAATAAAAGAAGACAGAACATCCGTTCATTGACTAGCACTTTCGTAAATACATTTTCTATTTGTTTCCATTTTATTTCTACTAATAATAGTGTTTCAAACTGCTAAAAATTAAAAAATCTCGGAATCCAATCACTTTGAATGAATTTTCATACCTTTTGGACTGTGTTGTTCATAAGGTATATTAAAAAGTTTACCCATTAAAATATGTTCTTTTATATTTTAACAATAAAATAAATAAATAAAATCAAAAATAATCTAAAACATTGTGGGCTTAATAAAGTAGTTCTATGCATGAATTATGTTACGAATTTATTTTTATGGGGATAATATTGGAAATTAGTAGTAAAAAACATTAATTTTAATAAAAAAAAAATTACATAAATATTCATTCATTTGGTTTATAAAACAAAATTGTATAAGTACTATTACTGAATTTGTTCAGTTTCACCACTTTTATTTATTTTTATAATAGGAGATGCATTTAAACAACTATCACCATAGCACTGTGAACAGACTACAGCGCAAGATAAACCATTTTTTTGACATCCACAGGCAGATCCATATCCTGTTTTACATTTACAAAAGAGAATTTTCATTAAATTATCTAGTGCCGGAGATATATTTATATTATAAACCAAATGAATGAATATTTTTATGTAATCATTTTTTTATTAAAAATTTTTTACTACTAATTTTCAATATTATCCCCATAAAAATATATTCGTGGCATAATTTCTTCATAGAACTACTTTAATAAGTAGACATTGTTAGGGTTCCGTACGGAACACTGATAATATCACTTCGGTGTCTGTCACACCCGATTTTCTCCGAAACTATTTGACATAGAAGGTTGAGACACAGTAAACATACTACAGTAGCGAAACTGAGCTCCAATTTGGTGACAAAATTTTGACGGCGCATGTGTCGACGGGTCCTTTTTCAAAATGGCCGCTCAGTGTTTACATCCGATCTCGGTATGTGTCTTTGGAAATGTATTGTCCATCGTTTCTTGATGTGATTACAGTTTATATGAATATAAAGACAGAAGGAAGAGAGAATTTGTAGAAAAAGAGAATTAAAAACGTTTGTAACTGAAGAGAATCGAAAAGGTTGAGAAACAATTTATATAATCATGAGGAAAGGAGGTTATTGTTGTGCCGTTGAGAATTGCAATATTCCATATAATTATTTTCGCAAATTATTTGCTCGAGTCACATTTTTTTATGCTCTAAAATTTGCAAATAAGAAATTTCTAACTCAATCAGGGCGCGCTAAGACTATTATTCTAAATCATAACTAAATTTAATTATGCTTTATTTGCATCACATGTAATCATCAATAGTATTATCCGTCAAAGTTTAAGTTGCTGCATTAATGATTTTTTTTGCAGTTCCTCTGTTTTTAGTTGAAACAATGATTTCATAGAAATCATGGTATGCGATTAAAGTTGTTGGAGTTGTTGATTATTTTAATAAACCTCTATTGCTTGCTTTCACAAGACAACTTTTCACTATCTTAAATGCATTTTTGAAAAAAATACATATGCATAAAACAATATTATCATTACTAATGTATGTTTTGTTTAGACGTATTTGCTCAAGAGACGGCCTTCCAGGGAACCTTGATTGATTTAATAAAACGTTCGTATTGGTAGAGTGGTTTGGTCATTAAAGCTTGAAATTTATTTCTAAACTTAGTTCGGCTGGTTATTTAAAAATCCTGACGTGATTGCTCAATTCTGACCTCAGATTCGGTTTCAGCGTCCAAAAATACATATAGGTATAGCGATCTGTTCGGTAGTGAAAAACTTTTTTTGTGTGCCTGTGTAATTTTTTTATGATTAATAAATAATCCTCCAAATTCAGATTTGTGTAAATTATAAATAAAACATTTTTTTTTTTCTTAAAGGTGTATTTTCAAGAGGTTTCTAGTTTTCAATAACTTCATCTGTATTAATTGTTTGACACACCTTTTCTAATAATAAACCTGATAAATTTAACACTGTTTAATTGCAAGTACAATTAATACTCTGAAAGTGATTTTTTTTTCTATTTTTTCTCTATAAATTACATTGCTCCTTTTTCATGCCAATCTTTCAAAAGTTTCTGTGAATATATTGTAAGGAATACAGAACCTATAACAACATATTTATTATTTTCAAATTTTAGACAGTATATTTTATTTTCTTATAAGCTGGGTTTGAAAGTTTAAATATTAAGTGTCGTGTTGAGATCACAAAACCACTGGGGAATGGGATTATTGAAATAACTGATATAAATCGATTATTGAACCAAATATGCTATTAAAATAAAGAAAAAATTTAATGTGATTCCAAAGAAATTTTTGTAATATGATTTTGTCAGACGATGTGTGCCAAAGGGTAAAATATTCTCAAAATAAGTTCGTTAAATGGGACAGTACACTTAATCGAAGTCCATTTTGATGGTAATTATGCCTACTATTAAAATCTGAATTCTGTTATTAATATTCCTCCTATAAAGAACTTATTTCTATTGTTGTATACCATACTATAAATTAAACATAGTTATTTTCCTTTTAAACTGTAATTGACAATACTCAGTATATATGAGTCAATCATTTCTCCTAATGAAGCTAATATGGTTAGCGAAACGCGCGTCGAGTGCAAAAATAAAGTGTTTGGTGTAGGGGTGATATATACTGAGTAGTGTCATTGTGCCAAAGATTCCACATTCCCAACATAGTTGTAATTGACAAGTGAGCTTGGTCATAACTAAGTATTGTATGTAAATATAATTAGGAAATTACTGTATTGACTCTTTGATGTAAATATTAATTCATTGTACATAAAAGCAAGCGTTAATTACGTTATCAAAAGGCAATACGGATAACAGAACACAAAAAGATATGGAACCTCTAAGAATCATTCACATAGAAAATAGAGGTCTATACATATACGTTCATAATTCATTAATAATATTATATTAACCTTTCTCAAAGTTACACAATATAGTTTTGTAGTTTAAGAAAAAATAAGTACCAAAAAACTAAATACAGTGTTTTTTAATTAACAAGAGATCTATCACACCAAACAACACAAAACTGCTTAGAAAAAAATGCTCTTATTTTAGATGTTGACAATATGTTTTTATTTCAGGGTACAAGAAAAATAGCATTAAGTATTACGTACGTATGTTAAAATTAAATTAATTTAGTCCTTAAAAAAACATCTTTAATTACAAATTTACTTGAAAAATGATGTAAATAAAACTTTTAACCTCAAACAGTGACGTTTAACTTTGATAGACTTTTGAATTTTTGGATAAGGTTATTAAAAACTGAAGTTGAATATGAAGAATTCCATCAAATACCTTCCTATGAAGTTTTTCCCCTGTATTCATTTCTTTTCTAACAAAGTGCTTCTTTCTTTTTGTTTTTTTTTTATTACTCATGCTGCATTAACTTTTATATTATTCATGCTGTATTAAATAACAAATCAAAAATTTTCAAACATTTCTATATCTATGATTTAGAATGATAAAACTTTTCACAACTTTATTTGTATTTCAAATCTCGCGCTGGTCCACTTTTAACATGGCGGATTGCCACGTGACCTTCTGAAAACGAACCCGATTTTTCCTATACGGTTATCTTTGAGTTTCGCTACTGTATAGTATGTTTACTGTGGTTGAGATTTTGCACTAATGTAGGAATTGATAGCCTCATCAGAGCCGTATAGTTTTGAAAGTTAAATTTTGACTTAAAGAGTAGGTTTGGGTAGCGAAATTGGAAGTGAAAAAAATTTTTTTTTATCAGGACATCAAGTGGGGTTTCAAGTGAAAGCTTGTAAAAACACGAGTTCAAAAATTTATATAATCTAATACTTGCACACACGCTTTGTATAATTTTTAAAAAATCACGAAAAGTAGTTGTCCTCCCCCTTATCTTGAAAAGGACTGATCAAAAAATTTTGAAAAAATTCTGGAATATTCTCCACAGGGTGTGAATTGAACGAAAATTATTACGATCGCTTTTAATAATTTAACTGATATATAAAACACGAAAATTTTAAGGTCATCAGTTTTCAGTAAAGATTGGAAAGAACTTTGTTGAAAACTCATTTGGGGTGTTTTGTGAAGTCATTGTGCAAGTCCGACTTGCACTTGGTCGGTTATTTATATTAGATTATTTTTAATTTTATTTATTTATTATTAAATATAAAGCAATATATTTTAATCAGTAAACTTTTTAATATACCTTACGAGCAGCACAATCCAAAAAGTTTTATAAAAATTCTTTCAAAATGATTGGATCCAAGGATTTTTTAATTTTAGCTACTTGAAACACTCTATTAATAGAAATAAAATGAAAAGAAAAATAGAAAATGTATTTACGAAAGTGCTATTCAATGAACGGGTGTCTGGTCTTCTTTTATTTTGCTTGTGGCATTAACAATTAACATGAATGATGTACAGAGAATAGATTGGATTGAGAACACGCCTTCCAGTGCAGGAAGGGTACGAACCAGTTATGGATCACCAATTTTAAAAAACATAACCTTAAATTAAATGTGGAATTTTTATTTAGATGTCTTTTTCTTAAATACTTACCAAATTTTCCCAATGTTGATAACATTGTTGTATTTTCAATTTTAGGGAATTGCGTTTAAATTTCGAGACTAACTGAAAAATTAATAATACATTTAGGTTTCAATTGTCTCCCTGTCGGTTATGTTTTGTCTTTGATTTACAATGTAAACTCCTTTTTCTTGCAATATATTTCATATTTTTAAAACTTAAATCGTTTTAAAACTGTTTTTATGATGAAATAGTAGCTGCGACTTAATAATATTGGCTGTCAGAACCACATTTCTAAAATTTAAATCGTTAAAAACTGTTTTTATGATGAAATAATAACTGCGAAGTAATGATATTGGCTGTCGGAATCAAATTTGAATATGTACCAATATAAAGTTTTTAGGACCTCTTAAAGCACTTAATAGACTGGGAATTCGTCCACCAAAAGTTTAAATTGACTTGCAATGTAAAAAGCAGCCTAGCTAAACAATATTTTAAATGGAATTCTTTGTCAGGAATATTTGTTTTTTGCCGACACTCAAAAGATGTTATATTCTGTTGTATTTGTAGATTACAATGGCCTCTTGCTTTACAGCATCCCACTGGGACTAACGTAATTGAAGCTAAAAAAACACGCATGTTCTTAAAAAAAAAGGAATGATGACTCTCATGCTTTTTATCACACATACTTGTGTTTATCTTTCCGGTCCCTTCTGGATTAATTTTCCGACTGTGGCACCGAGTATGAAAAATCTAGCACCTAAGTGCAATATTCTATTCCGTTTATAGGTTTCAAATACATACGATAGTGTGCCTTGGACAGTTTTTATGTCATCTCAAGCAGCTAACAGCACAAACTATTTAATTAGCAGTTTGGCAAAAAATAAGTGTCTAAAAAATCAAGATTATCCTCCATTAAAAAGTAAAATTATTAAAACAGCTGCAACCAAACTAGGGATACTGATGATTTCAGAATAAAAACACCATTTGTTAGAACTGGTCTTTATTAAAATTGTTTCTATGAATTGATTTATAGTTGTACAAACCACCTTTACATTTCTGGCTCTCTTTTCTTACTTTTTGTTTTAAAATATACAGTCTGACTCTAGGACCCAGAAATTATGTTTGCGCCTTTGTAAATCCCTGTGGTAAAATGTTTTGCAATTAAAAAAATCTCATTTAAATATCCTTAATTTTCTCTGGGTTTTGTGTGTTAGGATGAACCTTTTCAAAGTTTCAGTTTGTTAGTACTTACAAGGATGTTATTAAAATCTTTTAATTTCGACCCTGACGCTGGGTGCAAATGATTCCGATTAATTTTTTTCTCACGCATTGTAGAAAATATAATATGGGGACACTAGTAACAATTCAAACTTTGGATATAGCGAACCATTTTTAGTGATTGTTTGGAGTTCATTATAAAAGGACTTTTTTTTTTGTTTGTTGGCTCGGTTCAAGTTAGAGCATTAGCCAGTCGTATTCTGACTGGTAGCCGACCGTCTGCCTCGCAGTCATACGGCTTTGCCAGTCCTTATACGTATGCAATAAACTTAGTAAGGACGAAACACAAACACCCAAGCAGACTGGCGGAATCTAACCGCCGACCACCGGATTCATAGTAGGTTTCATTACCTACCTCCAATGGTCCCGCCATAAACGGACTTCAGAAAAATTACAGACTCAAAAAATGTGTTTTTTTATTAATTTATCGGTCCCATAAAAATTATTTAAATTTTCGACCGAGAATGAGTAATGATCCCTTAACTGCGACTTTTGATATATGTTTATTTAAACTACGTTTATGTTTTAATTCATAATTACAATGGACACGTTTAAACATTTTGATTTCACCGGAATTTTTATGTACTAATAGATGTAGATTTAAATTACTTTTATATTTTGACTGATAATTACAATGCGTACATTTAATAAACATTTTGGCACAGTAAACACACTATACAGTAGCGAAACTCGAGGATAATCGCATAGGAAAATCAGGTTCGTTTTCAGAAGGTCACGTGGCAATCCGCCATGTTAAAAGTGGACCAGCGCCAGATTTGAAATACTAATAAAGTTGTGCACAGTTTTATCATTCAAAATCATAGATATAGAAATGTTTGAAAATTTTTGATTTGTTATTTAATACAGCATGGGTAATATAAAAGTTAATGCAGCATGAGTAATATAAAAAAAAAACAACACTTTGTTAGAAAATAAATGAATACAGGTGAAAAACTTAATAAGAAGGTATTTGATGGAATTCCTCATATTCAACTTCAGTTTTTAATAACCTTATCCAAAAATTCAAGTCTATCAAAGTTAAACGTCACTGTTTGAGGTTAAAGTTTTATTTACATCATTTTTCAAGTAAATTTATGATTAAAGATGTTTTTTAAGGACTAAATTAATTTAATTTTAATTGTCATTACTAAGATGTCAACATCTTCTAAAATAAGAGCATTTTTTCTAAGCAGTGTTGTGTTGTTTGGTGTGATAGATCTCTCGTTAATTAAAAAAGACTGTATCTACTTTTTTGGTACTTATTTTTTCTTAAACTACAAAACTATATTGTGTAACTTCGAGAAAGGTTAATATAATATTATTAATGAATTATGAACGTATATGTATAGACCTCTATTTTCTATGTGAATGATTCTTAGAGGTTCTATACCTTTTTATGTTCTGTTATCTGTATTGCTTTTTGATAATGTAATTAATGCTTGCTTTTATTTACAATGAATTAATATTTAGATCAAAGAGTCAATACAGTAATTTCCTAATTATAGTTACATACAATACTTAGTTATGACCAAGCTGACTTGTCAATTACAATTGGGAATGTGGAATCTTTGGCACAATGACACTACTCAGTATATATCACCACTACACCAAACACTTTATTTTTGTACTGGACGCGCGTTTCGCTAACCATATTAGCTTCATTAGGAGAAATGATTGACTTATATATACTGAGTATTGTCAATTACAGTTTAAAAGGAAAATATATTTAATTTATAGTATAGGTATACAACAATAGAAATAAGTTCTTTATAGGAGGAATATTAATAACAGGTAAACTAAATCTTCAAAATTTTAATAGTAACCACAATTACCATCAAAATGGACTTCGATTAGGTGTACTGTCCATTTAACGAACTTACTTTCAGAATATTTTACCCTCTGGCACACATCATCTGACAAAATCATATTACAAAAATTTCTTTGGAATCACATTAAAATTTTTCTTATTTTAAATAGCATTACTCAGTATATATCACAAACTACACCAAACACTTTATTTTTGCACTCGACGCGCGTTTCGCTAACCATGTTAGCTTCATCAGGAGCGATGATTGAGTCAATCATCGCTCCTGATGAAGCTAACATGGTTAGCGAAACGCGCGTCGAGTGCAAAAATAAAGTGTTTGGTGTAGTTGTGATATATACTGAGTAGTATCATTGTGCCAAGATTCCACATTCCCAACTTAGTTTAAATAGCATATTTGATTCAATAATCCATTTATATCAGTTATTTCAATAATCCCATTCCCATGGTTTTGTGATCTCAACATGACACTTAATATTTAAACTTTCAAACCCAGCTTATAAGAAAATAAAATATACTGTCTAAAATTTGAAAATAATAAATATGTTGTTATAGGTTCTGTATTCCTTACAATATATTCCCAGAAACTTTTGAAACATTGACATGAAAAGGAGCAATGTAATTTATAGAGAAAAATAGAAAAAAAAAGTAACTTTCAGAGTATTAATTGTACTTGCAATTAAACAGTGTTAAATTTATCAGGTTTATTATTAGAAAAGGTGTGTCAAACAATTAATTCAGATGAACTAGAACCCTCTTGAGAACTCACCTTTTAGAAAAAAATAATATGTTTTATTTATAATTTATCAAATATAAATAGTTTTAAATAACTGAATACTAGTTTACACAAAAATAAATCTTTCTAAAAACCAGAATTTGGGGGATTATTTATTAATCATAAAAAAATTACACAGGCACACAAAAAAAGTTTTTCACTACCGAACAGATCGCTATACCTATATGTATTTTTGGGCGCTGAAACCGAATCCGAGGTCAGAATTGAGCAATCACGTCAGGATTTTTATATAACCAGCCGAACTAAGTTTAGAAATAAATTTCAAGCTTTAATGACCAAATCACGCTACCAATCCAAAGTTTTATTAAATCAATCAAGGTTCCCTGGAAGGCCGTCTCTTGAGCAAATACGCCTAAACAAAATGTACATTAGTAATGATAATATTGTTTCATGCATATGTATTTTTTCAAAAATTCATTTAAAATAGTGAAAAGTTGTCTTGTGAAAACAAGCAATAGAGATTTATTAAAATAGTCAACAACTCCAACAACTTTAATCGCATACCATGATTTCTATGAAATCATTGTTCCAACTAAAAACAGAGGAACTGCAAAAAAAAAAATCATTAATGCAGCAACTTAAACTTTGACGGATAATACTGTTGATGATTACTTGTGATGTAAATAAAGCATAATTAAATTTAGTTATGATTTAGAATAATAGTCTTAGCGCGCCCTGATTGAGTTAGAAATTTCTTATTTGCAAATTTTAGAGCATAAAAAAGTGTGACTCGAGCAAATAATTTGCGAAAATAATTATATGGAATATTGCAATTCTCAACGGCCCAACAATAACCTCCTTTCCCATGATTATATAAATTGTTTCTCAACCTTTTCGATTCTCTTCACTTACAAACGTTTTTAATTCTCTTTTTCTACAAACTTCCTTTTCCTTCTGTCTTTACATTCATATAAACCGCAGTCACATCAAGAAACGATGGACAATACATTTCCAAAGACACATTCCGAGATCGGATGTAAACACTGAGCGGCCATTTTGAAAAAGGACCCGTCAACGCACGCGCCGTCAAAATCTCGTCACCAAATTGGAGCTCAGTTTCGCTACTGTAGTATGTTTACTGTGATTTTGGTTTCACCGGAATTTTTATGTACTAATAGATGTGGATTTAAATTACTTTTATATTTTGATTGGTAATTACAATGCGCACATTTAAACATTTTGATTTCACTGGGATTTTTATGTACTAACAGATGTTTATTTAAATTACCTTTCTGTTTTGCTTGATAATTACAATGCCTACATTTAAGCATCTCGATTTCACTTGAATTTTTATGTACTTCACTGGAATTTTTATGTAACAGCAGATGTTGCTTTAAATTACTTTTAAACTTTGATTGGTAATTACAATGCGCACATTTAAATATTCTCATTTCGCTGCAATTTTTATGTAATAGTAGATGTTGATTTAAATTACCTTTTTGTTTCGCTTGATAATTACATTGCTCACATTTAAACATTTTAATTTCATTGGAATTTTTATGCACTAACAGATGTCGATTTAAACCAGTTTTACGTTTCGATTCATAATTACAATGGACACATTTAAACATTTTGATTTCACTGGAATTTTTATGTACTAATACATGTTGACTTAAACTACTTTTCTGTCTTGCTTGATAATCACATTGTTCACATTTAAACATTTTGATTTCACTGGGATTTTTATGTACTAACAGATGTTGATTTAAACTATATTTATATTTTGCTTGATAATTACATTGCCCACATTTAAACATTCTAATTTCACTGGGGATTTTTGTGTACTAATAGATGTTGATTTAAATTACCTCTTTGTTTTGTTTGATAATTACAATGCCCACATTTAAGCATCTTGATTTCACTTAAATTTTTATGTACTTCACTGGAATTTTTGTGTAATAGAAGATGTTGCTTTAAATTGCTTTTATGTTTTGCTTGATAACTACAATGTGCACATCTAAACATTTTAATTTCACTGGAATTTTTATGTACTAGAAGATGTCGTTTTAAACCACCTTTACGTTTTGATTCATAATTACAATGGACACATTTAAACATTTTGATGTTACTGGAATCTTTATGTACTAATAAATGATCAATTAAATACCTTCTATATTTTGTTTGATAATTACAATGCAAACAGTTAAATATTTTGACATCACTGGAATTTTTACGTACTAATAGATGTCGATTTAAATTGATTTCTTTTTTTGTTTGATAATTACAATGAACATATTTAAACTTGTCATCTTCGGGATCTTTGTGCGCAAAACAGTTTGTTGTTGTTGTTGTTTGACAACTGCACTGATAAAATTTAAAATTACCATCTTCTACAGATTTCGTGTCATCTGCACGATAATTTTTAATAGTATCATCCCATATTACTTTATTACAGTCATCTTGGGGACTGTAGAACTTCCCCGATTTTCTCGGATAAAATAACTTGAAGACCCACTAAAAAAAACAAAAAAAAATGTTCAAATATTTGCTATAACTAAATTATGATTTGTTGTTAAAAAACAATTTATGAAACCAAAAAGGTTCCATCTTGTTAGCACCAGAACACAGGTTCCCAACCTTTTCCGGACCATTTTACAAGAAAAAAAAATTCCAAATAGTTCCATAATAGTTAATTATACCAAATATTAAAAGATTGTTGCATATTACGAGGTATGAGGCTGGTTTGAAAAGTCCGTGCAAAGTCCGAGAGATGGCACCACCGGCGCGTATCGAGGTCATGTTTAGTTAGTAGCATCTCTTGAATGACCGCACACCAAGTTTCAGCCATATTGGTCTATTTCTTTGTGTTTGGCATTCGTGTGAATCAAGGAAGTCGAGTGATTTTCAAGAAATGGACGAAAAAGAATTTCGTGTGGTGACTAAACATTACTTTATGAAAGGCAAAACGCCTCAGGAGACTAAAGAGAAGCTTGATAAACATTATGGTGACTCTGCATCTTCGATTAGAACAGTTTATAAGTGGTTTCAAAATTTTCGGACTGGCCATATGGGCACAAGTGACACTGAACGTTCTGGACGGCCTGTGGAGGTTACGACTCCAGAAATCATTGACCAATTCCATGATATGGTGATGGATGACAGAAGAGTTAAGGTGCGTGAGATTGCTAGTGCTGTGGGCATCTCGACTGAACGGGTATATAATATTTTGCATAAACATTTGGACATGAGAAAGCTATCCGCAAGATGGGGGCTGGCTCACGCTTGGCCAAAAACGGAATCGTGTGAAGTGTTGCAAGGATAGTTTGCAGCTGTTCCAGAAGAATCCGGAGGACTTTAAGCGTCGTTTCGTCACTGTGGATGAAACATGGATACATTACTATACTCCTGAGACCAAACAACAATCTAAACAATGGGTTACCAAGGGGGAATCTGCACCAAAAAAGGCGAAGACCGTTCCTTCGGCCGGAAAGGTTATGGCGACTGTCTTTTGCGCACCAGCACACAACTCAGCAGTTGTGGTCGCAAAATTAATGGAAATAGGATTCCAACTCGTTTCACATCCCCCTATTCTCCAGACTTGGCTCCCTCGGACTACTATTTGTTCCCCAATTTGAAGAAATGGCTGGCGGGACAAAGATTTTATTCAAACGAGGAGGTGATTGCAGACACTAATGGATATTTTGCAGACTTGGACAAATCCTATTATTCGGAAGGGATCAACAAACTAGAATATCGTTGGACGAAGTGTATAAGCCTAAAAGGAGACTATGTCGAAAAATAAAAAAGGTTTACCCCAAACACATAAGTAGTTTTTATTTTTGCACGGACTTTTCAAACCAGCCTCGTATATTCAGTCATTAAAAATTGAAAAATGTATATTTATTATTAAAATTTACAGGAAATAATACCGTAGTACTCAGTGCATTCAGTGAGTCGTGGAACCAATTTTTTTATCAGTTGTCTCTGCCGCTAACGTCGCTACCCATTCAAGCACCGCATTCTTTACCTCTTTATCGCTGGAAAAACTTTCAAAACAGTGAAAAGAAAGAAGTCACTCGATGCAGGGTCTGGACTATTATCGAGATAGTTCAAAACATCCCAACCAAAAGGTGAGATGTGCTGTTTTGAGTGCGGTGTGGGAACGGGCGTTATCGTCAGTCGCTCCCCCTTTTTGTACTGAATGGCTCGACGCAACCTTCTAAAAGTCTCGCAGTATCTGTCAGCAAGAATGGTTTCACCCGGAGTCAAAAAGTCGACCAGGAGTATTCCTTTTCGATCCCAAGGAAATGTTGCCATGATTTTTTTTCAGACTGTTGTGTCTTGAATTTTTTTGCAGACGGGGACCCGTATGCCTCCACTGCATCGATCGTCTTTTGCTTCCCGGTCTGTAGTGTGCAACACATGTTTCATCACCTGTCACTATTGAGTCAAGGAAATCTTCTCCCTCTAGATCATAGCGGTCGAGACACTCGTGAGATGCACGAACTTGATTGACTTTGTGTTCGTCCGTTAGCATTTTTGGCACCCACCACGCGCACATTTTTCGAAATTTCAATTTTTCGGTCAATGTTTCATAAAGTACAGTTCGTCCGTTCAGGACATTTCTCGTGAAACTCATCCACAGTTATACGGCGGTCTTCAAGAATCATCTCTTTAATTTTTTAAACAAACTCCTCAGTCACCATCGATGGTCTTCCGCTCCTTTCTCTATCGTGAGTGTTTGTTCGACCGTTTTTAAAATCTTGACACCACTTGGCACTTTTTGACGAGACATCACATTACCGTAAACAGAAACAATTTCACGGTAAATGTTTGCAGCGCTCCCATTTTTAGCAATCGCAAGATAGCGGATGAGTCCGCGCACCTCGCACTTAGCGGGATCGGGAATGGGTGGAGTCATCTTGACAAACGATTCTGACGAAATCAGCCAGGTTACTGATTTCAACGGTAGCTCGCTCTCTTCGTTAGTACCTCTTCTGTGCGCAGGAGTGCTAACTTATAACAAAAAAAATCTCTCGGACTACATGCTCGTTGTAACCTTACTTTCCGAATATACCTCGTATCTTTTCCTATTTTATCTGCCTATCTATCTATTAAAAATCACAAAGTAGAAATAAATTAACGACCATCAAATGTAGTAAAATACTGTTTAATAAAAATTTAAAAATAAATCCAAAATCAATAAGAAATGAAAAAATTAATGAGATATGGTGGAGTTGTAACAATTTGTTAATGTCGGGTTCTAATTTCGTTAACATCAGTTCGTGCAGTGATGTGCAGTCTGTTCCTTTTCTTAGACAGCGAATTAGCTACCGTATTGAACCCACGTTTAGCCAAATACGATGAAAAGCAATTAAAATTTTCTGTATTCTTGCCCACAATCCGAGGTAGAGAGCTGGTATTGTTTTTTGAAGTAAGAGCTCAGTATATTCATATTTAAAATATCCTAGAATCGCTCCGTAAAATCAGCACGAAGAATGTTCAAGTAAATAAGTAAATCTTCCTGTTTTGCAGAGACTGCTGATAATGTGGGAATGTGGCTGTATTCACCTCTACCTAAATTTCATTTGAACAGAAGAAGTTTTCCCGAAAAAGCATCTATTTTTTGTTTTAATTAAGTTCAACTCATCACCTCGCAATTGTAAGTTGACTTCATTAAATATTTTAAACAGATCTGTCAAATAAGCAATGTCATTTTTAGATGTAATCAGGTTTTCGCACAGTTTTTCATCTCTGTTTTCAGAGAAGTCCAGTATTGAGTCAAATAGATTGAAAAAACCATTCGGACAAATACCTTTTGAGAGCCAACGAATTTCTGTGTGCGCGCAGCAAGTGAGTGTAATCTTCATTATTTTCACTACAAACTTGGCCAAATAATCTGTCATTGCTTCTAATCTTATTGATTGCTCTAATAACGTAATGAAGCGACGTATGCAGGCATTCATTCAGATTTTTTGCAACCAAAAGCTGACGATATACCAGGTGTACAAGTATGAAATGCAGATTTTTTTCTAAAAAAACATGTTAAATTCGGAAGAATGATTAAAAAGTGCTGTATTCAAAGTATTCTCCATCGCTTATTATACATTTTTCCCATCTTTCGGGCAATTTATGAATACCACGCCAGTAAAAATCTTCCCCTTTTGCTGCTAACCATTCATCGAGCCATTTTTTCACATCTTCGCACGAACCAAAGCGCTGCTCAGCAAGTGTGCGACCCATCGATGCAAACAAGTGGTAATCGGAAGGAGCCAAGTATGGTGAGTAAGCTGCATGGGGTGGAACTTCCCAGTTGAGTGCTTCCAACGTGTCGCGAACTGGTTTTGTCGTATGTGATGGAGCATTGTCATGAAGAAAAATGACTTTGTGTTGTCTCTTTCGATTATTCTGGCCTTTTTTCAAGCAGCTAACGGTTCAAATCGGTCAATTGTCGGTAACGTTTAGTATTAACCGTTTCCCCCCAGGTTTTCACAGCTCATAATAGACCACGCCCCCTCTGGTCCCACCAAACACAGAGCATCGTCTTTCTGCCAAAGCGATTCGGTCTTGCGGTCGATGTGGATGGTGCGCCTGGATCTACCCATGATTTTTTGCGCTTGGGATTCTCAAAATAAATCCACTTTTCATTCTCTGTAACTATACGATGCAAAAACGACTTCCTTTTGTACCGAGCCTTGCCTGCAACATCGAACATTGAAGTCACCACTTTTGAAACGCCGAAACCATTGTTCACACGTATCTTGCGATGGAGCATGTTCACCATAAGCTTCTCGAAGTAATCGGTATGATTCAACAGCAGTTTTCTTCAAATGAAAACAAATGAAAACCCAAAAAATTAATGCTGTCCGCAAATAATCTTTGTTCGGTATAAATTTCGACATATTGAACACAACAACAAAACACTATGCACACGCTTTTCCAATTTATCACTCGTGCGCGTCTGACACTTGTTGATGACACAACAAAATGGCGCAGTGTCAAATCTTTATAGCACAAACTGCATTGGTGCACCATCTGTTGTCTGAAATCCGCATTTCATACTTGTACATCTGGTAAAACTCTGATTTTTATCAAAATTTTGAATTTAAAAAATTTGTAACTTACGAACGTGGCACCCAATTAAAAAAATCCTATGCTACATCCTAGATAATATTATAAAGAATATGTCAAGATATCTTGTACACCAGTTTGAAAAAATTAGTTTTGAAAAAAACGCAAAAGAACAATACGGCGTCAGCGTCTTAAAACCAAATATTTTTTTAAATTAGTTTCAATCTGCGATTTCTGGATCGTACATGAGGTCTTTTATCGTTGTCGCGATGTCCTCCTCCGACTCCTTTTGAGCAGCTCTTTTCAATTTCCTGGCCTCTTTAGTCTCCTGTTGGGCTCTCACGTTGGCTATAGATACTCGTTGAGAATCCAAGTTCTCGGTAAATCGCAACGCGCTTGAGCAAATTAAAAGGTTTAATAATTGCATCATTTGTAATACACTAGTATATCCATCATTAAATATACTAGCTGCAACACAAGATGCAATCTCAACAATTTTGGTGCCACTGTAATACACTTTTAGAGCCATAGACCAAATGACAGCGTTTAGACTTTTAGCTTCCAAAATTCCCTAAAGGACTGACTAAAAGAACAATACCCCTTGTCGAGGCTTTGACCGCTCGTGCCGGTCTAATTCGATTTGTTGAAAATCTCAAGGTGGGGTGACCCCTTAAAGTAAGTTATGTAATGCAGTTTTGGAGCCATAGACCAAATAACAGCGTTTAGACTTTCGTTGTTATTCTGAGTGTATCCTTCTAAACAGCGTTCTTACAAATCGGTATCAGTTAATTTATAGGAATTATTGTTATAAAGGTCTGACTAAAAGAACAATACCCTTTGTCACGGCTTTGATCACTCGTGCCGGTGAATTTTGAAATGGTTAAACGTTTAAAATATTCTTAAAAGTATAAACAATTTATCTAGCCAAAAAAAATAATTCGATTTTTTGAAAATCTCGAGGTAGTGTAACCCCTTAAACAGGTCCAAACAGCGCTCAGAATCAGCAACACGTCATGAGTGTTTCAGCAGGTGATGAAATAAATCTAGTATGTTATTATCAGAATGTAAGGGGTCTAAATTCAAAAATTGTTGACTTTTATTCCTCGGTTTGTGATTGTGAGTTTGATTTGTTGGCTTTAAGTGAGACCTGGCTTCACGAAGATGTTCATAGCTCGGAATTGTTTCCGAGTGAATATACGGTTTACAGAAAGGATAGAAAATTTGATATAACAGGTAAAGAACGTGGTGGTGGTGTTTTACTGGCCGTCAAGAATTATATAAACTCAAGAGTCTATAGATGTGACTTTATTTGATTTACAATTTTCGGATATTGATTTGTTGATGGTAAAATGTAGTATTAATGATAAAATTTTGTATGTAGTAGTATTATATATACCTGATAGATTAAGTATTGATGTATATGATCATTTTTTCGAATTTACTGAACAGATTGATTATTTGAGTCGAGACAGTGTATTCATAATGGGTGATTTTAATGCTCCATATTTTGTTGACGGCAACGTTTCTGATCGCAAGACTTTGGTTATCAACAACTTTCTTGAAATTAATCAGTGCAAGCAATGGAACAGCATAACTAACTCGAATAATAGACTACTTGATTTAATTATCTCTGGATCAGAGTGTATTGTCAGGAGAGATGATACCCCCCAATGGTCCCGGAGGATACACATCATCCGGCGCTTATGTTCTCCATTCCAAAATAGGGGGGGGTCCAATAAATAAATATAAGACAAAAAAATTCTCTACTAATTCCCCGGCTAAGATTTATAACTTTAGAAAAGCAAATTTTCCTGAATTATACAGAGCCCTATCAGCAGTTGACTGGACGTCTCTTGAGGGTTGTTGTGATGTTGATCTTGCACTGGAGCAATTGTATGATAATGTTTTTCATTTGTTTGATGAACATGTTCCGGCATACAAAAATTTTGCTCATCAGTATCCTCCATGGTTTTCTGCTGATATTATTAAAAATATAAAAAGGAAAGCAAAGCATGCAAAAAAAAAATTCAAGAGATATGGTAATCACAATGATTATCTAGAATTTAGACGGTTAAGATCAATTTCTAAGCAGCAAATTAAAGCGTCATATGTTAAATACATGGAGGATGCACAGGCTTCTCTGGCACTAGATCCCCAACGCTTCTGGAGTTATGTCCATTCCAAAAGTAAATCTTCTAGGATTCCCAGTATGATGATGTATAGAAATGACATTCTGAAGTCTCCGTCGGGCATTGTTAACGCGTTTGCAGATTTTTTCAAGAGTGTCTTCGCACTGTCGGAACCAGCAGGGACTTGTCATTCGCTTAGTACGTCGTTGACAATTGTGGAATTCTCGCCCATCACTGGGGATGAAATATTGATGGCCACGAAAAAATTAAAAAATAAGATGACCTCTGGCCCTGATAATATTCCCTCGTTTCTCATTAGGGACTGTGCGACTGTCCTTGTAAAACCTTTGAAGTATATGTTTAATTTATCAATTAAACAGGGTGTTTATCCGAAACGATGGAAAGAAGGTAGATTAATTCCTATTTTTAAGAATGGAGACAGGGAAAATGTTGAAAATTACAGGGGTGTCGTTCTACTTTGTAACTTCTCAAAGGTCTTTGAGTCAGTCTTGTATGCACATATCTATAGCCAAATTAAAAATCAAAATTTCTCCTTATCAGCACGGATTTGTTAGTAAGAGATCTACGGTAACAAATCTAACTGTTATGACACAGTTCATTTCGGAAATATTAGATGATGGTGAGCAGGTTGATGTTATTTATACAGATTTCTCGAAGCCCTTTGATAGGATCGACCATCATGTTCTCATCAATAAGTTGTCTTTCTTTGGTTTCACTGATGGTGCGAGGGCTCTTATAAGTTCTTACTTGTTTAATCGAACTTAGTTTGTAGTCTACAACGGATTCAAATCAGAAAGATTTGTGGCTACCTCCGGCGTTCCACAAGGTTCAAATTTGGGACCCTTGCTCTTCATTATGTTCATAAATGACCTTTGCGAGGATTTAAAATGTAACAGGCTAATTTATGCTGATGATTTAAAAATGTTTATGCCAATAGAAAAAACTGAGGATTGTTCCTATCTACAAAGCCAGTTGAATTTCGTGCATTCTTGGTGTTGTGACAACAAACTACATCTAAATGCTCAAAAATGCAAAGTTCTAACATATACTAGGAGGGTAGCGTCAATAGAGTTTCAATATAGAATTCAAGACCATAATTTAAGTAGGTGTAGCACAGCTAAGGATTTGGGAGTTGTTTTTGATGCAAAACTGACATTTGCTCAGCATATAGCACTGAAAGTTTCTGAAGCAATGAAGTCTTACGGGTTCATCATTAGGAATTGTAGGGGTGTTCCTAATATTGCATCACTGAAGATTTTGTATTTCTGCTTTGTTCGCTCGAAACTGGAATATGCAAGTATTGTCTGGAGTCCAATGTACGAGGTGCATAGAGTTTCACTTGAAAAAGTGCAGAGGAGATTTCTGAAATTTCTGTTGTTTAAGATTAATGGAATGTATCCTGAACGGGCAATCAGCAGCGATTATTTGTGTGAACAGACAAATATTCTTAGCCTGGGAATCAGGAGAGTTTGTGCCTCAATATTATTCCTATATAAAGTATTGCACAATATGATTGATTGCACGGATATACTGTCTCGTATTAACATCAATGTGCCACGGATACACTCACGATCATGTATGTTTTTTAGATGTGACAGACCTAATACTAATTTGTTATTGAATTCACCTATTCATGTAATGTGTACTAATTTTAATCATATTTGTAGTGTTTGTGATATATACTGTTGTACTAAGAAGCAATCACTACAGACTGTCATTGAATATGTAAATGTCTAAATATTTACCCTATTAATGGGAAACTGTAGGGTAATAAAGCTGTTATTATTATTATTATTATTATTAACAGGTTGTTGTTTTTGGTCCACTGTGAGCAAACGCGGTACCCATTTCGAACAGAGCTTTCTCATGCCCAAATGTTTATGCAAAATATGACCAACACGTTCTTTTGATGTCTTTAGGGTGTCATCTATCTCACCCAATTTCACTTTATGGTCATCCAAAACAACGTAACACTTAACAAGCCATTGCTTTACTTGAACGATATTTTTTCCCATCAAAAAAACAGTGTTTAATCAACACACGAAATTAGATTTTGAAAATATCAAAATTAGCGTCACTAAAACCACTCTAACTTGTAAACTAATCGTCGAAATGTCATAAAATTTTGACATGTATCGTTTGAAGGTTGGTACTTCCTAAAAATCATCTATGTGTCAGAACAAAAACTTTTCAGCTTACGTGTTATATAAATGGGAAGTGAATCTTATGCAAATTATAACTTATAACTTTTAATGCACTTACCTTTCTTGGTCATCCTCATCCTTTATGTCAACCTCTTCAGATTTTATTAAATCACACTCTTTAAAAAATGTATCATTGTTTGTTTGTACACCCTTCACTTTGCTAAAAAATGAACAATTAAGTTTAATTTACCATAGGAATACCATTTTAATTAAGAGGTCCTAAAAGAAACCAAAACTACGATTACAATTTTACTGGTTCTAGCAACACTAACACATTTTCTCTTGCTTGAAAACAAATTATATTTTCAGGTTATATCATAATTTCTCATTTAACTTAAAACTACTATGTATAAAGTACTATTAACTTAGGGTAAATATGTGTCACAGCACTTGATTTTATTTTTCTGGGTCGTGTTAAACATTTATCACTGTTGTGATAATATGAAATCAATGCATATCACGTTTTCAATATTGCTGAATAACTGCTCATTAAATATAAAATAAAGACCTTGCCATACTTACACATGAAAAAAACTGCATGAGAATTGGATTATTCTTTCATGAGCAATAGTCAAGCATATATACACAAACTTACATGAACATATGTCGAATTTTATGTATACGAGGCTGGTTTGAAAAGTCCGTGCAAAAATAAAAACTACTTATGTGTTTGGGGTAAACCTTTTTTATTTTTCGACATAGTCTCCTTTAAGGCTTATACACTTCGTCCAACGATGTTCTAGTTTGTTGATCCCTTCCGAATAATAGGATTTGTCCAAGTCTGCAAAATATCCATTAGTGTCTGCAACCACCTCCTCGTTTGAATAAAATCTTTGTCCCGCCAGCCATTTCTTCAAATTGGGGAACAAATAGTAGTCCGAGGGAGCCAAGCCTGGAGAATAGGGGGATGTGAAACGAGTTGGAATCCTATTTCCATTAATTTTGCGACCACAACTGCTGAGGTGTGTGCTGGTGCGTTGTCGTGATGGAAAAGGACTTTCTTGTGGGCCAATCGCGGGCGTGTTTTTTTCTCGAAGCTCGGTTTTCAAACGGTCCAATAACGATGAATAATATTCACCTGTAATAGTTTTACCCTTTTCCAGATAGTCGATGAGGATTATCCCTTGCGAATCCCAAAAGACAGTCGCCATAACCTTTCCGGCCGAAGGAACGGTCTTCGCCTTTTTTGGTGGTGCAGATTCCCCCTTGGTAACCCATTGTTTAGATTGTTGTTTGGTCTCAGGAGTATAGTAATGTATCCATGTTTCATCCACAGTGACGAAACGACGCTTAAAGTCCTCCGGATTCTTCTGGAACAGCTGCAAACCATCCTTGCAACACTTCACACGATTCCGTTTTTGGTCAAGCGTGAGCAATCGCGGCACCCATCTTGCGGATAGCTTTCTCATGTCCAAATGTTTATGCAAAATATTATGTACCCGTTCAGTCGAGATGCCCACAGCACTAGCAATCTCACGCACCTTAACTCTTCTGTCATCCATCACCATATCATGGATTTGATCAATGATTTCTGGAGTCGTAACCTCCACAGGCCGTCCAGAACGTTCAGCGTCACTTGTGCCCATATGGCCAGTCCGAAAATTTTGAAACCACTTATAAACTGTTCTAATCGAAGGTGCAGAGTCACCATAATGTTTATCAAGCTTCCCTTTAGTCTCCTGAGGCGTTTTGCCTTTCATAAAGTAATGTTTAATCACAACACGAAATTCTTTTTCGTCCATTTCTTGAAAATCACCCGACTTCTTTGATTCACACGAATGCCAAACACAAAGAAATAGACCAATATGGCTGAAACTTGGTGTGCGTTCATTCAAGAGATGCTACTAACTACACATGACCTCGATACGCGCCGGTGGTGCCATCTCTCGGACTTTGCACAGACTTTTCAAACCAGCCTCGTATATGACATCATTCTTTAACATTTGAACTAACATAATAGGTGTTTCGGTTAATAATGTCGATTTTGCTAAGAGATGGCGTTATTAATACACTCGTTGGTATAGACCAGTGACATCTATGGCGTTTTGGAAGGTAAACATACGCCATCAAAAGCTAGTTCGTTATTAATTGTTGTTGTGCGAAAAACATAATTCTTCATAGCTTTGAATATGTCGTGTTTCATACCAGAAAAAGACGTTTTGCGGGGAAGTTTAATAACCTTTCATTTGAAGAAAACCGCTGCTGAAAGTTATCGATTGTTGGTTGAAGCTTATGGTGAACATGCTCCAATTCAAAAAAACTTGGGTAGACTCAGGCCAGTCCCCAACATCATAACCAGTGTGCAATATACAGGGAAAGAAAGCTTTGCTGTGTATTTGGTGGGATAGTACGAACTGCTGAAACCTGGTGAAACAATTTCTGGCGATCGATACCAACAACAATTGATAAAGAGCTTTGAAGGAAAAACGGCCAGAATACGCCGAAAGACACGATAAAGTCATTTATCAACATGACAATGCTCGGCCCCATGTTGCAAAATATGTTAAAAACTATTTGGAAAACATCAAATAGGACGTTCTACAAAGGGTACTAGGAAAGTTTTGCTTCTAGGAATTTTCCGCGACTCAACTACCTGACGTCCGTGTGAAGAACTAAATCAGTGTGTTCAGCTGACCCACTATCTTCCAACTGCAATTTAAAGAGCCGTCATTGCAAGCTACGTGCACAGATAGAATTCACAATTTTTATTGCAAGGCCCATAATCTCCTCCATGTTTAGAACTTTTGAACACAAAACTTGTTGATGTATAATGCAATGGAAGGAGAAAAATGAAGAGAAATCATCATTAGCTCGACACAATGCCACAAAACCGTTTTTGTTTCCAGTTATTGCTGGTGCTCCATCAGTTGTAATGCACACTAGTTTATATATTGGTAGCTTGTAGTTTGTTACAAAATTGAAGAAAACGTCATATATATCTTCGCCACTGGTCTTTCCTTTCAGAGGAATCATTGTCAAAAACTCTTCCTTAGCCGACATGTCATTGAATACCATTCGAATAAAAATACAGAGCTTGGCAGTGTCTGTTATATCGGTGGATTCTTCGAACTGTAAAAAAAAGTATGTACATTCCATGATATCATGTTTTAGTTTATCTGCCATGTCCTGACTCATGACTTCAACACGCCTTGTGACAGTCGGACGAGATAACTGAAGTTCTCTAATAGCAGACATTATCTCTGTTTTATTTTTAAAATCTCCAAATAAAGTCTCACCGGCTTCAATAAATGCTTCTTTCAGAACCAATCCATCATCAAATGGTTTCTTGTGTTTCGCCAATATATGAGATATTTTAAATGACGCGATCTTTGCAGCTTTTGATTGTTTGGCTGGTCTTGTGAACATGATTTGTTCTTTTTTCAAACAAATTATCAAATCACGTACTTTTCGTTTTCTTAATTCTGTGACGGAAAATCCTTTTCATAGTTTTTATGAACCGTTTTATGATGCCTCTCTAAGTTCCCATGCTTAGGTATTGCAACTGATGCACGGCAAATGAGACAAATGCACTTATCCTTTACCATACAAAAGAAAAATTCTTCCTCCCAATCGTTATTAACCTAGCCTAAATTTAAACGGCATTTTATGTTAAATTAGCCATTTTTTATAATATAAAGTAATATAAAAAATTATGGACTTTGTTGATATATGAAATGTCCATTTAGAGCTTTTTATGATGGCATAAAACTTATATAAATGACATAAAATTAAACATAAAGTAACATACTGGAAATACTTTTACCATAGTACTCCTATTGAGAAAGTAACTAACACTAATAGATGTGAAGAATATCAACCAATTAATATGGTAGCTACATATGAAAAACTTCTTGAAACTATTGTAAGCAAACAAATGAGAAAAATACATAGAGGAAAACAAGTTGCTTACATATTGTCAGGCTGGTTTTAGGAAAAATCATTCTTGTGAAAGTGCACTACAGACTGTTATTTCCAAGTGGAAGTCTTCTATAGGTGAGAAAAAATTGGTTAGTGTACTTCTATTTGACTTTCAAAGGGCTTTTGAAACTATAAACAGAAAGTTGTTGGTTCAGAAATTAGAAAAATATGGTTTTTGAGGGAAATGTGTTAAAATGGTTCTGTGAATATCTGGACAGCAGAACACAACAAACAAAATATAATGGAGCGTTATCTTCTATTAGGATCAATAGTCATGGTGTTCCACAGCGCACAGTGCTAGGACCTGACTTATTCATATTATATATAAATGATATAGTGAAAGTCATAAAAAAATGTGAATTACAGCTATTTGCAGATGACACAATCCTCTATTATGAAAGTGATAACATAACAGATCTAGTGCAAACAATAAATGAAGACTTAGATAGGTTACACAAGTGGCTGTGTTGTAATAGTCTTAGTGTCAATGTTAAAAAAACCAAATTTATGATACTAAAAGGCAAAAATGATACCCTAGATAACACTACTCATAACGGCATTGTGATAGACAATGACAGAATTGAACAAGTTAAAATCTATCATTTTCTAGTCATGCCACTTATATAACAAAAAAAAGTATCAAAAAAAATTATTTTTTATGTAGAATAGGTAAAAATTTAAGTACTTGGGCTAAATTGCTAATATATAAGTCGATAATAATGCCCCACCTCAATTATTGTTCCACAATTCTCTATATGTTCAACAAAAGAGATATAGACAATCTCCAGAAAAAGCAAAACTGGGCATTAAGATGTATAATAGGATGTAATAGGTATTCAAGAATAAAAGATATGTTGAAAACAACAGACTTATTAAGTGTAAAACAAAATATCTTTTTAAATACAATGATAGTTGTTTTTAAAATTAAAAATAGAATGTACCCTGAACATATTTTAGAAAAATTACAATATGTCAATGACATTCACGCATATAATACTAGAAATAGATTGGACTTTTATGTTCCCACTGTGAATTCATCATATGCTGAAAATTGCTTATTCCATCGAGGACTTATAGAATTTAACAATCTTCCAATAAATTTGAAAAATGCAAACTTTGTATAGATAACCATAGCATTTACGTTAGTTTGTAATTATATATATTGTAATTGTACTTGTTTAGCTTTGCTAATAATAAAGATTATTATAATATTGCTAGAAGTATATCAAATTTAGTTATTCAGGGAACAATACCTAAGCTCTATATAATTTTTATCTCAGCTAAAATATGATGTGCTAGTAGACTTTTTTAAATATGAATTCATAAAGATGTGAGGGAGGTGGGAGGAAAACTGAATTGTATTAAAGTTTATTACACGTAATAAACAAAAAACTTACTGATCTACAGATTCTGGTTCAACTTTTATTAACATTTCACCATCATTTTCATTTTCCATTACAACAGTATGAGGTATATTGTTGTCCTCTTTTACATACGAAGTAATAGACAGCCCAATGTTATAATAAAGTCCTGTTTCTTTCTTAATGCTAGAAAGTCCAGGCAAATCCATTCCTTCTTTCATTGGTGTACCAACACTAATGGCATTAAAAGTTTCAGGTTCTTTTAGCAAGTTATTACGCATTAACCTGCCCATGTCTTTGGAGACTTCTGTTGATTTTGGTAAAATTACTTTTTCATCACGACTATTTTCCATTTTATTTTCCAAAGCAAACTTAAATCAAAAATTCCTATACAAATCAATAAAATGGCGTATGCACAAAATTATAGGTTAAGAACTGGTTGTAGGGTTGTTTCTAAAAATAATGAATTAACCAGATGACAGTGCCACCAGTCCAAAATTTGGGAATAGAATATTTTCTTGTTTTGAGTTTGGCAGCGATGCAAAAGGCCATTTATTATCTTTATTCTTATCGGTTGTAAGAATTTGTGTTTCTCTCTCTATTTAATAGTGTTGGAATTAGAGGAACAAAGATAAAGCGCGAACTACAGCCAATTATTTGTTTATTAATAATATAAATGTTATTTTCTGTTGGGAGCTGCATTAGTTGTATTTGGCTGTAATGGGAACTAACCCGAGTCCTTTTTCTGTGCTTAAGAAATCACGTGCACCCAGGGATGGTAAAACCCATAGACATGTAAGGTGGACTGCGCTTTCCGTATTCCGCTGTGAAGTAAACACTAGAGTGACCGGATCTCATAGAGGGGGAAAAAAATGTCGGAATCTTGTTCGTCTGGACCCCACAAAACGATTCCCCTTTCCAGATATTGAGATAGCCGAAATTTGAGCTCGATTAAACGACGTTAACCCGTGCCGCTCGTCGCTCAAAGTTTGAAAAAATCCACATTTTTGGCCAAAAAGCTGACATATGGAGCCATAACTCCAGAACGGTAAATAATAGAAACACGCTTAATATCTCAAAAGAAAGCTAATGTTTTTTCAAAATTTATATTCTATACATAATTGTTGTTATTTTAAGTCAAACCGAGTTACAACAGCCTTTAGCCCCAAAAACGTGACCTGGCACCACTAGGAGCATACTTCGTATATTTTGTTATTAAGTGATAAATTTTGCTTTTTTTTGGTATATTTTTGAGTTTAAAGTAGAAATATAATAAAAAAACAAGTAATACTGATAAGTCTAATGATATTTTTTTTATTTTAAAATATAAAAATTAGGTATATAATACATACAAAACAGATACAGACGTAGTACCTACATGAGTTGATAATTTTACATAGTTATCTAATCTATTCTAGAGCTTTTGTTAAAGTAGTTTTTGAAACGTCAGGATATAATGCTCGGCATTTACTTACAACTTGCAGGACATATTGCTTTTGGTCTTCATCTTTTGTTAGAAGGTCGTTAAAGTCGGTTATTAATTTAACACCACGCTCAGCCATATCATTAACTACTTTTTAATGTTTCGACAATTTTCAATCCTTCTTGGAAGTCATTATTTTGAGGCCAGGTGTTTGGATGTTGTCTTAGGAAATCTGTTTTTTATATTAAATTGGTCAAAGAATGTAAACGTTTCTTTGGTAAGGAAATTTACCAATCCTCCATCAACTACCTCATTTAAGTTTTCTTTCCTAACTTTTGGATTTACAACCCTAGCGTGCTGTGATGGTTCATCTGTGCTACTGAGCAATTTATTAGCCATTAACAACTTTTCATCGTCTGTAATGGTGGGATCAAAAAACGATAATCCCGCCAACTTTGCATTCAAATACCACAAATGGTTAGAAAATTTGGTCAGGGCTATTTCTGCAATGTCGTTGTCATATTCTTTATAGTCTAACAGACTATGCAAAAATACCTAAATCTTGCTTTGGTGCAAGATGAGCTTTAGGGGCATTGAACCAAGCTTTACAATAAATTTTAACTAGGAAAACAGAAATGGCACGCACAGAACTTTCTTCTTCTTTAAACATCTTAAATTGACGACGAAAAATGAACATTTTTAAGCAGTAAATAGCCTTTGCCATCCACCTAGCGTGATGAATGGCTCCTGGAGTTCCAAAACCCACAACATTGCCGTCTAGTGATCCAACAAATACGAGAACCAACTGCAATAGCTCCTTGTAGTCATCTCTGGGGTGGCTCTCAGTTAATTTGGTCTCGAATTCAGCAGTAACATTTGCAATTACTTCTGGAGTTAGCTGCTTTTGTATTAGTTTGTCACAGATACCTGTGTCGTATTTTCCTTTGTCTATCATGGGCCACGTAGTGAGGAATCTCTTGAAAATGTCTGGATGAGGTCCAGTGGTTGATCCCATTTTTGTGTCGAATACGCCTCTTAACAGAATTTCCAAGATATGGTGACGGCAAGCTAGGTATAACAATTCTCTTCCTAACATTTGCTCCAATATGACGCATGCTCCTTTGAGTCTTCCCGTGTTGGATGCTGTAGTGTCGAAGCACATCGCCTTGACTGTTGAGAAGACCCCATTCATGTAGACATTCATATACGGCTACGGCTTGCTCCTCTTCAGAGCTGTTTGCTGTTACAGGAACTCCCAACAGCTGTTCCTTTTCGCCATATGAAATAGCTATAGCTATTCGCTCACATTGTTAATTTTTTAAAACACCCGGTAAAATTCTCGTGGCATTTCTGTTGGATACCTTACATCGATCTAATAAAATGGACAATTTCATGTTTAAAATCTCTTTAACGCCCCTTGCAAATGAAACTTTCATCCTCTTGCTCTCAGATGGTCCTGGATCTTCTGCAGCTTCTTCAGGGATGTCCATTTCCTCCAAGCTCTCAAGTTCCTGGTAGATGCTGTCCTCTTCAGTGTCTTAAAATATCTTCACTAGATAATTGTTCGATCTAATCAGCTCAAAGGCACTTTAGAAACTAAACTGAATAAATAAAAGGTCGGTTGAACGCTGAAGTAAAATCACCATCCCTAAAATAGAAATTAGATTCATCCTCCTTTTTACCTGTCAAACGGGTCTTTCTAGTCAGGTAATTCCCATATAATAAAAGATTAAATTTGAACAAAAGGCTCTTTATGTTTGAAAATTGAGTTCCAAAATACTTTTTAACAAAAAAATGTTAATTTCGAGACACATTATGTAAAAACCCGTAAAATTCTTAGAATACTACCAAACTGGCTCCTACTGGTACCAGGTCACGTTTTTGGGGCTAAAGGCTGTTGTAACTCGGTTTGACTTAAAATAACAACAATTATGTATAGAATATAAATTTTGAAGAACAACATTAGCTTTCTTTTGAGATATTAAGCGTGTTTCTATTATTTACCGTTCTGGAGTTATGGCTCCATATGTCAGCTTTTTGGCCAAAAATTTGGATTTTTTCAAACTTTGAGCGACGAGCGGCACGGGTTACCGTCGTTTAATCGAGCTCAAATTTCGGCTATCTCAATATCTGGAAAGGGGAATCGTTTTGTGGGGTCCAGACGAACTAAATTCCGACATCGATTTTTTGCGGTCACCCTAGTAAACACGGACGCAAAAGTGTGAAAGAGATAAAGCGAATGTACGGGTACTTCTCCTTGGAAAACAGGCCTGCAGAAAAGGGACAGTCGCACAGTCGCTTTGTCTCTCTTTAAAGAGTGGTCAATTTTGTGAGGCTAATGCTCAGTCCATCCTCAGTGTCTATGGTAAAACCAGATGTAAACATTTACGATCAAACTATTGGTTACATTCGTCGACCGAACACAGTTCAGAGATGGAGGTGATAGAGACTAGGCCTCTCTTTGCACGAAGAAAAGTACTTGATTGCAACATGATACATACCCGATTTCGAGTATCCGAAAAACCGAATTATTTCCGGTGCTGACAGGCCAGCGGGAGTGCCTACGACGATCGCAGCTCTTCATTATACTCCGCACGTGATTTGGGCATTTCGACAAGTTTGAGGCTTCAGATTTTGTTTTATTGGGGGACCCCTAGTAGAACATCCAAGTTTCGTCGGCTATAATAATTCACGAAACAGAACTCTCATCGTTAGGCAAATATTCTCGTGAAATTTCTTTCCTCGCCAGTTTCTGCTCTCGGGAAAGGAGTTTGTTTCATCCCTGCACAATCTTGCAAACTCTATTCGGATACTTCAACTTCTTTATAAAGCACTAAAATCTTGATTCGGCAATCCGACAGCAGCAGTAAATTTTCAACCAGCCTGATCTCAAGTTTTCCGTTATCCTGTCTTCCTGATCGTGCGCCCACGACCCTCAAATCTAGCTACAAAATAACAGTTTTGCAAGTGAAGTACATGTACTGATGTCATTTATGTAGAACAAAATATGACAAGTCCCAGAACAGAACCTTTACTAAGTATGACGTTAAAAGATTAGTGCTCCTAGTATTAAAATTATATTGGTGTAGTCCTGGAAGACACAACCCAAGACCTTTGTAAGGTCGAAGGATGATGCTTCGACATACCTCTTTCTGTCAAAGCAATCATGAATGCAATTGATAATGTGACCTAGTGCAGGGATAGTCGACCCATTGCTATAAAATTCAAAATGACTCGTATTAAATATGTGACGATTTTTTAGTTATTCACAAATTTGCTTGTTAAAAGAGTTTCAAAATCGGTCTGTAATTAGAAACCTCATTTATATCACCTTTATTAATTGTTGGTGCTACCCGTGCTATTTTTAGGCGGAATGGTGTTCTCAAAAATAAAAAATGGTTATTCCTGAAAAAGAATTCCATTTAAGATATTACTTAGCTAGTCCGTCTCTTTTCCATTCCAACCCAACCTAAACTTTTGATGGACGGATTTTCAATCTGTCAAGTTTATTAAAAAAAAATGTATATTGATGCACATTAAAATTTGATTCCGACCGCCAATATCATTATCGCATCATAAAAACATTTTTAAAACAATTTAAATTCAAAATATATGGAAGATATTGCAAGGAAAAGATAAAATATAACATCGACAGAATTCTGCTGACGCAAAAGCCAGTCAAAACCTATGTATCACTAATTTGACATTTTGGTAAAAGTTGGTCAGAAATCTGCTCAAAAGCAAGCATGTAAATAAAATATATCGTTACTATTTCCATTTTAAAGCCTTTCTCATTAATTAGCCCCTATTTTTTGTCAGACACAATTTTTTAGTTAATTTCGAAATTTAAACACAATTTCCTAAAATTGAAATTATAACAATGTTTGGCAAATAGATAAACATAAAAATTTCAAATTTAATGTGGTTTTTTAAAATTGGCGTTCTTTAACCGGTTACTACCCGTCGCGCTTTGGGAAGCGTGTTCCCTCTCTTCGTTTCTATTAATTGTTAAAGCCATAATCAACGTAAAAGTAGACCGCACACCCGTTCATCGAATAACAATTTCGTAATTATATATTTACCAAATTGTTAATTATTTTCATACTAACGTCCAGTAAAATAAAATATATTTTTTTGTGCATTATAATATGTAACAAAAATATTATGACTAAGAAGTTTTTTGTATTTTTTAATATTATACTTACTGTTGATTACCGGATTACCTTTACCTATAATGGATGTAAATATTCCCGGATTCAAGTACATGATCAGTCAGTTGTATCGACTATTGCCAATATCAGATTTTGGAATACCAAGTCTATAATAGAATGGTTTTCATGACTGATAAGACTCGTAGCGGTGCATTAACTGCTCACTGGTACCTAGAGGAGATTCTGCAGGAACACGTCGTTTCTTAAGCTGGGTTTGTTGACGATAGCTTCATGGTAATGCATGACGATACGAGGCCACACGCGGCTACATCGGAGAGACTAATACCTGATGGAAGTGAGAATACCCACATTAGACTGGCCTGTGCGGAGTCCTGTCCTCAATCCAATCGAGCACATATAGTATGAGCTCAAAAGAAGGGTTCGAGCCAGAAATTCAGCTCCTGCATCGCGGAGCGAAGGTTGCGATGGCGGAAGAGTGAGAAAAATCCCATAGACAGTGGTGAAAAAGCTCACCTGTTCCATGAAAAACCGGCTGAAAGCAGTAATAAGGGTTATAATACAAAATATTGATTTTGGTTTTTATCAATAAATTTAATAAACTTAAAATTTATTTTTTCCTTTCTCTTACCTCTATTTTCAATCCTTGTTCTCCTTGTTTCCCTTTTGAATCATTTTAATCAGTAAAAAGCATGAGGTATGCTATGGAATTTGGTATCATTAGAAAGAGAATACAATGGGCTTTCAAATGATACTAAAATTCGTAAAAATATATGAACACTAAATTCTAGGATCCCCGTTAAGTGAAGCCAAATAGTTTGAGTCGATTTTGTTGCTCACCACTGAATATACTAAAAGTGAGCTTTTAACAGGCTGCCTATTCTTTCATATAACCACCATCCCCGCGTAAGTACTTAACCTAGGATAATTTGAAATATAACTGTATATATATATATATATATATATATATATATATATAATATATATATATATATATATATATATATATATATATATATTATATATATATATATATATATATATATATATATATATATATATATATATATATATATATATATATATATATATATATATATATATATATAGGCACATAAGATTTGAACTATTGACAATTGGTGATTAATAAAATTATGTAACAGCAATAGAATATAATTTTAAATAAAACGGTATTGATTTATATACTAAAAAATAACTTAATTCAAATATTACAAGATCATGTTTAAAATAGTAGATACTTTACAAAAAGGTATTAATCACAAAAAAAAAGTTGAGGACAAGAGGAGTTTCAAAGATATTTACAACAGAAATCTGACATTTATCTCTACATACATTTTTGTTAATAATATATAAAAAAATGACAGTTTTTCGACTCGCGAAACTCTAGAAAAAACGCCATAATAATGATAATAATATCTTAATTGTGGTCATATAGTACACAAAACATGCAGTCAAAGCTAGGCTTCCTCACTTAACCTAGTTATTATACAATAATACTAAATTTACACCTAAAAAGTAACAATTATTTATCAACCATAACATACAAAAATTATTAGTTCTGTTTGTGGAACATTTTGATACACCCAACAGGGTGGCACTGAGGCCCCGGAATGTTGCATTTTGTTTTATCTACCTGCAATTTTTGAAAAAATCGACTTTTTTTGCTTAAATGGCATATTATAGTCCTAAAAAACATATCATAGCCTTATTTTAGATCGGGATTTTTTTTTTAGTTTTTAGTACTTAATTTCTGAAAGAAGTCGTCGAGCACGAAGAGGCGTTTACTTTGCGCCCAGCCTGTTGGAGTGATTTGGTTTAGTCGGTACATTTAATCTATCACTAACGGCTAATACTGTCTTAAATTAAGTATAGTTGGCATCATTACGTCTTTATTAATACATTAACCACCATGCCTATTTTGTTCCACATTCTGTTTACACCATACAGTATTATCCAGGCAACTGGAGAGGCTGACTCACGATGCATAATGCAAAACAAAAGATAATGATAAAAAATGCCGGGACACACTCAGGGACCGGTACGGCAATGTAGCTTAAAAAAAAATTGAACGTCGGTCCGTAAAGACGTGTTAGCTACATTGCGTTTGCTGCATTTTTCAATTAAGATCATCCAAGAAAGAAGCCGAGAACCAAAATTTGGACTTGGAAGGGCTGCTTTATGGCAAAATAAAGGTAAAAAAAATGGCATCTCCAATTTCTCTAAATTTTTTAGAGAAAACATTTTGATATTTATCTGTTCGTCTGTCACACCCGATTTTCTCCGAAACTATTTGTCATAGAAAGGATGGCCTCATCAGAGCCGTGTAGTTTTGAAAGTTAAATTATGACTTAAGGGGTTAGTTTTGAGGGGTGAAATCGGAAGTGAAAAAAAAAATTTTACTAGGTCATCGAGTGTGGTATCAAATGAAAGCTTGTGAAAACACGAGTATGTATATATATATATATATATATATATATATATATATATATATATATATATATATATATATATATATATATATATATATATATATATATGTAGTAGTGGTTTTTCGGGTATCCCGTGTAAGCTTAAAGTCCCTTGATGGACGGTTTCGCTGACGTTTCAATGGAATCTCATCCATCTTTTTCAAAGCGTTGATCATGGTCGGTGTCTTGGCGTTGAATGTCGCGACTAGGTCCGAGGGCGCCGGTTTTATGTGCTCGGGGCGTGGCTCCATTGGTCGGACGGATCCGGCCAATAGAGGCTCGGCTTTGGCTGCGCTTTGTCGGTCCTGTGATTCTTTGTAATATTTGTGTTGGTGAAGTAACATATGGTTGTTTCTCTTGGTTGGACTTAGTACTGGGATAGAATATGTTTCCAAGAGTTCGGTAAACGTTGGCTATCAACCCGATTATTTAACTTGTAGGGCCTCTTTTCTATTTCTATGGCTTCTTTGATTACCCTAGTGGATAGGTTATCACTTTTTTGTAGGGTTCTGGTTTTGTCAAAATCGATTTTGTGGCCGGTATTGTGTGCATGCTGTGCTAGAGAAGAGGTGGTGGATTTTTGTTTTACGGCATTTTTGTGCTCGTCTCTTCTGGCGCTAATTTTCCTGTTTGTTTGACCTATGTATGAAAAACCGCAGTCCTGACACGGAATTTCATATACACCTTGGTCTTCTAAGGCTATAATGTCTTTGGGTGTAGGTAGAATATCTTTAATTTTTGGATTCGTTGTTTAAATGGTCTCAATTTGGTGTTTTCCTAGAAGTCTTCCTATTTTGTCTGTGATGCCTTTTATATACGGGAGAAATGCTTTTGTAGTATATGTCTTTCTTTCCGGTTTGTGTTGTTTATTTAGAGCCCGCCGGATCGTGTTTTGACTGTATCCATTTGAAAGTAAAACGTTTCGAATGAGCTTGGTTTCTTGTTGCAAATGTTCCTTGTCTGTTAGGGTTTCTGATCGGTGAGCTAAGGATATGGCAACGGAGAATAGCTGGGCTGGGTGATGATGTGAGCTGGCATTTAAGTATCTGTTTGTAGGTGTCGGTTTTCTATATACTGAGTGGGACAAAGAACCATCTAATTTTCTCTGAAGCAAGACAACTAGGAATGGTAGTTGTTCTGAGCTTTAAAAAAGATGGATGAGATTCCATCGAAACGTCAGCGAAACCGTCCATCGAGGGACTTTAAGCTAACACGGGATACCCGAAAAACCACTACTACATTTCACACCCGTGAGAACATTCGTCGCAGGTATTACATTGTATATATATATATATATATATATATATATATATATATATATATATATATATATATATATATATATATATATATATATATATATTTATTTATATATATATATATATATATATATATATATATATATATATATATACAATGTAATACCTGCACACACTTTTCTTGGTATTATTTTTAAAAAATCGCTGTCTTCCCCTTATCTCGAAAAGTACTGACCAAAAAATTTTGAAAAGTCTGTATATTCTCTACGGGGTGTAGATTGAAAGAAAATTATCACGCGTGCATTACCTTTAATAATTTATCTGGTACATATAAAAAAAAAACCGGTCAAGTGCAAGTTAAACTTGCGCAATTAGTGTTCCGTACGTAGCTTTTAAAATAAAAAAAATTTGTTACAGAGGTATAAAATGATCAGTGACTTCACAAAATACACCCCAAATGAGTTTTCAACAAAGTCTGTTTCCAATCTTTACTGAAATCTGATGACCTTGAAATTTTTTGTTTTTTTATATACCATATAAATTATTAAAGGTAATGCACTCGTGATAATTTTCGTTCAATCTAGACCCTGTGGAGAATATTCCAGAATTTTTTTCGAAATTTTTTGATAAGTACTTTTCGAGATAAGGCCCGGGACAGCGATTTTTCGCGAATTTTTAAAAATAATACAAAGAAAAGTGCGCGCAAGTGTAATATTATATATATATTTTTTACTCGTGTTTTCACAAGCTTTCATTTGACACCACACTCGATGACCTAGTAGAAAAATTTTTTTTTTCACTTCCGAGTTCACCCCCCAAAACTAACCCCTTAAGTCAAAATTTAATTCTCAAAACTACATGGCTCTGATGAGGCCATCAATTCCTATATTACTACCAAATTTCACCTTTCTATGTCAAATAGTTTCGGAGAAAATCGGGTGTGACAGACAGACAGACAGACAGACAGACAGACACCGAAGTGATCTTATAAGTGTTCCGTACGGAACACTAAAAATAAAAAAGAAATTCAAGGTCATCAGTTTTCAGTAAAGACTGAAAACAAACTTTGTTGAAAACTCATTTGGGGTGTGTTTTGTGAAGTCACTGATCATTTTATACTTTCGTAACAAATTAACGTACAAAACACTAATTGCGCAAGTTCAACTTGCACTTGACCGGTTATTTTAAATCAGCCGGCAAGATAACTCCAACAATTTACATCCGATTAACTTGAGTTTTTAACTATAGCTTTTTAATAAGAGTCTCTAGGGGAGTACAGGGTGGAATTTTTATGTCGTAATAAATGCAGATTTAAACAGTATATATATGTCGTTTGAAAATTACAATAGGAGTATTTCAACATTTTCAACTTCGTTAGAATTTTTATGTTGTAATAAATATCGATCTAACCTCTCTCTAAATTTTGTTTGTAAATTACAATGAGCGCAGCTAAACATTAAAAAAAACGCATATTTCTATTTATAATCATGTTATATTAAAATAATTTAATGTATAATTTAATTGGTGTTAATTTGTCTCTCTCAAAAATAATGATAATCCAAAAGAAAGAAGGATTTTTACAACGGCCAAATTGGACCGTAAGAGTGCATTTAAACATTTCAACTTCACTGACATTTTATGTCGTAATGAATGCTGATTTAAACTGTTTCCAATTTTGTTTAAAAATTACAATGTTGTTACAAATCAACTTTGTTGGAATTTTAACAATGTTGTAATAAATGTTGATTTAAAACTGTTTCTATATTTTGTTTGAAAATTACAATGGGTTTACCCAAATATTTGAACTTCGTTAGAATTTTTATGTCGTAATAAATGCAGATTTAAACCGTTTTTATATTTTGTTTGAAAATTACAATGAGAGCATTTAAACATTTTAACTTCGTTGGAATTTTTATGTTGTAATAAATGCTGATTTAAACTGTTTGTATATATTGTTTGAAAATTACAATGGGAGCATTTTAACTCCGTTACATGTTGTAATAAATGCCGGGAGAACAGGAAGTAAAACAAAGAACAATACCGTAGGACCATTCGGAGAAGACATTACTAACGATAACGGAGAGAGACTAATAGAGCTGTGTGAACTAAACGGCCTCAAAATAACAAACGGATTCTACAAACACAAAGACATCCACAAATATACTTGGATGCAAGAAACACGAAACTTAAAATCAATAATAGACTACAATATAATTAAAAACGATACCACTATCAAAATAAAAGACGTAAGAGTAAAGAGAGGGGCAGAATGTGGAACAGACCATAGACTATTAATAGCTAATATAAAAGTACCGTGGTACAAGACAATAAAGCAAAAAGGAACAATAGATAAAGAAAACAGAAATACTAATGAGATAACAGAAAAAGCAGACAAAGAAATAAAATACAAAATACACTTACTGCAAGACGAAACGATAAGAGATCTATACAGACGACGATTAGATCAAAAATTAAACGAATTTAACTACGACAACCTCCAAAAGATGTATGACCACATAAAAGAATGCATTAAATAGGCGGCCCTAGAAGCATTAGGTAAAAAAGACAACGAGAATAAGAAACATAAAATTAGAATCTGTGAAAAAACCAAAGAATCTATAAAGGCGAAAAAAAGACTATACGAAAAATGGCTGAATACAAAATCAGAAGATCTACAGAAATATAACGAGAAAAATGCAGAAACGAGGAGGATGATAAACAAAAAAAAGAACGAGAGATGGGAAAAATCGTGCGAACATGTAGAACAGTATATAGGAAGAACTAGAAGCACAGAGTCATGGAGAATAATTAAAGCATTGAGGACCAACAATAGAGAGAAGATGTATATAGAGTATATCCCAGAAAGCGAGTGGGAAGAATATTATAAGAAGCTGCTAACAGAAGACAGACAAGAATTCCAGGAAGAGAACCCTGAAGAACAGAATAAAGAAAAAAAAGAGATAGAACTAAGCTATGAAGAAGTAAAGAAGACAATAAAAACACTCAAAAGTAATAAATCTGCAGGGCCTGGGGGAGTGGTAAATGAAATGTTTAAGTACGGGTCCAATAAATTACATCGAATGCTGAGAAACATGTTTCACAAAGCGATAAATGGAGAAAAAATACCAAAGGAATGGTCAAAAACGTATATAGTATTTATATTTAAAAAGGGAGACCGCAGAAAATGCACAAATTATAGAGGCCTAAGCATAATATCGAGTATGGGACGTTTGTATGGAAAAATTATTAAAAATATCATAGAGGAAAATATAAAAGGAAAGATTGGAGAAGACCAAGCAGGCTTTACGGCCGGAAAATCATGTATAGACCACATATACACTATAAAACAAACAATGGAAAAAAACTGGCAAAAAATAAGGAAGTTCATTTAGCCTTCATAGACATAAGAAAGGCCTATGACTCAGAACCAAGACGAAGATTATGGAAGATAATGAAAGAAATAGGCATTGACAAAGAACTAATATACGCAGAAAACAACACAGTGAACATAAAAATAGGACATAAATTAGGGAGGAGACTCCAAACATTAAAAGGCCTATTACAACGATGCTCTACATCACCCACACTATTCAAAATATACCTCGAACAAATATTAAAAAAATGGAAGCAAAAATACAGTGGAATGGGAGTCCCAATACGAGAAGATTACTTATATACTCTAAGTTTCGCAGACGACCAAGTAATCATAGCGTAAGATGAGGAAGACCTCAGTTATATGGTAAGAAAACTGAAAGAAGAATACACTAAAGCAGGATTAGCAATAAACTTTGATAAAACGGAATATCTAACAACAAAGGAGGGAAACGTGGAGAATCTAGAAGTTGATAACGAAACAATAATCAAAGGAACCGATAGATTTAAATATTTAGGAACCATCATTTCAAGAAACGCAAGATCAGAAGAAGAGATTAAAGCTAGATTAGGACAAACGCGGACATGCATAAGACAATTAAATTCGATCCTGTGGGACAAGCACATTACAAAGAGAAACAAAATACGCATATATAAATCAATAATACATAATGACATACGGGTCAGAAACATGGACGATCAACAAAAGAAATAAATCTAAAATTAACGCGCTAGAGATGGAGTATTGGAGAAGATGTTGTAGAGTGACACATATGGAGAGGATAACAAATGAAGAAATAAGAAGCAGAATGAACATCAAAGAGAACGCAATAAACACCATTGAAGAAAAACGATTAAAATGGTATGGACACATAAGACGGAGCGAAGATAATAGATGAATAAAGAAAATAACGGAGTGGAGCTCTATAGGGAGAAGAAAAAGACGAAGACCTAGACGATCGTGGAGAGACGATGTGGAGGATGCTATGGAGGACAGGGGTCTAACAGATGGAGACTGGGAAGATAAAAACGGATGGAATCAAAGGCTTTGAGAAGGAAGATAGCGTTAGCTGTAAAAAATCCTTGATATATATATATATATATATATATATATATATATATATATATATATATATATATATATATATATATATATATATATGGACAAAATTAACGCAATAATCTGAAAATTAATTTATCTTTTTCTTATGTCAGTTTTAAAGTTTATCGAGTATTTGAATAGTAGGCTATGCATATTTTGTTTCGTTGTTCATGACCGAAATCAAAAGAATTCGTTTAGATTTACAGTTTTAAAGAATTTTTTAGAAGATAAACAATTTTCTGTAATAATGTGATACAGATTTTCTTTAGGAGTAAGCTTATAAATTGTTCCCTTTTTCAAAGTAATACGTTTTTGTGATAGACTGTTTTATTTTTGACCCTGAAGAATTAGAAAAATGAATCGAACAAGGAATTTAACTGAACACGAGGTAGTGCGATCCTCACGACGAGGGATATTGTCAGAGTTATGTTGCCAATTTGTTAGGCAAACTCGTTCCACAATAAGTCGTATGGTAAAAACGCTTGAATGAAGTAGGAAATTATTCTAGAAGGCTAGGGCAAGGGTAAGGGCGAAAACGATGCACTAGCGACCTAGATGAACGTTTTATAAGACAATATGCTTTAAGAAACAAGACTGTCACTAGTTCTAACACATGGGCTGAAAAGTCCCGGGCCTAACACATAGATGGCGCTAGTTTTATTGCAGTCACCTTTTTTTCAGTTAATACTAACCTTCAAAAGACAGCTGTTAAAATTTCATGATATTCTATTCATTAGTTTGTGAGTTATTGTGCTAAGAGTGACGCTACTTTTGTTATTTTCAAAACAATGGATCAAAAACAATTTCGTGTTTTAATTTTACACTGCTTCTTGATGGGAAAAAATACCGTTCAAGCGAAGCAATGGCTTGAAAAGTGTTATGGGGACTCCGCTCCATCGGAAACAACAATAAAACGTTGGTTTGCTGACTTCAAACGTGGTCGTAGAGACACCGATGATGCAGAACGCAGTGGACGTCCAAATGAGGCGGTAACACCAGAAAACATCAAAAAAATCCATAAAATCGTTTTGAATGATCGAAAAGTGAAGTTGCGTGAGTTAGCTGACATCGTAAAGATATCAAAAGAACGTGTTGGCTTTATATTGCATGAGCATTTGACTATGAGAAAGCTCTGTTCAAAGTGGGTGCCGCGTTTGCTCACTGTTGATCAAAAACAAGAACGTGTTGATGATTCTGAGCAGTGTTTGGCTATGTTTAAACGTAACAAACCGGAATTTTTGCGTCGATATGTGACAATGGATGAAACATGGATCCATCACTTCACTCCGGAATCAAAACGATCGTCATCTGAGTGGACAGCAACTGGTGAACCTCGTCCAAAGCGCCCGAAAGCACAACAATCGGCTGGAAAGGTTATGGCCTCGGTATTTTGGGATGTGCGTGGTGTAATATTCATCGACTATCTTGAGAAAGGAAATACCATCAACAGTGAATATTATATAGCGTTATTGGAGCGTTTGAAGGCCGAAATTGCAAAGAAACGACCGCATATGGCAAAGAAAAAAATTTTGTTTCATCAAGACAACGCACCGTGTCACAAGTCAATCAAAACAATGGCAAAACTACATGAATTGAACTTCGACTTGCTCCCACATCCACCGTATTCGCCAGATTTGGCTCCCAGCGACTACTGGCTGTTCGCAGACCTGAAAAAAATGCTCGCCGGTAAGAAATTTCGCACGAATGAAGAGGTTATCGCTGAAACTGAGGCCTATTTTGAGGCAAAAGATAAATCGTTCTACAAAAGTGGTATTGAAATGTTAGAGCGGCGCTGAAATGATTGCGTTGCTCTTGATGGAGATTACGTTGATGAATAAAGCTAATTTTGAACCAAAAAAACCGTGTTTTCTTTGTTAGGCCCAGGACTTTTCAGCCCATGTGTTATAATAGGAAACGAACTCGAAACTGTTCGCAATGTCACAATTTCTTTTAAAACAGTTAGAAGAGGGTTAAATGAAGCTGGATTAAACAGTAGGAGATCAGCCACTGCGCCCTTGCTTACTAGAGAGAATAGAGTTGCCAGGTTACGTTTTGCTCGAAATCACGAAAACTAGTCTGTGGATGATTGGAAACAAGTTTTCTTCACAGATGAGCGAGTATGGCGAAGACCAGGAGAGAGGTTTGCTCCTTGCAATATCTCTGCAAGGTTTCCATTCGGCGGTGGCTCTGTTATGTTCTGGGGTGGCATCTGCTTTGATGCTCGCACAGAGTTAGTTCCTGTCCGTATGAGATCCATGAATGCTGACTACTATCTTGAGAATATTGTAATAGAACATGTGATGCCTTTCGGTTATTTTGTAGGGCCCAATTTCCTGTTTATGCAAGACAACGCTCGACCTCACGTGGCTAGGGAGGTACTCGATTATCTTAATCAAGTTGATATACCGATTATGCAATGGCCACCAAAAAGCCCCGATCTGAATTCGATAGGACATGTATGGGATCACCTTAAGAAAAATGTGAAACGTTATATACCTGCACCTAGAAACCTGAGGGAACTTGAAAATGCAGTTATCACAGAATGGGAACAAATTCCTCAAGCTTTTATCCAAAATTTAATTAGAAGCACGTCTAGGCGCATAAACTAGTGTCCCAGTTACACCATTAATTTTGCTACTAGTGTCCCAGTTTATTTTTTTCATTATTACATAATTTCAACGATTTTGTTATTAGGTCTTAAGAATAATTTTAATTCGAATCTTATAGAGAAATTTGGTAGCTAATTCACTTTTAAAGTATCCGAATAAGTTTTTTTCTAACTTTTAGTGTAACCAATGTTCATAAAGAAATTATTAAAATTAATTCATTATAGAGATTTGTATGATTTAATATATTGTTGCGTTAATTTTGTCCAGGAGTGTATATACATATACATATATATATATATATATATATATATATATATATATATATATATATATATATATATATATATATATATATATATAATAATAAAGGCCGATTTAAACTGTTCTTATACGAGGCTGGTTTGAAAAGTCCGTGCAAAGTCTGAGAGATGGCACCACCGGCGCGTATCGAGGTCATGTTTAGTTAGTAGCATCTCTTGAATGAACGCACACCAAGTTTCAGCCACACTGGTCTATTTTTTTGTGTTTGGAATTCGTGTGAATCAAGGAAGTCGAGTGATTTTCAAGAAATGGACGAAAAAGAATTTCGTGTGGTGATTAAACATTACTTTATGAAAGGCAAAACGCCTCAGGAGACTAAAGAGAAGCTTGATAAACATTATGGTGACTCTGCACCTTCGATTAGAACAGTTTATAAGTGGTTTCAAAATTTTCGGACTGGCCATATGGGCATAAGTGACGCTGAACGTTCTGGACGGCCTGTGGAGGTTACGACTCCAGAAATCATTGATCAAATCCATGATATGGTGATGGATGACAGAAGAGTTAAGGTGCGTGAGATTGCTAGTGCTGTGGGCATCTCGACTGAACGGGTACATAATATTTTGCATAAACATTTGGACATGAGAAAGCTATCCGCAAGATGGGTGCCGCGATTGCTCACGCTTGACCAAAAACGGAATCGTGTGAAGTGTTGCAAGGATGGTTTGCAGCTGTTCCAGAAGAATCCGGAGGACTTTAAGCGTCGTTTCGTCACTGTGGATGAAACATGGATACATTACTATACTCCTGAGACCAAACAACAATCTAAACAATGGGTTACCAAGGGGGAATCTGCAGGAAAAACGGCGAAGACCGTTCCTTTGGCCGGAAAGGTTATGGCGACTGTCTTTTGGGATTCGCAAGGGATAATCCTCATCGACTATCTGGAAAAAGGGTAGAACTATTACAGGTGAATATTATTCATCGTTATTGGACCATTTGAAAACCGAGCTGCGAGAAAAACGCCCGCGATTGGCCCACAAGAAAGTTCTTTTCCATCACGACAACGCACCAGCACACACCTCAGCAGTTGTGGTCGCAAAATTAATGGAAATAGGATTCCAACTCGTTTCACATCCCCCCTATTCTCCAGACTTGGCTCCCTCGGACTACTATTTGTTCCCCAATTTGAAGAAATGGCTGACGGGACAAAGATTTTATTCAAACGAGGAGGTGATTGCAGACACTAATGGATATTTTGCAGACTTGGACAAATCCTATTATTCGGAAGGGATCAACAACAAAAGGAGACTATGTCGAAAAATAAAAAAGGTTTACCCCAAACACATAAGTAGTTTCTATTTTTGCACGGACTTTTCAAACCAGCCTCGTATTTTGCTTGAAAATTACAATGGGAGCATTTCAACATTTTCAACTTCGTTGGAAGTTTTATGTTGTAATAAATGCTGACTTAAACAGTTTTTATATTTTACTTGAAAATTACAATGGGCGCACTTAAACACTTTATCTTCATTAGAATTTTTATGTTGTAATAAATGCCGTCTCAAACTCTGGCTGAATTTTGTTTGTAAATTACAATGAGCGCATTTAAACATTCTAACTTCATCGGATTTTTTATGTACTAATAAATGCTTAGTTAAACTGTTTCTATATTTTGTTTGAAAATTACAATGGGTACATTCAAATATTTGAACTTCGTTCAAATTTTTTTTATGTTGTAATAAATGTCGATTCATACCGTTTTTATATTTTGTTTGAAAATTACAATGGGCGCATTTAAACATTCTAACTTCGTCGGAATTTTTATGTACTAATAAATGCTTAGTTAAACTGTTTCTATATTTTGTTTGAAAATTACAATGGGTACATTCAAATATTTGAACTTCGTTCAAATTTTTATGTTGTAATAAATGTAGATTTATACCGTTTTTATATTTTGTTTGAAAATCACAATGGGCGCACTTCAACATTTTAACTTCGTTGGAATTTTTATGTTGTAATAAATGCAGATTTATACTGTCTCTATATTTAGTTTGAAAATCACAATGGGTGCACTTAAACATTTCAATTTCACTGACATTTTTATGTTGTAATAATAGATGACGTGTTAAATTGCTTTTAAGTCTTGTTTGATAATTACAATGGTCACATTTACAAATTTTAACTTCGTTGGAATTTTTATGACGTAATGAATGTGTATATAAATCGCTTTTACGTTTTGTTTGATAACTGCAATGGGCGCATTTAAACATTTCAACTTCACCAACATTTTTATGTCGTAATAGATGACGTGTTAAATTGATTTTCCGCGCTGTTTGATAATCACAATGGGTGCACTTAAGCAAGTCAACTTCGTTAGAATTTTTATGCTGTAATAGATACATCTGTAAAAATATTTTCTCTTTTTGGATGCTGATCGTCGTCATCTTGGTGGGTTTCAAAGCTTTCTCGAATTTCTCCGACAACATAACTTGAAGGTGAACTAAAACAGGCAAAAAAAAGTGTTAATCTCTTTTTACCAGAATATTGCACGAGCCAGGGTGGATTTGAGGAGCAAACAGTTTTCTTGAAATTTCAATGTGATTGGTCAAATCAAGAATGAACATTTTCTTTTATTACAGTAATAACTAGAGACCGGATCGAAATATGCATGCAAATATGCATGAAAAATGCTTAAAATATGCATGAAAAGGGTCAAAATATGCAATATTAAATAATAATAAAAGTAAGTTGGGAATGTGGAATCTTTGGCACAATGATACTACTCAGTATATATCACCACTACACCAAACACTTTATTTTTGCACTCGACGCGCGTTTCGCTAACCATGTTAGCTTCATCAGGAGCGATGATTGACTAAAGCTAAACTACAAATCTACCCTATTTATACTTAGCCTAACCCTAGAATTACTCAAGCGGAACTAATGACATAGGCAAAGCCATCAGTTCCGGTCAAGTAACCAGTAGAGGGGACTATAAGGAATAGGCCCTCTGTCTTTATTTAAACTACTTTTACATTTTATGAGTTCCATACTTTCGTATGCGTTCAACAATCTCCTATCAGATACATTTTTTATTAATCTCAGATTATCTATTGTTACAGTATGATCAGCTTCAAGGGCATGTTCGGCAATGCTAGACTTTTCTGTTCTATTGTATCTTAAGTGTGCTAAATGTTCTTTAAATCGTGTTTTAATTGACCTTTTAGTTTGCCCAACATACTTTTTGTCATAATCATTACAACTAATTTCATAAATTCCACTTTTCTCACAATTAGGAATCTTATCTTTGGGATTTCCTAAGATATTCCTCAGATTGTCTGATGACTTATAGACTAAGGTGAGGCCTACCTTATTAAATACCTTATTGAGTCCCTTGCTATATTTCGGATTATACGGTATGGAGACATACTTAGTGTTATTTTCTTCGCGTGTAAAAAAGGTGGAATTCTGAATATTAAACCTAAATTTATGTCTATTTATTAGCTTATTTACTAAGTCATCGTCATAACCATTAACTCTAGTTATATTTCTAATAAGATTCCTTTCTTTATTAAAGTTTACTCTATTCAGAGGGAAAGTGACCAAACGATGAACTAAAAAATGTAATAAGGCTAATTTATGTTGTTTGCAATGAAATGAATCATTAGGAATATATCTATCTGTTACTGTGTCCTTCCTATAGATATCAAATTCTAATCTATTATTATTTTTAATAATTAAAATATCTAGAAAAGGCAATTGTCCTTTGTTCTCAATTTCGTACGTGAATTTAATGGAATCATACCGGCGAATTCTTCGAGATATTGTAATGTGAATTACTTAGAATGAATGACTTTGAAGACGAAATTATTCGTGAATACTTAACATTATCTAAACTTTGCATGGAACAAAATTATTTCCAATATAACAATCAATTTTATGTTCAGAAAGAAGGAACAGCTATGGGTAATTGCTTGTCACCCTTCATAGCCAATTTATTCATGAGTAAGTTTGAAATCGAAGCCAGTCAAGAATTCGAATATTTCCCAAGGGTATGGTATAGGTATGTGGATGATATTTTTGCGATTTTTGATACAAAGAAAGCAAATATTGATGATTTTGTTTTCTAAATTAAATAGCCGGTATGATTCCATTAAATTCACGTACGAAATTGAGAACAAACAGACAATTGCCTTTTCTAGATATTTTAATTATTAAAAATAATAATAGATTAGAATTTGATATCTATAGGAAGGACACAGTAACAGATAGATATATTCCTAATGATTCATTTCATTGCAAACAACATAAATTAGCCTCATTACATTTTTTAGTTCATCGTTTGGTCACTATCCCTCTGAATAGAGTAAACTTTAATAAAGAAAGGAATCGTATTAGAAATATAACTAGAGTTAATGGTTATGACGATGACTTAGTAAATAAGCTAATAAATAGACATAAATTTAGGTTTAATATTCAGAATTTCACTTTTTTACACACGCGAAGAAAATAACCTAAGTATGTCTCCATACCATATAATCCGAAATATAGCAAGGGACTCAATAAGGTATTTAATAAAGTAGGCCTCACCTTAGTCTATAAGTCATCAGACAATCTGAGGAATATCTTAGGAAATCCCAAAGATAAGATTCCTAATTGTGAGAAAAGTGGAATTTATGAAATTAGTTGTAATGATTGTGACAAAAAGTATGTTGGGCAAACTAAAAGGTCAATTAAAACACGATTTAAAGAACATTTAGCACACTTAAGATACAATAGAACAGAAAAGTCTAGCATTGCCAAACATGCCCTTGAAGCTGATCATACTGTAACATTAGATAATCTGAGATTAATAAAAAATATATCTGATAGGAGATTGTTGAACGCATACGAAAGTATGGATATCATAAAATGTAAAAGTAGTTTAAATAAAGACAGAGGGCCTATTTCTTATAGTCCCCTCTACTGGTTACTTGACCGGAACTGATGGCCTTGCCTATGTCATTAGTTCCGCTTGAGTAATTCTAGGGTTAGGCTAAGTATAAATAGGGTAGATTTGTAGTTTAGCTTTAGTCAATCATCGCTCCTGATGAAGCTAACATGGTTAGCGAAACGCGCGTCGAGTGCAAAAATAAAGTATTTGGTGTAGTGGTGATATATACTGAGTAATAATAAAAGTAGTAATTTTTAGTTTTTTATTTCAAAATCAGCATAAAATTAACAAGTTATCGACGATGTTTAAATTTAATTAACCATTATTTAACATTTTTTAAATTTATTTAACATTTGTATTCTTGTACACGTAAACAATAAGGTATTGTTCCAAATGTTGGGTAGTAAGATTGTGTCTTCGATCACTTAAAATATTTTTATAAGTGGAAAAAGACCATTCCACATCCACTAAGGTAACTGGGCAGTATTTGAATTTGAGTGCTATGTTAGCACTTATTGTTTCTGGCAAAGTTCACCCGTCCCATTAATAAAACTATCAATTTGACACAAAAGTTCAAAGCCTGGGTTATTGCACAAAATGTTTTCAAACTTTTCTTTAACTCTACGCGGGAATAGATCTAGCAATGTGGAGTTTATTTGACGAATTTTATTCATTACCTAAATTGATTCGGTCAACGCCAAACCCCCGTGTACCAGATTTGGTAAGAATCGGTTGAATTTTAATTTGAATTCGTTTTTGCATTCGAGAAGCACTATATCTGTCTGATTTATTGAGGTTAGAAAGAAAACAGAACTGTATGGCTTAATCCAACCGATGAATATTAGCTTAGCGTGTCCGAATACATATTAATACATCTTTGGATTTATGAAAAAAGCTTAAATCAATTTTTTAGGAGTATATTTTTCTTAATTTTTACTAATTTTTACCTATTTTTGAGGTTAGAAAAAAATTGAGATGTGATGGCGATATTCTGACGTCAGATTCGTGATCAGCGGGCAAAAATACTACGGATCTGATATATCGCATCAAAAGTATACCCCACTTTTTTTTTTGTGGGGCTGTGTTATTGTTTGAATTGTATCATCTATTTCTTTTATATGTAGCTCAGTATAAACGTTATTCCTGTAATTGGGCCTTGGCCTGTTGGAGTTGAATGAATAAATAAATAAAGACTCTCAGAGAGTTTGGAGAGCGCTGCGAGAAAATTACACACACTTGACAAAATACACACTTATAACCTTCTTACCCTCACAAAAACCTTTGTACCTTATTTTTAAGACCCTAAAGCATCATTTAAGCCAAAAAACAATTGATTTTTTTTCAAATTTCTAGAGTGGCATTACCCTTTAATGCTAATTAGTGACTGGAGACCAAAATTAGTTCAGGTTAGCAAAAACGGCCTCCATTCTAGTAAATCTTTCAAAATTAGACCATTTTAGGCCTATTCCTAACTCCTTTTTTTAAAAAAAAACCACATACCAAAATTTTACATTTTTTAATAGACTTATACGAGGTAAATGAACCAACTTGAACCTTGTAGCCAATAATTCCTTTAATTCTATGCCAACTCCTTATAGTTCCTAATTCACTTACCTTTTTTCAACTTATAGGTTATAAAAAAACTTACTTATTTGAAGATACAGCATAAGTATTGTATGAATGATCTACTTTTAAGATATGTTGCCTCTCTGGTAGACATTTCGAGGGACATTCCATGCAAGTTGATAAATTAATTTCTTGTATGTTATAGTCGAGAATATTTGTTGGAACATCTAAAGGGCCATTTTCAATTTCTGGTTCAACTTTTATTAATAATTCACCATTATTTCCATTTCCTGTTACCATGGTATCCGGCATATTTTTATCCTCTTTTACACCAGATGCCATAGATACTGTATTATCAAAATGTGCCGTCTCTTTTTTAATCTCAAAAAGTTCAGATAACTCCAATCCTAGTTCCATTATTAAACTATCACTATTAATATTAATGGTCCTAGTTCCTTTAAGCAAATTATCAAGCATTAAACTGACCATATCCTCGGAAAATCCTGTTAAAACCTCTTTTTCACCACTTCTTCCTATTTTTATTTTGAAATGATATTCCTATTCTAAAATTCGGTCCCTGATACCTTTGGGGTTGTCTTACACGACCTCGACTTCAGATACACTTTTAATTTTTCTATATTCAGTATTGTTAACCATTATGTGAACATGGAACGTAGAATCCATAACCATACTGGTTTTTATTAATATAGAGAGGAGTTAATACCTTGGACAAGGAAATAGGGTTAGTTTCCACTCTTAACACTCTTCTGTAAATAGTCGAACTGGGAGCCCCTACTTTTCTTTATACTACCACATTGGATTGGCACTAGCAACAAGACTCGCCAGAAAAGTCCTATAGATTGATGGGTATATCCAAATGGGGATATATCTGGTTCGTCAGACCGAGGATTATCGAACCCAAAAAGAAAACAAAAATCTCGACCTTTGCGTGTACCCATAATGTTTGGTGTTTTGCTCGATAAAATGAACTAGCACTCTCCACTTACTGCACATGGTTTTTCCCCTTGAATTCTCCGACTAGGTGGTGAAATTTTTGCCCCAAAATTCACCGAAAAAACAGCCGCGATTTCGCCATAGAGATATTAGAATAGAGGAGATAAGTTCTCACGAGAAGCGTGGCGCTCGAAATAATACGAGTCATTTTGTCCCTCTTACTTGGAGTATGCCAAGTGCGATAATGTTATTCGTATTTCGTCCGGAGCCAACGAATGACAAAGAAGAGTAAGAGAAATAGAACTCATATTATTTCTTTCTCTTTTTACCGACGCCACGCTTTCGTTTACAGCAGGCTCCATAGACATAAAAGGTGGACTGAGCATTAGCCTCACAAAATTGACCACTCTCTAGAGAGAGAGACAAAGCAATAGTGCGGCCAATACCTGTCCCTTTTCTGTAGGCCTGTAATAACGTAATAACCAGGTGAAAGTACCCGTATATTCGCTTTATCTCTCTTACACTTTTGCGTTCGTATTTATTTCACAGCGGAATACAGAAAGCTCAGTTCACCCTTCATGTCTATGGCAAGGTCTATACTTTATCTCCTCTATTCTAATGTCTTTATGGATTTCGCCGTCCGAAATTTGAAGTTTGAAGATATTAGGCAATTTTGGAAGACAATAAAACTACTTAATTACTTTGTTAACTGCCACTAAGTATATTTGTAAAGATTTTACAATTGCGTTATCGCGATTTCGTGGTACAACTACATTGTCAAACGCTTAACTAAGACTAAAATAGATTTTTGGTATTTTATGTTTATATGATGAACATATGTGGGTCTATTACATGTTTAAAAAGTTTGAACAAAAGAGAATTTGCTACGTCTAATTGACTATTCAGTAAATTTATATTATGGTCCTTTGAATGTCTGTAATGTGTCTATAGATTCTAAGAAGTTGAGTTTTGACCCTTTAGGTGCCATATGGAGTATTTGTAAACAATCGATATTGGGAAAAGTATGGCCTGTTTCTAAGAAGTGTTTAGCAAAGTGTGATTTTTCATTTTTTAGCCTATAAGAGGCATTGTGTTCTGCGAATCTTGTCTTGAAATTCCGTCCCGTTTGGCCTACGTAACAGCTACAAAAAAACGTCAATATAACAATACAACAAGATATATTGAAACTGTTCGAATTTTGTATATCCGGAAATTATTTTCAGTTCAATAATCAATTTTTCAAACAAAAAGATGGACTTGCCATGGGGTCTCCACTTAATCCTTTGCTAGCCGAAATCTTTATGTAAGAATTGGAAAAGAGTTTTTTAAAAACTCTACACGCGAAAAATATTCTCTTTTGGTTTAGATATGTGGATGATATCTTAGTATGTTTCCTTGGAAATGATACTGAACTAAATTCCACTTTAAATCAGCTAAATAATTTACACCCCAACATAAAATTCACACTTGAAAAGGAAACCGATAATAAAATAAATTTCTTAGAAATTACAATTTTGAAAAAGAGAAATAGACTAGAATTCGATATCTTCAAGACAAGACTACACTCAGATAGACATATCGACGATTAGGGTACCGGGTTTGCTCACAGTGAACCAAAAACAATAACGTGTTGATGATTCTGAGCGCTGTTTGGACCTGTTTAAGAGTAGTAAAAAGGACTTTTTCATGCGATATGTGACAATGGAACATGGGTCCACCACTACACACCAGAATCAAATCGGTAGTCAGCCGAGTGGACAGCAGCCGGTAAAAGCCGATCGAAGCGACTAAAGACACAACAGTCGGCTGGGAAGGTTATTCAAAGTCTTTCCAAACAAAGCGGACAGCACGGCTAACCCTTAATTGCAGAAGCGCACCTTCTTGAGCTTCCCGCTCGAAGGTATAGATGGCGTTGGTGAAGCAATTAAAGGCGAATCGAAAGATCCGCACTTCAAAAGTTCCTCGAAGTGTTCTTTGTATTTGCCGGACAATCCCAAGACGAATTTCTCATCTCATTGGGCTGGGATCAGCGAATACAAGAACACAATTTTCACTCCTTATTCAGGTACTAACGGAAACAATGACAAAATAGATGCTTATACTGCACTCTGTCGATGACTTATTTAAAGTCTTTCCCAACTGACATATATATAAATATATATATATATATATATATATATATATATATATATATATATATATATATATATATATATATATATATATATATATATATAAATATATATATTATATATATATATATATATATATATATATATATATATATATATATATATATATATATATATATATATATTCATTCTCTTACTCAGAGATCCCTGCAAAGGACATACGAGTACAATATAATCAAAGCTAGTCCCTCTAACACTCTTCTTCACCTACATATTTTTAATAAATAATTAAAATTTGTCCATTCTAAAGGTAAAAAAACAACAAAACCTAGCCTTTCCTGAGGCGTCATCCTTCGAAAACTATCAGTTGCGACCCTGCTTCAAGTACTTTATATATAAGGAATTTGCAGCTGATATCGCATTTTGTTCAAGTCACCATACTAAAACAGGTTATGTTATTATACTTACTTAATCCTTATGCCTTTCTACCCCTTATTTAGGAGTGTAAGGCCCTATGTTATTATTATTATATGAAGAAATACAAACAATTTAGTGATTTTTCATGAGTATGATACTGTAAATAGAAGAGGAATTGAAATGATGAGCCTTGAAAATATCAATAATTTATAATAAGATAAAAGATAAACTAACCTTTAATGAAATAATATAATACCACTAATTTATTTAAAAATTACTGTTTGAAATTTGTTTTCCAATTATAAGTAAAAACCCATACCCTTATTAACTAAATCTAACATCTACATTATCATTTTTAGTGTTCCGTACGGAACACTTATAAGATCACTTCGGTGTCTGTCTGTCCGTCTGTCACACCCGATTTTCTCCGAAACTATTTGTCATAGAAAGTTGAAATTTGGTAATAATATAGGAATTGATGGCCGCACCAGAGCCATGTAGTTTTGAAAGTTAAATTTTGACTTAAGGAGTTAGTTTTGGAAGGTGAAATCGGAAGTGAAAAAAAAATTTTTTTACTAGGTAATCGAGTGTGGTGTCAAATGAAAACTTGTGAAAACACGAGTAAAATATATATATATATATATATATATATATATATATATATATATATATATATATATATATATATATATAATGTAATACTTGCGCGCACTTTTCTTTGTATTATTTTTAAAAAATCGCGAAAAATCGCTGTCTACTCGCTTTATCTCGAAAAGTACTTATCAAAAAATTTTGAAAAAATTCTGGAATATTATCCACGGGGTGCAGATTGAACGAAAATTATCACGAGTGCATTACCTTTAATAATTTATCTGGTATATAAAAAAAAACAAAAATTTCAAGGTCATCAGATTTCAGTAAAGATTGGAAACAAACTTTGTTGAAAACTGATTTGGGGTGGGTTTTGTGAAGTCACTGATCATTTTATACCTCTGTAACAAAATTTTTTATTGTAAAAGCAATCAAAGTACAGAACACTAATTGCGCAAGTTCAACTTGCGCTTGACCGGTTATTATTTATATAATTCAATCCAATACATGACTTAAGTTTATTTATTTATTTATTTTTATTTATTACACTGGTTAACAAAAAAAAGAAAAATTGCTTGTTTCCTGTGATTTTTTTTGTTTCTATCTCAAATTGACGCGTATTTTTTAAATATGGCAACAATTTTTCTCTAACAGCTTTTGTTTTTGAGTTATAGCTAACTACCCTCATTTACTATTTTTACTTAGATTTTCGTTTTTTATTGGACACTAAAATATATTTTGTTGTTGTTTTAGATATGGCTTCGTCAAGAAGATGTTGTGTGCTTAATACCGATTGTTTTTGCTATATTTGTGGTGAATATATATTTGCAAAATATCGAAAACTTATATCGGACTTTGTGAAAACTGCGTATCATCAATCAAAAATAAAATTGTGTAATCAGGACAAGCCATGAGTTCCTCATATTGTATGCCAGAAATGTGTGGTATGTCTACGGTTATGGTCCAGTGGAAAAAGAGATGCAATAATGTTCGTAACACCCATGATTTGGCGAGAACCTCGAAACCATCATGACGATTGCTACTTCTGCGTTGTGAAAATAAACGGAATTAACCCTGGAAATCGAAGTAAGTGGTCATATCCTAACTTACCTTCTGCTCAACGACCTCTATTAAAATCACAAGAGGTACAACCTAGCACATCTAAATCTTCTGATGATCCAAATCTCTGTGAACCCGAACGAAATACATCAAGTGAAGACTCTGATTCAGACTACAAATGTAGCCTTTCAGAACCTCAACCATTTAATCAGAAAGAACTAAATGACTTAGTAAGAGATGTGAACTTACCAAAAGAAGCTTTTGAAATTTTAGCATCTCGTTTAAAAGAAAAAAATTTGCTTACTCTGGAAACCAACATTACATTTTATCATACCCGAGAAAAAAATCTGTTACCGTATTTTTCTAAGAGAAGGATTCAGTTTTTTGTAACGATGTTGGTGGTATTTTGCAGCAGATGGGATTAAAACAGTACCAACCTAGTGATTGGCGTCTTTTCATAGACAGCAGCAAAAGAAGTTTAAAGTGTGTTTTGCTTCATAACGGTAACAAGTACGGATCTGTACCTATTGCACATTCGACGACTTTAAAAGAAGAATACGTAAATGTTTCTAAGGTTATGGAAAAAATTAAGTATCAAGACCACAAATGGGTCATTTGTGTTGATCTGAAAATGGTTAACTTTCTTTCAGGTCAACAAGGGGGGTACACAAAGTTCCCTTGTTTCATGTGTCTCTGGGATAGTCGTGACAAACAACACCATTGTTCACAAAAAGTTTGGCCAGTGCGGGAAGAGCTAAAAGTTGGTACAAAAAATGTTATAAACGTGCCTTTAGTTAGCCGAGACCGCATCATACTTCCACCACTTCATATTAAACTCGACATAATGTGAAGGCGCTTGACAAAAGTGGCGAATGTTTTAATTTTCTTTCACGCAAGTTTCCAGGATTAAGTTCAGAAAAATTGAAAGCTGGTATTTTTGATGGGCCACAGATTAGGCAACTCGTGAAAGATCCCAATTTTGTCAAATCAATGACTGAAGTCGAATCCAAAGCTTGGAATTCATTTGTTTTGGTTATGAGTAGCTTCCTAGGCAAAAAGAAATCTGACGACCATGTCGAGCTTGTTGAGTGCATGCTATCGAAGTTGCAAGAGCTAGGGCGCAACATGAGCATAAAAATCCACTTCCTGCACTCGCATTTAGACCGATTTCCACAAAATCTGGGTGATTTTAGTGAGGAGCAGGGTGAAAGATTTCATCAGGATCTCCGGACAATGGAAGAACGTTATCAGGGGCGGTGGGACTCACATATGATGGCAGACTACGGCTGGAGTTTGCAACGAGATCTACCTAAAGTCGTTCATTCAAGGAAATCTTATAAAAGATCATTTGCTAGTGTTCAGTAGAAATTTTGCTAACATAATGTATTATTTTTTTGTATTTTTTTGGCAAAATAATAAAACTGTATATTTCAAAAGGTAAAGCTGTTAGCAATCTCCCAGTATTTTTTTCATAGTCAGGGCCATAGAAATACCCAATAACAGAAAAAAAAGAAAGGAAACAAGACTTGTGTTGACCAGTGTTATCAATAAACGGAAAACCCCATTATAAAAATTATAATATTCAATATATAAAGTAATAACAACAGTACAGTAATGAGTATTTAGATAGAATAAGAAATAATGATATAACATCACAGTTCAAAACACCTAATCTAATAAACAGGAAACATATCAGTGGTCACACACCACTCTAATGACTTACCCTTTAAAGCCAGACAGCGAGCCTCCGAATGGATTGATGGAAGGATTATTATTTACGAAGAGCAAGGATCTCGTCAATGGAGAGTAGACTCCATAGTCAGTACTGTGATGACCGATGACAAATATCTCATTTCTTCTTAAGCAGCGTTCTGGAACCTTCAACTGTATCTCCCCTAAGAAGGATGGACAATCAATAATACCATTCAGCATTTTAAATATCGTGGAAAGATCTGACACTCTTCTCCTGTTCTCTAAAGTCCGCAGTTCAAGCATACTAGCAAGGGCTTCTCTGTCACCAACCAACCCCAATCTATAAGAGCAATATCGAATAAATTTATTCTGGACACGTTCGATTCCTGCGGTGAGAATTTACCAGAGAACAGTATAACTTCATTGAGTCAATAGATAGATCTCTTCCGATTCTAAAAAGAAATCCCAACATTTGGAATGCCTTTCTTGTCATGCAAGAGTAGTGTTCCCTAAACGACAACTGAGCATCCATTATGACTCCCACATTCTTCAAAGAGAACTGACCGGTAACAAGTCCTCATCATCAACCTTGTACTGAAAGGTTATTTTATTCTGTTTCCTACAAAAACTAATCGTACTACACTTCCCAGGGTTTAAAGACAATCCATTATGATTGCACCAATGCATAAACAGATACAATCTCTCCTGCAACTTCATGCAATCCGCCTCGGTCACAATTTCACGGTACAATTTCAAGTCATCGGCAAACAAACAAAAGCTACATTCAGGAACAGCCTGACGAATGTCATTAATAAAGATGTTAAATACTAATGGATCACAGTGTCCACCTTGAGGAACTCCTGAGGTCACCTCGATACTATTAGATATAAAACCTCCCATCTTCACTTTCTGCGAGCGTCCCACCAGCATACTCTCGAGCCACTTTACAAAGCGCCCATGAAACCCCATCGCTCTAAGTTTTGCTAACAGTTTTTGATGGCTAACCCTGTCAAATGCCTTGGAGAAGTCGGTGTAGATCGAGTCCACTTGGCATCTCCTCTCCAACGCATCCACCAGAGCATTCTCATAGGTGATCAAGTTGGTGACAGTCGACCTACCTCCCATGAAGCCATGCTGTTCTTCTACCACTACACCTTTAGAAATCCAGCTTAGTTGATCATAGACCAAACCATCAAGCAACTTGGGAATTGCAGACTGCTTTGAAATGCCTCTATAATTTTGAACATTCTCTCTCTCACTCGACTTGAAGATCGGTACCATGAAACTATCCTTCCATAAATCAGGAAGCTAGCCCTCCGCCAGCTACCTATTATTTTGTTTGAAAATTACAATGGGAGCATTTCAACTTCGTTGGAATTTTTATGTTGTAATAAATGCAGATTTAAAGGTGTTTATAAGTCGTTTGAAACTTACAATGGAAGCATTATAACATTTTAACTTCGTTGGAATTTTTATGTTGTAATAAATGTCGACCTAAACTCTCTCTAAATTTTGTTTGTAAATTACAATGAGCGCAGTTAAACATTAAAAAAACGCGTATTTTTATTTATAATTATGTTATATTAAATGTATAATTTAATTGATGTTAATTTGTCTCACAACTCACACTCAAAAAAAATAAATCTGCAGGGCCTGGGGGTGTGGTAAATGAAATGATTAACGGGTCTAATAAATTACATCGAATGCTGAGAAACATGTTCCACAGAGCGATAAATGGAGGCAAAATACCAAAGGAATGGTCAAAAGCCTATATAGTATCTATATTTAAAAAGGGAGACCGCAGAAAATGCACTAACTATAGAGGCCTAAGCATACTATCGAGTATCGGACGTTTGTATGGAAAAATTATTAAAAATATCATAGAAGAAAATATACTCGTAAAAGGAAAAATTGGAGAAGACCAAGCAGGCTTTACGGCCGGAAAATCATGTATAGACCACATATACACTATAAAACAAACAATGGAAAAAAACTGGCAAAGAATAGAGAAGTTCATTAAGCCTTCATGGACATAAGAAAGGCCTATGACTAAGTACCAAGACAAAGATTATGGAACGCAATGAAAGAAATAGGCATTGACAATAAACTAATATACGCAATAAAAGCTCTCTACGAAAACAACACAGTGAACATAAAATAGGGAAGAGACTCCAAACATCAAAAGGTCTATTAAAAGGATGCTCGACATCCCCCACACTATTCAAAATATACCTCGAACAAACATTAAAAAAATGGAAGCAAAAATGTAGTGGAATGGGAGTCCCAATTCGAGAAGATTACTTATATACTCTAAATTTCGCAGACGACCAAGTAATCATAGCGCAAGATGAGGAAGACCTCAGTTATATGGTAATGAAACTGAAAGAAGAATACACTAAAGCAGGATTAGCAATAAACTTTGATAAAACGGAATATCTAACAAAGGAGGGAAACGTGGAGAATCTAGAAGTTGATAACGAAACAATAATCAGAGGAACCGATAGATTTAAATATTTAGGAACCATCATTTCAAGAAATGAAACATCAGAAGAGATTTAAAGCTAGATTAGGACAAACGCGGACATGCATAAGACAATTAAATTCGATCCTGTGGGACAAGCACATTACAAAGAGAAACAAAACACGCATATACAAATCAATAATACAAAGCATAACGACAGACGGGTCAGAAACATGGACGATCAACAAAAGAAATAAATCTAAAATTAACGCGGGAGAGATGGAGTATTGGAGAAGATGTTGTAGAGTGACACGTATTTAGAGAATAACAAATGAAGAAATAAGAAGCAGAATGAACATCAAAGAGAACGCAATAAACACCATTGAAGAAAAACGATTAAAATGGTATGGACACATAAGACGAAGCGAAGATGATAGGTGGATAAAGAAAATAACGGAGTGGAGCCCTATAGGGAGAAGAAAAATAGGAAGACCCAGACGATCGGGGAGGGGGAGAGACGATGTGGACGAGGCTATGGAGGACAGGGGTCTAACAGATGGAGACTGGGATGATAGAAACGGATGGAATCAAAGGCTGAGAGAAGGAAGACAGCGTCAGCTGTAGAAAATCCTTGATATATATATATATATATATATATATATATATATATATATATATATATATATATATATATATATATATATATATATATAAATAAATAAAATAAATATCGTCTTTATTAAGATGTTAATTACATGTGATGTGAGTACATATTACCCACACACATCGTGTAGTAGAAGAGGCGAGATTTAACCATCGGTTACTCTTACATCTAACCTCTTCAACACACAACGTGCTTACAAACAAAAATGAAGCAACAATTACATACTAACATAGTAAAATCAATAATCGAGAAGATACATCAAAATACAAATAAACGTCTGAGAATTCTGCTTATTTAACAGCTCTTCCCTATATAATCGACGAAGTCGGCCAATAGTGCACGTTTTCAGTTCTGGATTCATAGTATTGTATATATTTACTGCATTATATGTAAAAACTGCTCTGAAACAAGGCAGTGCGATGCTGAGGCATAGTCAAGCGATCAGGCCGTCTAATATACCTATCATGTACCAAATTTCGGGATACTAGCTTCTCCCTTAAATAAATCGGGACTGAAGTTCCTAACAGCCTCATTAAGAATATTACGAAGTGCAATTGCACAGTATTAGCAAAATTTAACCATTTTAACTCATTTATTTTTAAAGATATATGATCATATTTTCTCAAATGGAATATAAACCTACAGCAGACGTTCTGTACATACTGCAATCGTCTCCTTGAAAGCGCATCCAAGCAAGGATAGTACACAATACTACAATAATGAAATGAAGACAAGACCAAAGATTCACACAATTTTTTCCTCATCTTAAAATTTAGAATAAAACGATTTGCATATAAAACCTTCATTTTCGCATAACTTTTTTGTAGGAGCACCCTAACATGTTCCCTGAATCTGAGATGTGTATCAATGCAAAAATCCAAATTCTTGGCACAATCAGAAAACAGCAAATCCTGATCAGCCAGCTTCAGTCTCAAAGCCATGCTTAAGGTTGGTCGCCGATTTTCCTTGCAAAACAATAAAACTTGAGTCTTGTGTGGATTTAGCCTCAAATTATGTTCATCCGAGTAAACTGACAAAGCCATGAGATCCTGATTTAAATTTTCTGCTGCAGACTCAGGATCCGATGGTTCAAAGAAATGAAGCAACTGTGTGTCATCAGCATACGACTGAACCGATGAATATACACCAGTTTGGAATATATCAAAAGTATATATAAGAAACAGAAGAGGTCCCAGTATTGAACCCTGGGGTACTCCGGAGATAATTTTACCAGCAGTTGAACAAACATCATTCATTTGCACCCTCTGCCGTCTACCCGACAAATAGCTATAGAAAAATTGTACGGAGTTATCAGCGAAGCCCAAATAGTGCAGTTTAGCACAAAGTAGGTTATGATCCAGCACATCAAAGGCTTTCGAATAATCCAGCGAGACTGATATAACAGCCATATTTTTATCAATAGCTCTGATTATGCTATCCGTTAAATTCAATAAAGCCGTTGATGTACTATGACCCCTCCGGAAGCCAGATTGATGCAAGGGGAGCAACTCATTAGTCAAGAGATATTCTGAGACCTGTGTATGTGCCCCTCCAAGACTTTTGACATAACTGGTAACAAACTAATTGGACGCAAATCTCTGACGGTTAAAGGATTTTTAACTTTAGCAACAGGGCACACAATAGACTCTTTCCAGCTCTCCGGAAAAATACCCACTCTCCAGGCAACAATTAACAATATGGGTTAGATGATATAAGTAAACTAAGTTTAAGCATAAAAAGTGCCAAACCATCATTTCCAGCAGCATTGGACTTTATACTATTAACACACCTGCAAATTGACTCAGGGGTTTCCATTAGGAAATTAAAGGTCAGATCTAAATTCCTCTTATTGTTACTGTAATAATATATTTTACCAGCACAGGTGTCAGACTTTCGGAAAACGCTCAAAAAGTATTCATTTATATCATTCACATTGGCCAAATGTGCAGGCAGACGAGGGGTATCTTTTGAACCCGTGTGAACATTGCATTGCTGAAGTCCCTTCCATAATGATTTTGCATTCTTTTGTGTCTCTAAATATTCAAGATATCCCAATTTTTCACGACGCACACTGTAAAGGGTGAGATTTCTCATTTCTTTGTAATATTGATGACTCTCCTGAGTTTTATTTCTCTTAAACTGAGCTAGTGCTCGGTCTCTTTCTATCATTAGCGTTTTCAAAGCAGGTGTTAGCCAGGAAGCTGGAGGCTTGTTTACTCTTACCGTTCTGAGAGGACAATGGTCCCTAAACACGCCTGATAAATGAAAATTTATAAATCCCAATATAATAAATGTCATCCCATGATATGCGCTGTAGGTCAGTATAAAAATTATCCTCATTAAAGTGCTTAAAATCTCTGTAAGTTATGAATTTTTGTCGGCATAATTTTGCGAAAATATTTAATTTACAATATGTTAATTTTTGATCACTTATATTTTCCGCGTCTAAAGTGCCCACTGAGACAACACACTCCTCATCCATAACAAAAATAGGATCCAACAATGTTGAAGTTTTTTGAGTAACTCGGGTTGGCTCATTGATGACTTGGGCAAAACCAAGGGTGTCAAACACTTCTGACATATGATTAGGTAAACAATCCGGCATCATGTTAATATTTAAATCACCCAGAACTATAACACGTCCATACAACGCCAAAACCTCAGGGAGAACCTGGTCAAGAAAATTAACAGAGTCTAGAATATTGTTTTTGGTGCGATATATTACACCAATTTAACTCTTATCCTTACCCAAAGGCTCTCAAGACCATCTACCCGCTGCGGCATCTGCAAGGGGAGCAGCTGGCTCTGCAAGGAATCCCTGACATATACTCCCACACCCCCACCCCATTTATTATATATATATATATATATATATATATATATATATATATATATATATATATATATATATATATATATATATATATATATATATAAAATAAATGTCGATTTAAACTGTTCTTATATTTTGCTTAAAAATTACAATGGGCGCATTTCAACATTTTCAACTTCGTTGGAAGTTTTATGTTGTAATAAATGCTGACTTAAACAGTTTTTATATTTTACTTGAAAATTACAATGGGCGCACTTAAACACTTTATCTTCATTAGAATTTTTATGTTGTAATAAATGCCGTCTTAAACTCTGGCTAAATTTTGTTTGTAAATTACAATGGGCGCATTTAAACATTCTAACTTCATCGGAATTTTTATGTACTAATAAATGCTGATTTAAACTGTTTCTATATTTTGTTTGAAAATTACAACGGGTACATTCAAATATTTGAACTTCGTTCAAATTTTTATGTTGTAATAAATGTAGATTTATACCGTTTTTATATTTTGTTTGAAAATTACAATTGGCGCATTTAAACATTCTAACTTCGTTGGAATTTTTATGTTGTAATAAATGCTGATTTAAACTGTTTCTATATTTTGTTTGAAAATTACAACGGGTACATTCAAATATTTGAACTTCGTTCAAATTTTTATGTTGTAATAAATGTAGACTTATACCGTTTTTATATTTTGTTTCAAAATTACAATGGGCGCATTTAAACATTTCAACTTCGTTAGAAATTTTATGATGTGATAAATGCCGACTTAAACTCTGTTTATATTTTGTTTGAAAATCACAATGGGCGCACTTCAACATTTTAACTTCGTTGGCATTTTTATGTCGTAATAAATGCAGATCTAAACGGTGTCTATATGTTGCTTTAAAATTACAATGGGAGCATTTCAACATTTTAATTTCACTGACATTTTTATGTTGTAATAATCGATGGCGTGTTAAATTGCTTTTAAGCCTTGTTTGATAATTACAATGGTCACATTTAAAAATTTTAACTTCGTTGGAATTTTTATGACGTAATGAATGTGTATATAAATCGCCTTTACGTTTTGTTTGATAACTGCAATGGGCGCACTTAAACATTTCAACTTCACCAACATTTTTATGTCGTAATAGATGACGTATTAAATTGATTTTCCGCACTGTTTGGTAATCACAATGGGCGCATTTAAGCAAGTCAACTTCGTTAGAATTTTTATGCTGTAATATATACATCTGTAAATCATTTTCTCCTTTTGGATGCTGATCGTCGTCATCTTGGTGGGTTCCAAAGCTTTCTCGAGTTTCTCCGACAAAATAACTTGAAGACGAACTAAAACAGGCAAAAAAAAGTGTTAATCTCCCTTTGTCAGAATATTGCACGAGCCAGAGTGGATTTGAGGAGCAAACAGTTTTCTTGAAATTTCAATGCGACTGGTCAAATCAAGAATGACATTTTCTTTTATTACAGTAATAACTAGAGACCGGATTGAAATATGCATGCAAATATGCATGAAAAATGCTTAAAATATTTATTTATTTAATACAACTATCCTACAGAGCAATCCAATTATAGGATAGGAACATTCAAATGTAACAAGTACAAATAGATAAGTATTTATCAAATTAGTATCTTAATAATTCTAATAACTACACGACAAGCTAGAAAAAAACAAAAATGAAAAGAGACAGACCTAATCCACAGTTAAACATGACCTACGTAGAGATGTTATACCGCAACAGAAAATATCAATTATATGTTTGACCCTTTCATAATTCATGCACATAACGTATATCGGCGAGTACATCAACAAGTTTGTTCTTGGAACAGGCATGTAGAAAAAGGAATGGTTTAGGCGAGCGTGTTGAGATGGCACACGGAACCTAATACTTGAGAGGGTGCAAGGGCATTCAATTCTGTTGTTCAAGATTTTATATAAAAACAAGATTGTAGCATATTCTCTACGCCGAGAAAGGCTAACAATATTGAATCTTCTTAATAGACCATCATTAGGGAAACCCAATGGTGGATAAATACCATCTAATTTAAACCAGAGGAACTTCACAAATCGTCTTTGGATTTTTTCAATATGATTAATGTGGATCTCATATGTTGGGTACCAGATAACTGAACCATATTCCAGTTTAGAACGAACCAAAGCATTAAATAAAGTGTTGAGGGTTTCAATGTTTGAAAGGTCTCTAGAATTCCTCTTAATGAAACCCATACACCTATAAGAAGAAGCAATGATCTCATTTATATGATCCACAAAACTGAGTTTAGCATCAAACATTACACCAAGATCTTTGAAACGATAACATTTTTCAAGATCATTATGGTCTAAATTATATAAAAAATTTACTGGTAATTTCTTTCGAGTGAAAGACATAGAAAAACATTTCTTTATGTTCAAATATAAGTTATTACGAATACACCAACGATTTAAAGTATCTAGATCATCCTGAAGAGTTACACAATCATGGAGAGAGTCTATGCATCGGTATATTTTCAGATCGTCAGCATAAAGCAAAGAGGACGAGGTAAGGCCTCGGGTGATGTCATTTATAAATATGTTAAACAATAACGGTCCTAGGACAGACCCTTGAGGAACACCAGAGGTAGCATTAATAATGACCGACTCAAAACCACGATAATTTACTATCAGTTGACGACCAATTAAATAAGATTTCAGGTTTAATAAATTGCCATTAACTCCGCAGTTTGAGAGTTTTTCAAGCAAAATACCATGGTCAAGCCGGTCAAAAGCTTTTGAGAAGTCTGTATAAACTACGTCGACTTGTCCTCCATTGTCCATACTTTCCGAAATAAATTGAGTAATTGTAACTAAATTGGTAATGGTTGAACGCCCTGGAAAGAATCCATGTTGGCTTTCAGTTATGAAAAGTTTAACATGATTAAATATAATGTCATATAGCACAATTTCGAAAACCTTTGAAAAGTTGTTTAATATTACCACAGGTCTGTAATTTTCAATGTGGCTCTTATCACCCTTTTTGAATACGGGACATATTTTAGACTTCTTCCAGATTTGGGGAAAGGACGACGGGTTTAAACACAGATTGAAAAGAAACGTGAGAGGCTTGGACAAAACAGCTGCGCAATCCCGTATAAAAAAAGCTGGTAGACCGTTGGTTCCAGCGGTCGATTTAGGTTTCAGTTTCTTTAAGGCACTGATCACGTCCCTTTCCTCTATGGTGTTAACAATTAAAGATGAAAGAGAGGGACGTGAGCAGTTATCAGGGGGGTTGTTCCGAAACGTAGAGGAATCAACATATGCCGATTGGAAGAACTTAGCAAACAAATTCACTATCTCCTGAGGAGCCGTAAGCAATTCGTTTTCAAAATACATGTTGATGGGAATACTAGTTGTCCTCCTTTTCTCGTTTAGAAAACACCAAAATTTATTTGGGTTGATAGAGAAGTCCCTTTCCGCCTCAGTAACATAATTTCTATAAGCAATCCGAACCTCGATCTTGAACTCTCTACGAAGACGTTTAAATTCGACTAGGTCACAAATATTTCTAGTACGTCTATACCTTTTCCAGGCTTGATTCTTTTTTTTTGATTTTACGTATTATCGAATTATCGTACCAGAAATATTTGACGGTCTTAGGGCGAATAATAGGAACATTGTTGGAGATAACTGAATTCAGTACGACATAGAATTGGTCGCAAGCGTTATCAATATTATTGAAGGACCCCAAGAATGAAAAATCGGTTTGTAGAATGTCGTTGTAAAGGGATGGGTAATTCGCTCTTCGAAAGTTGTACCTTTGAGTCTGAAAAAGGGGAAATTTATCATGAATATGCTCAACCAGAATTGACATCTGTAAGGCAGGGTGATGAAGATCCAATGGTATCAAAGGATGATCCGCACTATATACATTAAGTGGAGTTCTACTAAATACAAGATCTAACAGACGATTATTTTCGTTATAATTACGATTATATTGATTTAAAGATAAAAACTCGCATAATTCAAGTAAAGAAGAAATTTGGTTGTCACTATAAGAGGCATACATAACATAATTTGCATAAGTAGGAAGATTAAAATCCCCCAAGACTAGCAAATCGTCTTCATTAGTAAAATAACCAGAGTCCAACATTTCTTCAAATAGAGTGTCATAGGCAACAGTATTACTGTTAGGTGGGACATAAATCAGAAGAATGCCAACTGCACGATGGGACAATTCCAATCTTATGGCGATCATATCAACATTAGGAAGCGAAGAATGAAATTCAATTTTAGTTGCATTGAAGGTCTTGCTCAAAGCAAGCAGTACGCCACCACCCCTCGTAGTATTCGTTAAAGCAAAATTACGATCAGCCCTAAAGATATTGTACTGACTACTAAACAACTCAGCATCAGAGACACTAGAGTCGAGCCAAGTTTCAGTAAGTGCTATAAGATCATAGGAACAAAGATAGGAAGCATTAAGAAGGTCATGTGTTTTAGTTTTCAAACCACGTACATTCTGATAATAAATAGAAAATTCTTTAAGTTTCCGCCCCAATGCTCTCAACCGCAAGCCATCACTTGATTGCTACATTTTAGATGCAAGAGATGTTTTAAAAGCATCCAACTTAGTTTTTATAAATAGGGCATTTAACTGCATTCCACGCTGCATGGTTAATATCTGTTTCAACTTTTGCATTAACACAGTTAATACATTTAAAATGATCAGATTTACATTTAGAAATACTGTGATTTCATGAAAAGGGTCAAAATATGCAATATTAAATAATAATAAAAGCAGTAATTTTTAGTTTTTTATTTCAAAATCAGCATGAAATTAACAAGTTATCGACGATGTTTAAATTTAATTAACCATTAATTAACATTTTTTAAATTTATTTAACATTTGTATTCTTCCTACTCAGTATATATCACCACTACACCAAACACTTTATTTTTGCACTCGACGCGCGTTTCGCTAACCATGTTAGCTTCATCAGGAGCGATGATTGACTAAAGGTAAACTACATATCTACCCTATTTATACTTAGCCTAACCCTAGAATTACTCAAGCGGAACTAATGACATAGGTAAGGCCATCAGTTCCGGTCTAGTAACCAGTAGAGGGGACTATAAGGAATAGGCCCTCTGTCTTTATTTAAACTACTTTTACATTTTATGATTTCCATACTTTCGTATGCGTTCAACAATCTCCTATCAGATACATTTTTTATTAATCTTAGATTATCTAATGTTACAGTATGATCAGCTTCAAGGGCATGTTCGGCAATGCTAGACTTTTCTGTTCTATTGTATCTTAAGTGTGCTAAATGTTCTTTAAATCGTGTTTTAATTGACCTTTTAGTTTGCCCAACATACTTTTTGTCACAATCATTACAACTAATTTCATAAATTCCACTTTTCTCACAATTGGGAATCTTATCTTTGGGATTTCCTAAGATATTCCTCAGATTGTCTGATGACTTATATACTAAGGTGAGGCCTACCTTATTAAATACCTTATTGAGTCCCTTGCTATATTTCGGATTATATGGTATGGAGACATACTTGGTGTTATTTTCTTCGCGTGTAAAAAAGGTGGAATTCTGAATATTAGACCTAAATTTATGTCTATTTATTAGCTTATTTACTAAGTCATCGTCATAACCATTAACTCTAGTTATATTTCTAATTCGATTCCTTTCTTTATTAAAGTTTACTCCATTCAGAGGGAAAGTGACCAAACGATGAACTAAAAAAATGTATTGAGGCTAATTTATGTTGTTTGCAATGAAATGAATCATTAGGAATATATCTATCTGTTACTGTGTCCTTCCTATAGATATCAAATTCTAATCTATTATTATTTTTAATAATTAAAATATCTAGAAAAGGCAATTGTCCTTTGTTCTCAATTTCGTACGTGAATTTAATTGAATCATACCGGCTATTTAATTTAGAAACAAAATCATCAATATTTGCTTTCTTTGTATCAAAAATCGCGAAAATATCATCCACATACCTATACCATACCCTTGGGAAATATTCGAATTTTCGACTGGCTTCGATTTCAAACTTACTCATGAATAAATTGGCTATGAAAGGTGACAAGCAATTACCCATAGCTGTTCCTTCTTTCTGAACATAAAATTGATTGTTATATTTGAAATAATTTTGTTCCATGCAAAGTTTAGATAATGTTAAGTATTCACGAATAATTTCGTCTTCAAAGTCATTCATTCTAAGTAATTCTTCGAGATATTGTAAAGTTTGTGGAATTGGCACACTTGGGAATAAAGAACTAACATCAAAAGAAATTAAGACTTCACCTTCATTAAGAACTAGATTTTTTGTTTTATTAATGAATTCTAACGAATTCTTCACTGCGAAAGTATTTAATGGTAACTTCTCAAGTTCTTTTGATAACCATTTGGATATTAAATATGTGGGTGATCCGACCGATGAAACAATGGGTCGCATTGCTTTTCCAGGTTTGTGAATTTTGGGTAAGCAATACAATTTTGGTATGGTCGGATTACTCGCATTTAATTTAAATTTTAGCGAATCGGAGACAAGGTTCTTACATTTTTTAAAAGAATTTTTAACCTCTGATATCATTTTCGGTAATGGATTTCTTATTACCTTTTCATAAGGGCCAGATTCGATAAGATTATCTACGCGTTCAAAATAATCTTTCTTATCCAATATAACAACCTTATATTTGTATTCTTGTACACGTAAACAATAAGGTATTGTTCTAAATGTTGGGTAGTAAGATTGTGTCTTCGATCACTTAAAATATTTTTATAAGTGGAAAAAGACCGTTTCACATCCACTGAGGTAACTGGGCAGTATTTGAATTTGGGTGCTATGTTAGCACTTATTGTTTCTGGCAAAAGTTCACCCGTCCCATTAATAAAACTATCAATTTGACACAAAGGTTCAAAGCCTGTGTTATTGCACAAAATGTTTTCAAACTTTTCTTTAACTCTACGCAGGAACACATGGCAATGTGGAGTTTATTTGACGCATTTTATTCACTAACTGAATTGATTCGGTCAACGCCAAACCTCGAGTTTCAAGCTTTTTAATACCCGCAGGTATATGGGAAAAGTGAGTGCTAATCAAAGCTATGTTTTTTTAAATATCGGAATCGTTAAATGCTTCCTTGGATTGGCGTTATTGCGAGCAGATGCCTTATGAAACACTTTCTTTGCTGATGAAATCAGTTTATTTACATTTTCAAACGTGGATCGTACTTTTTCAGCGAGTCGATGGACTCCGTGAGCAAAGCCCGTCACATGAATTAAATTTGGATAAAATACTTGGAGGACTTTGGCTGCCTTGATCATATAGGGAGCAGCATCTGAGAGAAATATAAACACTCATTCATCTGCAGAAGATTCAGGAAATATTTTTTTAATACCCTCATTCGCAAATCTGGCGATCGTAGAATGATTTGTCTTGTCAAGTTCTTTGCAGGCCGCCAAATAGGAAGAAGAAGGCTCTAATCTTAATTCGCAATATAGCGACCACAGGTTTCATCAGCTGAAATCCAAATAATGTCATCCTTAAGTTCATTACGTATTTCTTCCAGAACATGTTGGTATGTAAATTTTTTGATTCAAGCAATATTTTCGCAGAAAATCTTTGAATGTAGGATTCGTAAGTTTGTGGAGAGGAATATTACTTGCAATGCTTCAAATAAATCCATGCTAAAGTGGTTTTTTGTTTGCCTATAGAAGTGGAATCACTGCTACTTGCTGCTGTTATAAGTTGTTGTTAGGCCTTTTTTTTGCAATCCTGCGATATGAAGACTTGTCTTGACATGCTGGTCAATTTGAAACTTTTTTGTGCACGAAACATTTTTCTCGCAAACTCGACAATATAAAACATTTCCGTCGTATGTAAATGTTCCAGGATAATCAGCTACCCATGAAGGGACACTTTTTTTTTGCGGGTGGCATGGTACACGTTAAACTTTAACACAACACGTTAAAAATTGTAAAAAGACTACACTGATGCAAGCGCGTTAACAATAATGTTAAAACGGATATCTTCGAGAAAATTGTTTATTTGATCCACGCTCAAACAAATATTCTTAGAAACTAACTACTTATCACTTAATATCCCGACCAAGAAACAAAGGAATAAAATACCGTCGTAATTTTGGGTATTCCCTTGGCACTATAATCTAATCGATGTTTAGACTATTGCAGGTAATGTTCCGGCGATAAGATCGGTTCCAGACGGCGACATTAACAATACCCTGAGCAATTCAATTGCCTAGTAATACCGAGAAATATTGTAAATATAGGGAAAATATGCATCATTACTAGATTTTGAGTAAAGTATGCAATAATCGGTGAGAATGGTCTAAATATGCAAATGTATATGAAAATATGCAAATGCATATAATCCGGTCTCTAGTAATAACACTAACCACCCTGTATAAATTAATACTACAAACAAAACTATTTCTTTATTACCGTCATTAGTGCAGGGCCTTAGGGATTTTGACCTCGGAATCCAATTACTTTAAATAAATTAGGGTAAGATGTTTTTCACACAAATTACTAAAAAGTTAACCAATATTTTTTTTTTTGCCATTTATTTTTTTTTCTTTGATTGTGTTAGCCGATAGTTGTTGGAAATTCATAATAAAATGATATAAAAACAACACTATGTTTTAAATTTCCAATATATTTAAAATGACTTGACAATGGTTTCACCATACAATGGCTTTTTCAGAAGTGAATTAGAAAGAAAACTGTTTGGTAATAATACAGGTTATATAGTGCTTAAAACTATCCTAATTACATAAGATTATGTTAATCATTTTATTATATTATTTACTGACATAGTTATTTTAAAAATGCAAATCTGCGGTACTATTTCAGAGAACTAATAAAGATTAAGTAAGAGTGAATGGTTTAAGTCTACCTGTTTGTTTAATAACACAGCCCCACAAAAAAAAAGTGGGGTATACTTTTGATGCGATATATCAGATCCGTAGTATTTTTGCCCGCTGATCACGAATCTGACGTCAGAATATCGCCATCACATCTCAATTTTTTTCTAACCTCAAAAACTAGGTAAAAATTAGTAAAAATTAAGAAAAATATACTCCTAAAAAATTGATTCAAGCTTTTTCATGAATCCAAAGATGTATTAATATGTATCCGGACACGCTAAGCTAATATTCATCGGTTGGATTAAGCCATACAGTTCTGTTTTCTTTCTAACCTCAATAAATCAGACAGATATAGTGCTTCTCGAATGCAAAAACGAATTCAAATTAAAATTCAACCGATTCTTACCAAATTTGGTACACGGGGGTTTTTTGGGTTGCTGATCATGAATCTGAGGTCGGATTTGCAAAATTCAAAATGGCGGATCCAAGATGGCGGACAAAATTTTTAAAAACCAACCGATTCCTACCAAATTTGGTATACAGTTGGGGAATCCTCAAACCTGATACTCTTAAACCCTAAACCCTGAAACCTTAGACTCCCACACCCTGTAACCTCAAAAAATAGACCTCAATAACCCTGTAACTTTAAAAATGAGACCCAATAAACTCAAAACCAGGACTTTTAAACCATATACTCTCAAATAGTAGACCCTTAAGCCCTAGAATTGCGAAGGTTAGACCCGCGCCTAACTTTACTTTTTTTGGCTGTATCTTGTTCTTTTTTCCACGAATGACCTATTCAAAGGCTTTCTGCCCAAACGCTTTTGAGGACTTGTTTCTCTTTTTAGCGACCAGCAATAGTCCGCTAGCATATGGTCATCCCATCGTCCTTGATACCGATTTTCTATGATTTTCAGATCTTGGTGAAAACGTTCCCCTTGCTCTTCACTGTAGTCACCAAGATTATCTGGGAAATCATGGATGTGGGAGTCCAGGAAATGTAATTTTAGATTCATTAAGCAACCTAATGTTTGAAAATTTTTTACCATTTTCTCGACTATTTCTTTGTACTTAGGACTTTTATTATTTCCCAAAAAGTTTGTTGCGACTTCTTTAAAACTAAGCCAAGCAGCTTTTTCAACTTTATTCATTTTAGTAACAAATAATGAATCTTGAAACAATTTTCTTATTTGTGGCCCGTCAAATACGCCTGCCTTAATTTTAGCTTCAGAAAATTTCGAAAATTTTTTATGCAAATATTTGAAACATGGGCCGTTTGTATCTAATGCTCTCGTGAATTGCTTCATAAGTCCAAGCTTAATGTGAAGCGGGGGAATAAGAACTTTTCCTGGATCTACCAATGGTGGAAACAATACATTATTTTTACCAGGAGTGAACGATTCTCTTGTTGGCCAAATTTTTTTCTTATAATGACGTTCCCTGTCTCTGCTATTCCACAGACATTTATAACAGGGATAAAGTGTAAACCCTGACTGTTGGCCAAGCAATATTGTTACAATTTTCAGATCTCCACAAATTTTCCAGTTATGATCAGCATATTTTATTTTTATCAAAAGCTGCTTCATTTTTTCATATTGCTCTTCCAAAACTGTGGAATGAGCAATCGGAATTGGAGCGTAAACGTTGGTATTATGCAGCAAAACTGCCTTAATGCTCCGTTTAGAAAAATCAATGAACAGTCTCCATTCTTCAGGATCGTATGAGTTATTTTGAAATTCATCCATTAGACCTTTTACATCGGTCCAATATGAAAGTGACAATACCTCGTCCATTGTGAAATATTTTCGAAATTCTTCATCTCTGTTTCTATACTAAGAAATCGTAGCTTCTAGCTTAAGTAAATGTCTTTTCTTTAAAAAGGAAGCAAGATGCTCTGAACCATCTTTGGATAAGCCTAAATCTCTGACTAGATCACTAAGTTCTGACTGTGATACGAGTATTGGTTCTGGTTTACGGTTGTATGGTAGAAATTCTTTATCTGTGTCACTAGTATATGATAGGTTGTCACTAGAACATTCAATAGTAACAGTGTTTGAATCTTTTTCGACAGTCTCAATGTTTTCGGCATGAACTGATAAGGTGAAATCATTTGTTTCCATAACATCAGCATCAAGTGGTTCAGGAGGCGGAATTAGTTTAGTTGGTCTTGTTACTGTCGAAACATCGTTATAAGTAATAGCGCTTTTATTTTTTCGGTTATGCCTAGATACAACATTCATACAAAAGTAGCAATCATTTTCACTGTATGGTCTATTCCATATTGCTGGTCTGGAATATTTAATCGCCTTCTTATTGATGTACAACATTATTTTGCAAGAACTGCAAATGATGTGGGGAACCCAATCTGTATCCTGGTGCTGTATTTCAATGTTAAAACAATCCTTATATAAGGTTTTAATCTTATCCGTTTTCGGTGACCCCATTTTACTCAATACGTGTTGACAGCAAATATAACAAAATGATCACTGTTTTTATCGCACTTATGAAAAGTCCTTGTACCGTGAGACCGTTTTCTTGTAGCATTATACTCTACATGAGCCAAGTCACCCACACATGAAGAGCTACGGTCGCTGGATGACGACGGCTGCGGGCCCGCTTTCCCACCCTGACCAACCGCCGATACTGGGTTTCCGAGTCCCTGCATTGTAATTCTCTTTGTTCTACCTGCCATGACGGCATCTAAGCCGTTATCCAGGGACTCTGCCGGCTAGTGGAGTAACACCGTTGCCCACCGTCACCACGTGGAGGTGCCCTGGATGCAGGTAGAAGAATAAAAATAGACCGATGAATTTTCTCGGCGTTCAAAATGGCGCGAAAACATCTGCCATCTTGAATTTTGCAAATCCAACCTCAGATTCGTGATCAGCGACCCAAAAAATCCCCGTGTACCAAATTTGGTAAGGACCGGTTGAATTTTAATTTGAATTCGTTTTTGCATTCGAGAAGCACTATATCTGTCTGATTTATTGAGGTTAGAAAGAAAACAGAACTGTATGGCTCAATCCAACCGATGAATATTAGCTTAGCGTGTCCGAATACATATTAATACATCTTTGGATTCATGAAAAAGCTTGAATCAATTTTTTAGGAGTATATTTTTCTTAATTTTTACTAATTTTTACCTATTTTTTGGGGTTAGAAAAAAATTGAGATGTGATGGCGATATTCTGACGTCAGATTCGTGATCAGCGGGCAAAAATACTACGGATCTGATATATCGCATCAAAAGTATACCCCACTTTTTTTTTTGTGGGGCTGTTTAATAGATTGGAGTTTTTCCGTTTGTTAATTTCAAGACATTCAAGCATATTTAATTTTTTAGATTTATTTTCTACATGTAGTATTTTGAATGCATGATTAAAATTATGGGAATCGTTTATTATATGGGTTGCGTAAAGTGAATTGTTCTTGTTTTTTATTAAGTAACTATGTTTATGTTCTTTAATGCGAGCTTTAAAAGTTTTACAAGTTTGTCCTACGTAGGTGTTAGTACACGATCCACAATTTGATAAATAAACTCCTGATTTTAGGGATTTATCAGATTTGGTATTGTTATTCAAAATTATATTCCCTAAGGTATTATTGGTTTTAAATGCTATTTTACTGTTCTTTTTTTGTTAAATGTTTTGAAATTGTTCTACATATTTTCCCTGTGTACGTGAGTGTGCTAAATTCTCCTTTTTTGTCATTAATGGTGGGAAAAATTAGAGAGAAGACACCAGATATCTGTTTTGTATTTTCCTAATGCTTCCATTGCTGCTGCGTACGACAACTGACTGTATGTGGTGAAAAACTTTCTGCTGATGTGTCATCAATTGAGAAGTTTAAGCAGAACTTTAAAAAGCAAATCGAAGATTGTGGATACACATGTGGTCAAATTTACAACTGTGACGAAACTGATCTGAATTATAAAATGCTTCCATCAAAACATTGGCATCTCGACAGGAAAAATCAGCTCCTGGGCACAAATGAAGTAAGGAAAGATTAACTATAATGGTATGTTCTAATGCATCTGGCAAGCACAAAATCCCACCGATGGTGATTGGCAAGTTCGTGCCATCTGTGACTAAATTTTTGAACAGAAACTGTCTTCCTATTAAAGCAACTTTGTTAATGGATAATGCCCCCTATCACCCTCATGTAGGCGAAATTGTTGTAAAATTTTTTTCCTTCAAATGTAACCAGCATAATACAACCAATGGATCAAGGCATCCTCGAAAATATTTAAAAAAATTATAGGCGTTTATATCTTGAACATCACATACACAGAAAAGGAGGATATTATCAATGGGATGAGAAAGGTTACACTGAAAAATGTTATGTAAGTCAAGCTTGGGATTCTGTGCATACTACCACTATTCAAAAGTTATTGATTTTGAGGACTATGACAGTGAAGATGATACTCCATTAAATGAATTAGCTTTGAAATTGAGAAGCCATGGAGCAATATCTTGTTCAAATTTTGACAGCGAGATAGAAGAAAAAGAAAAAAGTTTATTTGAATTAATGTATAAATTAAAAGGTTGCGAAAATGTGACAAGAGAAGATGTTGTTGAATGGATTACAGCAGATGATTTAGAAGAAGAAATGAGTATTGAAGAAATAACGAATGTTTTTCAGGAAACCGAAAAATCAGATGACGATGACTAAGCGGCGGTGGATGAACAGTCTCCCACTAAGATCTGTCTTCAAGAAGGTTTTCCTTCTTTGGAAAAAGCTTTGAGGTATATCGAACAACAACCAGAGGCAACCTCAGCGGATTTGTTTCTTCTTAATAGATGGAGAAACACTGCAGTGAGAAAAAGAAGATGCAATATGAAACAGAAGCGCATAGATACCTATTTCACTGTTTTATAATGTATGTACCTATTTATATGTTAAAAACGTTAATACATCGGTTTAAAGTATTGGTGTTTATTTTTTGAATTAATAAAAAACAAATCCGAATTATCCGAGTTTTCAGTTATCCGAGGAGGGTGCCCCCCACGTTACCTCGGATAACCGGGGTTCTACTGTATTTCTCTTTCTGGATTACTAGGGCGTCGTCATTCACCGCATATGTTCCTATGATTGTGCATTTTTTTCCAGGTAAATTCAGATTTATCTTTATTAGTCGTTCATTTATCGCTTCCCATGATGTTATAAATTTCCTTAGTCTCCTGCATATCAGCACGGATACTCCTTGTTGTGCTCTTTTATCTTTGTTCACTCCCGAATAGAAGTAGTCATAATGTCCCAGTGTGTCTGAACCTTGTCCTTTCTTTTTGGGTTCAGTGCGTACTATAATATCTATATTCTGTTTCCCCAGTTCAAAAACCATTTATTCCACCTTTCGAGAAAGACCCTGTACGTTCCATGTGCCGACACTCATTATCCGTTTTCTTTGCCTTAGTGGTCTTCTTGATTCCGAGGCGCATTTCTTGGATTTTTAACCGGGTATATTTTTCATGAATGCCGAGGGGTTGGCCCGGCGCCTCAACCCCCAACCTGGAGGACCAGAATTTCCTGTCGGGGTTTTTCCCCTAGCCGATAGGTACCAGTTTAGAGGCATTCGATTTATAAAACAGTTACCAGATGTACAAGTATGAAATGCGGATTTTTTTGCTAAAAAAACATGTTAAATTCAGAAGAATGATAAAAAGTGCTTTATTCAAAGTATGCTTCATGGCTTGTTATACATTTTACCCATCTTTCGGACAATTTGTGAATACCATGCCAGTAAAAATCTTCCTCTTTTGCTGCGAGCCATTCATCGAGCCATTTTTTCAGATCTTCGTACGAACCAAAGCGCTGCTCAGCATGTACGTGACCCATCGATGCAAACAAGTGGTAATCGGAAGGAGCCAAGTCTGGTGAGTAAGCCGCATGGGGTAGAACTTCCCAGCTGAGTGCTTCCAACGTGTCGCGAACTGGTTTTGACGTATGTGATGGAGCATTGTCGTGAAGAAAAATGACTTTGTGTTGCCTCTTTCGGTATTCTGGCCTTTTTTCAAGCAGCGAACGGTTCAAATCGGTCAATTGTTGTTGGTAGTTAGTATTAACCGTTTCCCCAGGTTTTAACAGCTCATAATAGACCACGTCCCTCCGGTTCCACCAAACATATACATAGCATCGTCTTTCTGCCAAAACGATTCAGTCTTGAGGTCGATGTGGACGGTGCGCCTGTGTCTACCCATGATTTTTTGCGCTTGGGATTCTCAAAATAAATCCACTTTTCATCCCCTGTAACTGTACGATGCAAAAACGACTTCCATTTGTACCGAGCGAGCAAAATGTGTTTTTGCGCTTTTCTATTTGCCTGTCGTTCAACTCATGTGGAACCCATCTACCGGTCTTCTGAATCTTCCCCATCTCTCGTAGCCGATTGGAAACAGCTTGTTGACTGACGCCCAATTGTTCGGCGAGTTGTTTTTGTGTTTGCGAATCATCTTCGTCCAACAATGCTTGCAATTCGACATCTTCGTGTTTTTTTGGCGGTTTTTTCCACGTTCCTTGTCTGCAACATTGAAGTCACCACTTTTGAAACGCCGAAACCATCTTTTACACGTATCTTGCGACGGAGCATGTTCACCATAAGCTTCTTAAAGTAATGGGACCAATATTTTACAAATATGCTAACAGAAGATAGACCAGAGTTCAAAAGTACCCAACATGGAAACCCAAATATAGTTATAGGAGGATCCCCAATAAGGATAACAACATCAGAAGTTAAAGAAGTATGTAAAACGCTAAAAAATGGTAGAGCTCCAGGACCAGGAAACATCCCAGGAGAGATAGTAAAATACGGAACTGAAAAGCTATTTAGCGCTTTGAGGAACTTATTCCAAAGATGCATTAACACATCAGAAGTACCCGAGGAATGGAAAATATCATACATATCAACAATTCATAAGAAAGGAGACAAAAATAATTGCGATAACTATAGGGGAATAACGGTTACAGGATCTATTAGCAGAATATACGGAAAAATACTTAAAAATAGAATAGAAATGGAATACGCGGACGTAGAAGCTGAAGAACAGGCAGGCTTTATAGCAGGAAGATCAACAATAGACCATCTCTTCTCACTGACACAAATCCTAGAAAAAAGAAAACCGCATTTGATCAGGAAGTCCATGTCTTGTTTGTTGATTTAAAAAAGGCCTACGACAGCGTGCCCCTAATGAGATTGTGGGAAACACTACAACAGAGTAATGTAAGCACCGAAATAATTAAAGCCGTAAAATCCTTATACCAAGACGCAAGAAGTAGTGTGAAAACCAAATATGGTATAACAACAGGGTTCCCGGTCACAAAGGGTCTCAAACAGGGCTGCTGTATATCCCCAACGCTATTTAAAATCTATTTGGAGAGTGCACTGAAGAACTGGAA